>CM043716.1:1313060-1390560 GCA_023969325.1 Oryzias curvinotus | reverse complement strand
CCTTTCTGTGTGGAGTTTGCATTTTCTTCTAGTGCATGTATCTCTGATTAGTGCCTCTAAATTAGAAAACTAGAATGGGCTCCAGCAATTAGTCCTAGCCAGGATGGAACAGGATAATCAATGGATGGGCTAAACCTAAAAACCACCTCAGTGCTGCTGTTTTCTCCAAAGAGGAGGTGGAGTTTGGAGTTAAATTCACTGCATTAACATTATTCTGTGTTTAACTACAGGTTTGACCTGGGATCCAGCACTATATCCCACTTGGTAGCCGGAGTAACCAACCAGTACTCCACCAGAGAGATGCTTCACGAGGTGAGAGATCATTTCAGGCCACTTTTGCTAGAGGACCTGACAAATCTAATACTGTTGTGTGTCTGTGTTTGTGTGTTTTTGTTTATTGCTTTGCTTTTGCGTTCAGATACGAAGCTTCTTCGACTCCCTGACAGAAGAGGCGGGTTCTCAGATGAGGTGCATCCAGCAGAGCTACGAGACCATCGAGGACAACATCCGCTGGATGGACAGGAACCTTCCTCTGCTGCAGGCCTGGCTGAACAAACATGGCAGCAGAAACCATCATCAGGAGTTATGAGGGGGGGTTGAGGGGTCACAGAAGCCAAAACAGGAGCAGATCGATGATGGAATTTCTATATTTTTACTTGATGAAAAAGGTTTTACCTGATGTATTTTTTAAAACGGTAACTTAAGTATAAAAAATTAATTTATGCCAATGGAAAGGTTTAGTGGTTTTGACAAACTTGCAAATAAATTATTGCACAAGTTAAATACATTTAAAGCACATTCGGTCTTAGCTTAACTGGATTAAGGATTTTAATTTTTTGTGATGTTGTATTTTAGGCACAGATTTGGGACCTGGACTCTTTTGCTTTCTGTGGGTTTTTGTTAACAGTAGCTTTTTGCTGTGGGGGGGTTATGTTCAGCAGCACTGGCATCTGAATTTCTGTGAATTTTATTTTTATAGCACCATTTTTCTAATGCTGTAAAAACTGTATTAAAAAAAGGCTTTATTCAAAGCAGATAATTGATATTTCTAAAATATTCAGTATCAGATCATTTTTGTCATCACTTCATCAAAGATAAATTTCAAACTTGATTAAAAATATAATGATTACATTTTAGTTACATTTTAAATGAGAGATTACCTTAAGTTGAAGTAAAAATAGTTTATAAACACAGAAAATAATATAAAAATGTATTATTCATAGTCATAAAGCTTTATCAAAAATGTCCTAAATTCCCTCATGAGTTAAAAAAGAGATTAAAGATAAACATTTTCTTTCATTTATAAAAATAAAATAACGTTTTATATAGGTTTAAGGAAAAATATATAAACCATAACAGTTTTTTTCTGGATTTATTTTTTTTGTTTGTTTTTATTTTCTTATCTTTGACAGACTTATTTTTGGATTCACTAAGAAACTGCTTTGACTCTGTTAAGATTGAAAAAGAATGTAGGAAATTCAAAAATCTGCTGGAAAACACAAGAAAAATTCAGTTACACTTTTTCAGTTTTCATTTTTCTGATTTTAGGTATGTTGTCACCTGTAGGCCATAATCAACAAAACTTAAGTAAAAAGACTCACATCACTCCTGTGTTAGTTTCACTTCATTGGCTCCCAGTTGATTCCAGGATCAAGTTCAAGATCCTCCTGTTAACCTATAAGGCCTTACATGGTATGACCCCATCCTATATTAAGGACCTCATAGTCCCTTACCACCCAAACAGAACACTTTGCTCGCAAAAATGCGGGACTGCTTGTGGTTCCTAGAATTAGTGAAAGTACGGTTGGAGGTGGAGCGTTTAGCCACCAAGCCCCTGTCTTATGGAATAAACTCCCAGCTCATGTAAGAGAGGCAGATTCAGTTTCTACATTCAAAGTTAGACTGAAAACATTCCTCTGTGGACAGGCTTATTGTCAGACTAGTTAGTATTCAGATTATTTAACTTAATGTTAATATTTTTAAATTAAACTTAATAACAATAACAATTTGTTTTAAAAGGCTGCCAGAAGTTGAAGCTGGGGTAACTATGGTGCTCTGGGGTCCTGTCCTCTTTTCTCATCTACTTCTACTCTCCTTCTCTTCTATATTCTTGATCATTACTCAACATTTAGTTCTCCATGCCTCTGTTTGGTGCAGTGTGATTCGTGTATTGTCCCTCTTTCCCTCTCCCCTCCTGGAACTGTACACGTGTATAGAGACAATAAAGGCATTCTATTCTATGTTTTAATCATTTTACATATTTTATTTTTTCATTGCTGACATTGTTATGTATATTTTTTAATATTTGTATTGTTGTTATTTTATGATCATTTTTATTCTATTTTTTACTTCAGTGTTTCCTCTTGGGGATCCATTGTTCTGGGGTACTATAGGTTTCAGCTGTAGGGGGTGCTGTTGCTGCGGTGCTGGTTCTCAGTGGGTCGGCTAGGGTCCCGCTCTGTGGTCTAATAGCTATAGTGTGGGCCCTAGGCGTCTCTGTGTTGGGTGGGTGCTGTGGTAATGACCCCTTTGGTCGGGCTGGGCCTTGCAATAAATGGATCCCCATGATTTCGTTTCCTCATAGCAGAACCAAGCCAGACCTTCTTTACCCCATAATTACCCTGAAATTACGTAATAAAGTTGTGAGATTTGATACTGAGCCCCAAATTTACAGTTAAATTAGCTTAATCTCTAAACCTAAATCCAGGTTATCACATAAAATCCCACTCCGATCATCTTTTAATCTCTTTCAAAGCATTCCCAGTGGTCTTTCAACTACGTTTAGGCTAAATCTAAGAACCTGTGTGTGGGAAATATGTGGGACATAGTTTTTGCAGAGTGCCAGGAGTTTTAGAAATTCAAGTCTGAGTTGTGGACAGGACCTTTTGTGCAGAGCATCCCCGCCCCCCTTACGCTTCTTGATGCCAAAAGCTTGAAGCAGGAACTTGTGGCCTTCTGCTTCTGATTCACATCAATTTGAATTAGAAAATACTTAGAAATGCAGTTTTGCGCTTAATTTTAAAATCAAACAATGCCACGAGAACATGTTGAAAACACCATTTTCATCTGAGTGGGTTTTAAAAATGGATTAATCTCTTTTTTGGCGGAACAAGATTTTTCAAAAAACTATAAAAGATAAAAATATACATATTTTTATAATATTTTGCATATATGTGAATGATTATGGTCCAGTTCAAAATGATCCAGTGTGATAGTACAATGAAAACCAAGAACAAGAAGACACTGCACTGAAATACTTGAATAAAACTGTATATTTTACAGATCTTTGTACACTTTAATTACAAAACTGTACGATACGAAAGTTTTCAAATCAGTTTTTTGGTCAGAGAGGATTTAACACTTTCTTTTACAGTACAGTACTTACGGTGTACTTAAGTGGTATGTACATGGTACTTATTGTGTAACTACTGGGTACTTTCAGGGTATTTACATGGTACTTTTTATGGAATTTACTGGGTATTTACAGTGTGTTTACATGGTACTTTCTATGGGACTGTTGTGTATACTCTGTACTTACATGGTACTTACTGTGTATTTATGTGGTACTATTTGGTTCATACCTATGTGGTACATACTGGGTATTTATAATATACTTACTGGGTATTTACATGTTTTGCAAAGGTGTCTCTTGTGGTACTTACCACATGTAAGAACAAGGTAAGTACAAATAAAGTACCTTGAATTTAAGTCTGCACTCATATGTTTCATGGTATTTACCATGAATTTACCACAGAAACTACCCCGTAAGTACAATGAAACTGGACTGTAAAAGAAAGTCAGCCCTATTTCCACTCAACTACATGGTACTTTCAGTACTAAATACTGGGTATGTTCATGCATTACCTTCCTATACAGTGTACATACACACTTGGCGTTCTGACCTTACCAAATGAGACAATGCTAACTTGTTGGTAAAGGTGAAGTAACTGCATTGTAAAAGCATATTCTGGCCTGATTACTTCTTGTAACATGTGGCAAATTTAAAGAGAAACAATGCAGCAGTGATAACAACAATCTTTAATATGATTCACTTCTGCAGCATACAATGTGTCATCACAATGACATTCGTTTTAGGTTCTCAACAAAACACTAAAAAGGAGCATTCCAAAGAACAGATTATTGGCCTGAGGGTCGTGCTTTTTGGTAAATTCATGGTAAATACCATGAAACATACGAGTGTAGACTTAAATTCAAGGTACTTTATTTGTACTTACCTTGTTCTTACATGTGGTAAGTACCACAAGAGACACCTTTGCACAACATGTAAATACACAGTAAGTATATTATAAATACCCAGTATGTACCACATAGGTATGAACCAAATAGTACCACATAAATACACAGTAAGTACCATGTAAGTACAGAGTAGACACAAAAAGTACCATGTAAGTACCCAATAAGTCCCATAGAAAGTACCATGTAAACACACTGTAAATACCCAGTAGTTACACAATAAGTACCATGTACATACCACTTAAGTACACCATAAGTACTGTACTGTAAAAGAAAGCGTTACCGATTTAATCATCTTGTGTGCAATTACCATGTATTTACAAAGTCTCATGTTAGTGAGTTTTTTGTCTTTTCTTTCTTCAAAACCAAACCAAGTAACTCTTTCATACTGTTAAGGTGAGCGGTAGGACCCCAAAGCAGAATCTGACTCCGAGGGCAGTTAAACAGTTTTTATTCCTCACAGGACAAGGAACAGAATTGGACAGGCAGCAGAATCAGGGAACTAAACTGGAAAACCACAGATATGTAGAGCAATGGAAAAGTGATAATCCGGCATGGAGAAGCAACAGGCTCAGGCATTTAAAGACCTTGATGAGATGAGGATCAGGTGTGCCATGTAGGGAGGCACCAGGGAAAAAGTCAGCCACGCCCACCTGGTCACACTGATCACAACACATACACTCTGAACATAAGACATGGCTTACAGATAAATATATTAGTAAATAAATATTCAGAGAACATATTTCCATTTATGAAATGTGTTTGCTATACAAGTACAGAATATACATAGATTGATTTCTAGCCTTTTCCTCCTTAAACATTTGTGATGGTACTGACAGAAAATAATTATACTCTTCAAAATATGACATTTTTGTACGCAGTATTTTCTTTAAGTGCTAGAAACAATTTTAGAAAAATTAAATAGTGACTCAAGTACCCAAAAATGTTCTATTTGCAGTAGGTACATAATTCTATGCAAAAAGGCAAGATTGGATTCTCACTTGATTACAGCACTGGTTAACTTATAAATAGGGTTATTTCAGATTTTCCCTCCTGTAGAGAATGTGTACATTTCATAGAAACAGTATAAAAACAGTCTGCAGGACAAACAGAAAGGCATGGATGAAAAGCATGGATATTGCAAATGCATCATGATTGAAACTGTGGTTCATTTTTAAACTGCATGGTTTCAAGAGAAAACAAAAAGGTCACAGTACAAAAAGAAGGAACCCTCATGACATGCGAGTCTTTTCCAGATACTTTCCTTTGGCCTTTTCTGTTTTTTCTCCATATTCCTGTGCAGCGTCCTCTTTCCACCAGGGGAGGGGGCTCCCTAAAGACCATGAGCTGGGGAGCAGAACCCATTTGAGCTTGGGGGTGTGGTGCTGGTTCTGGTCTTTGGCTTCATGTGCTCTGCCTCTTTAAATGTTCCATCATTAGCGTAGTCTGGTTCGTCCACTCTTGATGGGGACCCCTGTTTCTCTTGGGCCCATCCTACTGGACCCCTGCCTTGCTCTAAACAGAGGTGGGTGGATGGTTGCCATGGTTGCCTGGAGCGTTGGGTGGGTCTCCCTTGGAGGCCCCTAGTTCCTGCCTGCGGTTGGGATGTGAGTGCGTGGTGGTGGTGGTGGGGTGCTCAGGATCTCTGGGTGGTGTGGGTCGATGGTTAGGGGCTGGGGGATGCTCTTGCAGGTGGGGCCCTGTGCTTGGCCTCCGCTGGGCCTTGTGCTCTTCGTGTTCCTGCCCCCCCTGCTGATGGCTGACGTGTTTGTGTGCAGATGTATGAGCATGTTTCATTTTTAACTGGAATTTTCAACATTTGAGTTTTTTTAGTGTCATGGATTTTCCTTATATCACATTTTTATTTTAGTCCTGAAGGGAGAACAGCGACAGAATTTTTATTTGGAATTTCTTTTGTATTTTTTTGCATTCATGCAGTGTCATCAGCCAGTTGAATTCTTTTAAGTGAATTTCCTTCCATGGATAAAGATGACATTTTTTGATCATTTTGTATTGATATTGTTCAAATCAATAGAAGTAGACTAACTGGCTCATCATGTCAAACTTTTCACAGGAAACCTGCTTGTAGTTCCTGTAGGAAGCAGATCTGCATTAGAAATATCTACATTGAAATTGGGTTTATAAACTCATTTATTTTCTAACTGTTTCTACCCTTCTGGGGTCGCAGGGCTGCTGGAGCCACTTGTGGGTGAAGGCAGGGGACATCTTGGACAGGTCGCCAGTCTGTCACAGGGCCACAATCATACACCCACTCACATTCACACCTAGGGACAATTTAGAGTCACCAATTAATCTATGAAGCATGTTTTTGGATGGTGGGAGGAAGCCGGAGTCCCCGGAGAAAACCCACGCATACATGGGGAGAACATGCAAACTCCACACAGAAAGGTTCCCCATTGGTGCTCTGTTTCAGTTCCCCGCGCCAGGACCTGAACCAGGGTCCTTTTAGCTGTGAGGCCATTTATTTTGGATTGGTGATAACATTACCATCTACATTTTTGGGAACAGCATTTTTTCTGCTTTGTTTTCCCGAAACTACTAAAAAATGATATAATAATTATTATCTCTGCTAAAAATCCGACACGGTGATGGTAACGGTTATTTTGAGAAAATTGAAAAAGATCCATAACTGCAGTTTTGCAGCCTTGTGGCTTACAGCTACAGTCAAAGGACTGATGTCTGCTGCTCTCTTGTTGTAGAGCGATGTACTGCATACCAAAGGATGGAGATTTGAAATTAAAAGTTCCTGATTGTGTTTATTAAAAATAAATAAATTCAGGTAAAAT
This sequence comes from Oryzias curvinotus, assembly GCA_023969325.1. NCBI lineage: Eukaryota > Metazoa > Chordata > Actinopteri > Beloniformes > Adrianichthyidae > Oryzias > Oryzias curvinotus. The sequence continues at coordinate 1,383,499 of CM043716.1, read as the reverse complement.
TCATGTTCATTTTTTATAGGATTTTAGTTAATGAATTGAACTCTTTCTTAGTTGAACACTTGAATAATTCACACAGTAAAGTGGCAGAGGATTTAACATTGGAAAACACTGATGGATAAATCCAGCCACAGGAAAGTTTGAACAGCTTCCAGTATAAGATTCTTAACAAGAAGCCTGTGCTGGCCTGTTAATGTTTGAATTTCTATCAGTAAAACACAGTGGTGGAAGTATAATGATGTGGACTGAGTCAATCACAAGCTGTTCTGTGCATCAGAAGAGTCAATGAAAGTCTTTCTGCAGCCAAAACCTGAAATGGATCATGCTGAAAGAAAAGAAGCCAAACATCCCAACAAACCTTCAACACACCAACTGAAGTGGTTTTTAGCTCTAAAATGTAGAACATTTACTGTTTCACTCACTGTTTGGGTGTTTCGGTGCAGATTTTGAAAGATAGACGATCAAAAAGTGTAAATTATATATTTGTGTTGATCTAAGTCTGTGACCTGTGGCTCTGGCCCTGTGGTTAAAGGAAAATAAAATGATAATAAATAGAAAAATAACAATTACTAACATTACTTTTTATTTTAGTTCAATTCATGGCTGAGGTTCTCCTGTTCCAGTGAAATAAACACAAGAATCTCATCTAGATTTTAATAAAATGTTTATCATGAAGATTTTCTTTCAAACATTTGAAATTCTGACAGAAAGTTGGAGGTAAATGTGTTCAGAAAGATGGTCCAGTGACAGAGAGAACTTTCTCTCCATCTTCTGAATTATTTTCAGGTGTAGAAACACGCACGTGAAGTTTTACTCATGAAGAGGATTTAGCAGCTGCTTCACATTTACTTGAACAGAAACAGCAGAAGATTTCAATACTTTTCAGGAATTTATTTTTAGAAAAAGCTGTAGTGAAATCTGAAATTTAATTTAGATCTGAAATAGTTTGAGTCATTAAAGAACAAAAAAAAAACAGATTCAATCAGCCTTTAATGAGAGTTTATTTACAAGACATCAAAGTCACATTTTCTGGATCACTGTGGATTCATCTTTATCAAGAAGACAAAAAAAATCAGAATTTATGGAAACGATGTTTGTGAATTTTAGTTTATATAAACAACATTTAAAAAGTAAAGTAAGTAAGCTTTAAAACAATATTTTAGAGTTACCTATTACCGTAATCAAAATGTGATTAAAGAAAAAACTTTTCAGTTATTTATTGATTACAAAATAGTCAAATCATCTCAATCAGTCGCACAGATTTGGAGTTTAGAGGTTTTTGCGTCTCCAGATTCTCCAACACTGAAATATGGGAGAAGTTTCTCAGTGAAAGTGTCTTTGTGAGTGTAGATGTGAGTCATGTCTTCAGGGTTGTAGAAGGACACCTCCCCCCTGTCATAGTCCAGCTGGACTCTGATCTTCTGGAGACTCTTGGTCACAGTGACAGTCTGACCATCACCGTTTGTGTATTTTCCACTACGGTGTAATAAACACCAGATTCCATTTTCTGGTGTAACAATTATCTTTCCCTTCCTGTTAACAGACTCTTTAGCCACACCAATGTTCCAGTCAGGATGATCTCCCACCTCCACCTCCCAGCTGTGTTTCCCTGATCTGAAGCCCTCAGAACCAAAAACATCAGCAAAATACATGAATCTCTCTGGATTGTTAGGAAGCTGCTGAGAAGTTTCTCCATTTCTCACACTGGTCAGATCATCAGACAGATAAAGAAAACTGCCTGCAGTGTTTGGGTCCAGGAGGACCGGACTGAAGTGGACCTTCTCCTTCATCTTCTCCCAGACTCTGAAGGACAGGTTGCCCACATGTTTGGCCACATCTATCAGAGCTCCTGAGAGCAGCTGTGGGTCTGACAGCGAGCTCTGGGCTCTGGCTCTGCTCTGAGTGTCTTTCCAACTGCTGAGGAACGCCTCCTTGTCTTTCTGCAGCTCTGCTTCAACAGCACTGATACTTTCTGACAGAGAGGACATCTGCTCCTGGATCCTCTTCATCTCTCCCATCACAGTCTTCCTCTTCTGCTCCTCTTCCTCCCTCAGAGCTGCCAGTCTGGACTCCTCTTCCTCCTTGAGGAACTGCTGGAGCTTGTTGAACTCTGCTCTGATCTGTGTCTCTGTGGACAGCAGCTGCTTCTTGGAGTGTTGAATCATCTGATTGTATGTTTTCTTCACTTCTTTGGATTTGATCTTCTTGTCCTGCAGAGACTTTAAGTCAGATTTCAGCTCCTCCTTCAGCTCTCTGACTGCTTCTTCTACAGGAACCACTTTATGACTCTGGTGCAGAGAAAACTCACAGACAGAACAAATAGCTCTCTGCTCGTCTTTACAGAACAGTTTGGATTCTCCTGCATGTTTCCTGCAGACCTCCATGAACTTCTGCTCTCCTGTTTTTGTCTCTGATGATTCAGATTTCTGTCTTCCAGCAAACGAGTCAGCAAGTTCCTTCAGGCCAAAGTTCACAGCAGGATGATCTTTAGATGATTTTCTTTTGCAGATGGGACAGTTTTTGTTCTTAGTTTGTTCCCAGAACTTCTGCAGGCAGCTCGAACAGAAGTTGTGGTTGCAGCTCAGAGTTACAGGATCATTGAAAGTCTCTGAACAAACGTGACAGTTCAGGAATTCAAGAAGAGCAGCTCTCTCAGCCATTTCTAACCAAAGTCTTTCAGACTCACCAGCTTCTGTCTTGAAGTTCAGGATGAAAATATTCCACTAATCTTTGTTTTTCCAGCAGAGATTTAAAGACCTTTAAAGGTGTCGGAGTTCAGTTTAACAAAGTCAGAATCCTTTCGATTTCTTCAGGAGTTATTTCCTCAGTCGGCTTTTCCATCCATCTTATCAGGAAAAAACTGAACTTTGGACCATTGAGTAACAGTCCAGTTCTTTTCCCTCATATGTAAGGTTGTTGTAAGCGCCATTTATGTTTATGGTTTTTTGCCAGGAAATAATTTGGGTTTATGATGCAATGTGTTGCATGGTGAGTTTTTGAATAAATTCGTGGACGGCGGGGCCATATGGTCGTTTTACCGTTGTTGTATGGATGGCATCATTGGCACCTCTACAGAGCCATTCAAACAAGACAGTCTCTTGTCGTTCATTGAGTTCATTAGATTCAAGATTGAATTGAGAGAAACAAGAAAGTGAAATGAAGAAGAAAGTTTAACAAAGATGATTTTACAGTTGTTGTTCACCTTTCGGGCACATGCCTTTAGCTTTCAGTGATTTACACAGGTGGTTTGGCAAAGATTGTCACGCTGGATGCCCCTTCCTGACACAACCCTGTCAGTTTACCTGGGCTGGGGATAAGGGCCACTTACAGGACACATTTCAGATTTTTTGTTATTTAAATAAACATACTAATATCCAATGATAAGAAAATGTTCTAACCAAGAAAACGCTATTCCTCTTGAAGCGCGGAGATTCTGTTGGAATGAAAGCGCACAGACGGGGGTTTCCAATTCAAGCCAAAGATTTATTACCCTACCAATATTTCTAATACAGATATCCAGGCTCAATCAATTTCCCTGAATTAAAACAGGGCTCACAGCAGGAACACGAGAAAGAGCACTTTTTCTCTCCCTGCCCGGGGATTTATCCAATGTATGGATGAATATGTAAATGCAGAGAGGGGGGTGCAGAATCCATCTGGTCAGTTGTCACGTAACCATCTGCACAGAGAGAATCCAGAACACAACCTTCAAAGTGTCCATGAGTGCCTGGCACCCAACTCCACAACCCATCCTCCCACTTGTCTGCTCCTCTATACTGCAGTGGGCCCTCTCACATGTATGCATGCATGATCTGCCGAAAATTATTCTCAACCAGTTCTATGGGTTTCATTCCCCTTCTTTGCCTCGAAAGAGACCATAACATAAGTTCACTACTACTGGGTCAGCAAAAATGAATAAACACCAAACCCCAACTAATCCCTTGAAGATAGAATGCATTGTCTAATATCAAAATGTATAAAAAGTACAAATAGTAAAAAATATAAAATGAAACAACAATGAGAAAGCAAGTACCTAAGAGATACAGCCAGATGCCCGTACCTGAAGCACTGGAAACTGCCAAACAAAGGCTCCTAGCCTTAAGCAGACACCTAAAGAGGTACACAAGAGACAATGAAGCCAGACAAATAAACAGGCTCTTCGCAACTCAACCTGCAAAAGTGTACGCTCAGTGGCAGGGTCAAAACAGCCGAGCAGACCCACCAAGGCTAGAAACTGAACCGTACTGGAAAAGTATATGGGAGAAAGAGACAGCACATAACAGCAATGCCCAGTGGCTGGTCTCTCTGAGAAAAGAACACAGCAACCTCCCTGAACAGAATCCAATAACCATCACAGTGGCAGACATCCAAGAAAGAGTCTCAGGTATGAAGAACTGGACAGCACCGGGCCCTGACATGATACATGGCTACTGGTTAAAGAAGCTTACCACACTCCATGAGTGCCTGGCAGCACAAATGAACCTGCTGCTAAGAGATGGGACTCACCCCAAATGGCTAATGAAAGGGCGAACGATCCTGATCCAGAAAGATCCCTCAAAGGGTGCAGTCCCATCCAACTACCAGCCAATAACCTGTCTCTCCACAACATGGAAGCTCATGTCAGGCATCATTGCAACCAAGATAAATAGGCAAGATAAATAGCTTTATTCAAGCTCCTAAGGCCATCTAAGGCTTTTGTGAGACGTCCATCTTTGGCAGTTTTGTGGGGTGTAACCGGCAGGGGGGTATTCCAGAAAGCATGTTTAAACTACCCTGACTTTAACCCTGAACTCTGGCTGAAATTCACCTGAACTTGCCAACTCTGGGTAATGTCGGTTTCAAAAGACCGGATATGAGTTAGCGTAATTACGCTCGACTTGGTAACCCTGGGTTAATGCACGTGCACGACAAGTACATAAAGTACATACATGTAAAGTACATACATGGCTTTAAGCTGGCGTGGGACTTCCTCAGAACCCACTGGCACACGCTGATTCATAAGTCAGTGAGCTCATCACACATGAACATTTCAAACAGCAGGGATGGCATCAAAATGGTGCAGTTATGGCAAATACAGCAGTATAGCATTACTGTTTAAAAGCGGGCATTTATATGGTTCATTGTTGTGCTTTGTTATCTAGCCAATCATTTTACCTTTCCAGTGATTGTGGGCGGGCTTATGTAAGGATGGGTGAGGCCGTGAGGGTGGGCGGAGCTTCAGTCAAAGTACTGAAGGCAGAGTGCACTTCACAGCAAAATATTCGTATTCAGGACAAGAGCACTTTGAAGAATTCTCCGAAAAAAGATCGTTTCCATGGTGATGAGCGGTAAAATCCAGAAAGAAGAAAATCGAGTATCTGAGACACATTGAAGCACTCTCCTGTGTGCCTTTGTTATACTTAATTGTTTTTTGTTTTTTTTCCAAACTTTATTTGTTTTATGCAAGAATTGTACAAAATGTCCATCAAATCACAGTGACAAGTCGAAATAAAAGTACTTTTGCACAATCTTCTTTTTTTTTTATAAGTTAAATAAAATAAAAAACTGAAAACAGAGCACAAACAACAAAAATCAAGAGAAAAATAAAAAAGAGAAACACAAAACTGCACCAACCCTCTCTATTAAAGCCTTAGAAAATATAGTAGATTCCAACAAATGTAACTTAACACATGCCCAGATTTCTCAGAAGAGTAGATTATTATAAGCAAAAAGTAAACCAAACCATGAGATAGAATCAGACAAAAGGGAGCCCCCAGAAGAAGTAACTTAGTCTGGAAAAGAATAGAATTGTATTTGCTGTGTCGTTTGGAATAATGGACGCCACCTTTGTTCAAATTTATCAGAGAACCCATTCAATGTCATTCTTATCTTTTCCAACTTGATGAAGTACAGAACATCCTTGAGCCACTGCGAAGATGATGGGGAGTGTGGTGATTTCCACTTTAACAGAATTACTCTCCTTGCAAGAAGAGTCATAAAGGCGAGGGAGTCCTTTTGAGATTTTGATAGGGAAGGTGGACCTGTAAAAATTCCAAATAAAGCACTCAGAGGGTTTGGGCTCACGTTCCTGTGAATAACGCGTGATATCACTGAAAAAACTTCAGTCCAATACCCCAGGAGCTTGGGGCAAAGCCAGAACGTATGAATAAGGTTTCCTGGACATTGGTGGCATCTATCGCATGCTGGAGAAACATTAGGGAATATTTTAGATAAACGGAATTTTGTAAAATAAACGCGATGGACCAGTTTGCACTGCATAAGACCATGTCTCGCACATATTGAAGATCTGTGTACTCTCATCAGAATCTGAGACCATACGCTGTCAGAGAAAGTTTCTCCTAGATCATCTTCCCAAAGAGCTTTTATAGTGTCCAGAGTTTTCGACCGGATAGCTGATATCTGATTGTAAATAAGAGAAATGGACCCTTTCAAAGAAGAGGGAGGCAAGAGCAAAGAATCCATGGTCGAGGTTTCAGATAAATTAGGAAATGAAGGAAAAGTACTATTAACAAAACTGCGGGCTTGTAAATATCTGAAAAAATGTTGCTTTGGGAGGGAGAATCTTTCTGATAATTGTTGGAAAGAGGCGAAAACACCGTCAATGAACAGATCTTTAAAGGTCCGTAGACCAAGATCGGCCCATTTTAAGAAGACTTGTCAACAAGAGATGGCATAAAGAAAGGATTAGCTGCTAAAGGGGCATTATGCGAGTAGATTTGTAAACCAAAAAAACGCTTAAATTGAGTCAGAATCTTAAGAGATGTTTTAACTATATAATTCTTAGAATATTCTCTTACTGGGAAATGTATTGGAGAATATAACAGTGCATTGAGAGACACTGGCTTTACCGAGTTCAACTCCATGGTTAACCAGTCTAAGGTGGGAGAAGCTCTGGATTGTAACCAATATTTAAAAATTCTTATGTTGGATGCCCAATAGTAATACCTAAAATTAGGCAGGGCCATTCCTCCAAGCACTTTGGGCCTCTGTAAATAGTGCTTTGACAGTCGTGAATTTTTTTTATCCCAAAGAAATTCAGACACAAGAGAATCAACTTGGGAGAAAAAGGAGCTAGTCAGAAAAATAGGTAAGCACTGAAATAGATACAGAAAGCGAGGCAATATGTTCATCTTGACACAATTGATGCGTGCTACTAAAGATAACTTAAGCAAAGACCAGCGTTCAAAATCTTCTTTCGTTTTTGACAAAAGAGGGATAAAGTTTGCTCTAAATAAGTCTTGTGGTTTTTTTGTCACTTGAACTCCAAGATGTAAAAAGCTGTCATTTGCCACTTTAAAAGGGAAATTTTGCAGGGAAGATGCATTAATACGCGAGTTCAGGGGGAAAATTTCACTTTTGCTCAAATTAAGTTTATATCCTGATAGCTTCCTAAAATTAGATAGCACACTCAATATCACAGGTATTGACTGGTTGACATCAGAGACATAGAGAAGTAGGTCATCTGCATACAATGACACCTTTGCCTCCACCCCATATCGATGCACTCCTCTAATGTTCAAGTTATTGCGAATAGCAATAGCCAAGGGTTCTATTGCTAGAGCAAACAAAAGTGGACTCAGAGGACAGCCCTCTCTGGTTGAACGGTGAAGTGAAAAGTAAGTGGACTGAGTGCTATTGGTTCTAACAGCAGCCATTGGATTAGCATATAAAAGTTTGATCCAGCATAAGAAGTTATCTCCCAAACCAAATCTCCTAACTGTATGAAATAGATAAGCCCACTCCACTCTATCAAAAGCCTTTTCAGCGTCTAACGATATTATAGCTTCCTGTGTATTGCTGTTTGAGGTATTATACGTTATATTAAAGAGTCTCCTCAAGTTGGAAAAAGAATGTCTATTGCGGATAAATCCAGTCTGATCAGGGTTGATGATTTTAGGTAAGATTGTTTCCAGTCGGATGGAAAGAATTTTTGATAAGATTTTGAAATCCACATTTAGCAGGCTTATGGGTCGGTAGGAGGAGCAAGAGAGGGGGTATTTTTCCTTCTTCAAAATCAGAGAAATAATGGCTTGGTTAAGTGTCTGAGGTAGCATCCCCTCAGAGTATGCCTCATTATACATGTCTAATAACAACGGAGCTAACTTATCTATGAACTTCTTATAAAACTCTGAAGGATAGCCATCAGGGCCTGGACATTTACCTGCTTGGAGAGACCGAATTGCAGTACTAATTTCTGACAATGAAATGGTCCTGCCCAAAGTATTGGCGTCTTCCTGATCGACGGTAGTAATTTTCAATGTTGAAAAAAAATAGTCAAGTTCCCCATCTGTTGGTGTAGCTTCAGACGTGTATAATGTTTCATAAAATTCTTTAAAGGTTTGGTTAATCTGAGAGGGCTCTGTAGTAACACCCCAAGGGGTCTTAATTTTGGAAATTTGCTGCGAGGCTGAGACCTGTCTAATTTGGTGTGCCAAAAGTTTGCTTACTTTATCTCCATGTTCAAAAAATTGGGTACCGGACTGAAGCATTAGCTCAGTAGTACGATATGTCATAAGGGTGTCAAATTCAGCTTGAAGAGAGAGGCGCTCTTTATAAATATTTGGAGAAGGCGAGACTGCATACATAGCATCCAGCTGTAATATTTGCTGTCTCAAATTAATAATTTTGTCTCGCCTCAATTTTTGTTCATAGTGAATATAAGAGATTATCTCCCCTCTAATAAAAGCCTTGAGGGATTCCCAGAGGAGAGAGGCAGAGACCCCCGGAGTTTGGTTGGTACTTAAAAAGAAGTCAATCTGCCCAGAGACAAAACTGGCAAAATTTTCATTGGCCAGTAGACGAACATTAAGCCGCCATGGTGGACGTTCTGAGTTTAGGGTGCTAAATTTTATGTCCATTAAAAGAGGGGCATGGTCAGACAAAACAATAGCATCATACCAACACCTAGATATTAACGAAAGCAATCTATTGTCAACTAAAAATAAATCAATACGGGTATACGTACGATGCACTGGCGAAAAAAAGGAATACTCACGTTTGGAAGGATTAAAAAAACGCCAGCAATCAGTAGCCGCAAATTCCTGCATGAAAGCCGTAATTGTTTTGGCAGACCGTGAAAGTGCAGCTGGTTTTGCAGAGGATCGATCTAACTCAGGATCAAGCCAGCAGTTGAGGTCACCCCCTAGAATTAGATGGTGGGAAGATAGATCTGGCAAAATAGAAAATAAACGTTTAAAAAAACCATCGTCGTCGCTGTTGGGTGCGTAAACATTCACCAGTGAAACTTTTAAACCATGAAGTATCCCAGTGACAATGATATACCTGCCATTTGTATCTTAGATGACCTGTTCAGAGACAAAGGGAACAGATTTGTGTACAAGAATGGCGGTTCCTCTAGCTTTACCCGAAAAGGATGAGTGGTAGACTTGGCCCACCCAGCTTTTTTTCAGCTTCAAATGATCAAGGGTCCTTAGATGGGTCTCTTGTAGAAATGCAACTTGAGACCCCAGTTGTTGTAGATGATGAAGTACTTTACTGCGCTTCACAGGATTATTAAGCCCTTTGCAATTGAAGCTGATGAACCGGAGGTCCTTTCCTATTGTTGACACCAAAGCAATAGACAATTTAGTTTAACACCCAGGGTTGGCAAGGCAAACATGTCTGGACATCTTGTAAACAAGTAAAAAGAAAGATAGAAAAAGGGGTGCAGTCGGAGAGAAGTGAAAATACAGCCATGAAGTGAAAAAAAAAAAGAAAAAAAAAACAAACAAAAACAAAATGAAACCTGCTAGTAAAAAAACAAAACCCCCAAAAAGTCGCTGAAGCATTCCCCCAAACGGAATGCGCGAGAACCCCCCCACCCCCTCCCCACATATTCCAACTTCTGAACTAGACTGTAGTAGAGGTGTTAAAACCAAACCCTCCACTTGGAATGTGACTATTGAAGGATAAAAACACACCTTTTTTATATCTACAGAATATACAAAAAAGTCAGCACTTAACTAGTGCAAAGGATCATTCACTCATCAGCAATAACCTTTTCACTTAATTTTTTTTTAAAAAAGTTGGTGATGTGTTTTTTCATTTTTGGGGAACCAAATCGAGCACAAATGTGGGACCTGGACACTTATGCTAAGATTGATCTTGACGTGTTTTGTGGGTTTGTGATATTAGTAGTTTTTGCTGTGGGGAGGGGGGTTATTTTTAGCATCACTGACGTCTGAATTTCTGTGAATTTTATTTTATTTTTTGCACTATTTTTTTAATGCTGTAAAAACTGTAAATTCAAAAAAAGATTTTATTCAAAGCAGATAATTGATATTTCTGAATTATTCAGTATCAGATCATGTTTGTGATCAGTTTATCAAAGATAAAATTTCAAACTTGATAAAAAAATTTAATGATAATAATAATCAATAAAACTAAAGTAAAAAAGACTCACATCACTCCTGTGTTAGTTTCACTCCATTGGCTCCCAGTTGATTCCAGAATCAAGTTCAAGATCCTCCTGTTAACCTATAAGGCCTTACATGGTATGACCCCATCCTATATTAAGGACCTCATAGTCCCTTACCACCCAAACAGAACACTTTGCTCGCAAAAATGCGGGACTGCTTGTGGTTCCTAGAATTAGTGAAAGTACAGTTGGAGGTAGAGCGTTTAGCCACCAAGCCCCTGTTTTATGGAATAAACTCCCAGCTCATGTAAGAGAGACAGATTCAGTTTCTACATTCAAAGTTAGACTGAAAACATTCCTCTTTGGACAGGCTTATTGTCAGACTAGTTAGTATTCAGATTCTTTAACTTAATGTTAATATTTTTAAATTAAACTTAATAACAATAACAATTTGTTTTAAAAGGCTGCTAGGAGTTGAAGCTGGGGTAATTATGGTGCTCTGGGGTTCTGTCCTCTTTTCTCATCTACTTCTACTCTCCTTCTCTTCTATATTCTTGATCATTATTCATCATTTAGTTCTCCATGCCTCTGTTTGGTGCAGTGTGATTCATGTATTGTCCCTCTTTCCCTCTCCCCTCCTGGGGAGTGGGAGTGCTTCCAGATTCCAGTTGGCCCATCCGTGCTCTTGTTTCTGACCGTGTACCTCATTTCTGGCTCGTCTCTGCTCCTTCTGCTACACCTGGCTGTGGATGCTGTCTACGGCTCGACTCCGCACCCCCAGCCGTCCCCCCAACTTTGGCTGGATGAAGCTCGTCTGCTGGACTTTAAATATGTAGTTGTAGAGGGGGAGGATCCCTCCTTCATGTGGACACCCCTGAGGTTTCTTCATTTTTTCCAGAATCCGTACTTTTTAGGAGTTTTTCCTTACAGCGAAGGGGGTCTAAGGGCAGAGATGTCCAGTTTGGCTTAGTCAGTTTGTTAGTTCACTTTAGTCCTAAAACACTGACATACGTTCATACCTGAAGACAATTTAGAGATGTTAATCCATGCAGCCTGTTTTTAGACATGCAAACACAGAGAGATCATGCAAACTCCACTGAAATGTCCTAGCTGGGATTTGAGCCTGCGCCTTCTTGCCGTGAGGAGAAAGTGCTAACCACTATACCACCATGCAGCCCCTAAAGTTTCAATCAAATTTTAAGGATAAAACTGTATTTTTTAAATTAAACTTTTGGTCAGTTTGAGCAACACATTCTGGGAAAAAATAGTTTTTAATTGGAAATTCCCCAAATTGATTGAGAAATAATTAAACCCTCTTGACCCTGAAATTACGGAATAAAGTTGTGAGTGTCATGATTCAGGCGAAGCGGACCCAGACGCTGGAACCCAGAATAATGAGAGGTAAGTAGAAAATGAGTAAGGGTTTATTGTTTCTCTGAGGATGGTTTTGGCTTGGCTTGGATGAGGTCCGGACTTGAGGTTGGCTGGTGGCGTGGCTGGAGGTGCTAATGCGGTTAGCGACAGAGGCAGAGGCTGCAGGTTTCCAGAAACTGCTTAGCAGAAGGTCCACACTGGCATCACTCCTGAAGTGGTTTCCTGAGGCACGAGAACAATGATTAGTTAAAGTTAAAGTTAAAGAGCAAGGCAGAGCAAGGCAGAGCAAGGCAGAGCAAGGCAGAGCAAGGCAGAGCAAGGCAGAGCAAGGCAGAGCAAGGCAGAGCAAGGCAGAGCAAGGCAGAGCAAGGCAGAGCAAGGCAGAGCAAGGCAGAGCAAGGCAGAGCAAGGCAGAGCAAGGCAGAGCAAGGCAGAGCAAGGCAGAGCAAGGCAGAGCAAGGCAGAGCAAGGCAGAGCAAGGCAGAGCATGACTGAGACCAGGCGAGTCACCGTTGAAGGGCAACGAACTGGCGTCGGCTTGAAGGCTTGAAGCTCCTTAAGAAGAGGTGAGGTGACGAGGATGAATGACTGCAGCTGGTGGTAATCAGGAGTGGAATGAAGCAAAGCTGGAGGGGGAGGAGTCTGACAGAGGCACCATGACAGTGAGATTTGATACTGAGCCCCAAATTTAGATTAAATTAATTTAATCTCTGAACCGAATCCAGGTTATCACATAAAATCCCACTCCGATCATCTTTTAATCTCTTTCAAAGCATTCCCAGTGGAGATACTTATTCATGCATTTGACTCCAGTAGGTTAGCCCCCTAGTTTGGGAACCACTGGGTTAGACTACTGTAACGGCCTGCTCACCGGCCTCTCCAAACGAGCTGTAAAACAGCTTCAGTACATCCAGAATGCTGCTGCTCGAGTCTTGACCAAAACCAGGAAGTATGATCACATTAGTCCTGTGCTCAGGTCTCTGCACTGGCTCCCTGTACCTCAAAGAATAGACTTCAAAGCAGCTCTGCTTGTGTACAAGTCTCTCCATGGCCGCGCACCAAAGTACATCTCTGACATGTTAGTACCATATGAACCATCTCGCACTCTGAGGACCTCAGGGTCTGGCCTCCTGTTGATTCCCAGAGTCAGAACTAAACAAGGGGAATCAGCGTTTCAATATTCTGCAGCTAAAATCTGGAACAGCCTCCCTGAAGTCGTAAGACAGGCCTCTTCTGTGTTCATGTTCAAATCTAGACTTAAAACATTTCTGTTTAGCCATGTATATGACTGAAAGGTCCTATCTGCACTTTTCTGTCCTTTCCTTCCTTTATTTTTAAACCAATTTTCTAATTTTATCTTTTCTTTTAGAGTAAATTTTACGTTGATTATTTCTATGATGTATTGTGATTTGAATGCTTTTTTCTGTTTTGTGAAGCACCTTGAATTACTTTGTGTACGAATTGTGCTATACAAATAAACTTGCCTTGCCTTGCCTCTTTCAACTATGTTTATGCCGTTTTAGGCTTAATCTAAAAACCTGTGTGTGGGAAATGTGTGGGACATAGTTTTTGCAGAGTGCCAGGAGTTTTTAAAAATTCAACTCTGAGTTGTGGACAGGACCTTTTTGTGCAGAGCATGAAATCTCAACGCCGAACCCCTCAACGCCAAACGCAGAAGGCAGAGAACCACCGCCCCCCCGGGCGATCACACCCGCCGCCCACAGCCCCAGACAAGCACCTCATCACCACCCAGGAGTTCTGGGCATCCCCCCGCCCCAACCCCAGGTACAAGCCAGGACCCCCCAAGGGAGACCCGCTCCGCGCTCCAGGCAGCCACCCACCCGGCCCACGGCTGGTCCAGGAAGGAGCAAGACAGGGGAAGGCCGACCCCACCCAGGAGGGGGGCACCCCGGGGAAAAGGGGGGCCCACGAGGGTTGTTGTAAACATAGCCCGACCATGCTCGGCCACAGTGGGAGATTTGGCGAGGCCCAGCACCCGGGGGCAAAAACCCGAACCCACCCCACAGGGACACGGACACCCCCGGCTCAGGTGTGATGTGAATCCCCCCCCCCCGCGCGGAGAGAGCACCGCCGGGCAAAGGAAACCTCCACCCAGGGGACACGGCCGCCGTTGCCAAGGGCCCAGTACCCCCCACCAGGGATGGGGTAGGGACAGATGGACCTAGGAGCCACCTTCCTTGCAAAATGTGTGTGCGTGTGTTTGTGTGTTTGTAAGGGTGTGTGTGTGCATGTGTGTGGGTTTGTGTTCGAATGTATATTTTGAGGAGTAAAAAAGATTTGTGTACTAAGGGGGTGCAGTTAAAATTGGCGGGTAAGGCACTGAGGGGACACTTCCTGATTACTCACAGTAATGTTCCCTCACCCTCCCCACCAAGGGTCCCTAAATGTCTAAGGTGCGGTTAAAATTGGCGGGTAGGGTGCTAGGAGGACATCTGCTGCTTGCTGGCAGTGATGTCCAAGCACCCCCCCTCCACCAAGGGCCCTACATGTCTAAGGTGCAAATAAAACCAAGAGAAGGGGGGCCCAATCCATACGGCATCCATGGGAGGGGGACCACTGCCAAGTAGCCCCCTCCCCAAAGCGCAAGTCGCAGACTAAACCCCCCACCCCCTCACCCTAATATGAGATTATATGAGGAAGGGGGTAAGTTGGGGACAGCTGGTAGACTGTCCCCCGGTGGTCAAACAGCCGTCCCCCAGCCCCCCTCAGCATGGGGCCCAGGTCCCCCAGCCCCGGGTCCCATCTCCAGAGGCGCCAATGCCCCAGGCCCAGCACCACCCACCCCACACAGAGAGAGAGGAGCCAGACAGCGCCGCCTCCCCCGGAGCAAGCCCAGGCCCCCACCCCCAGGCACCGGCCCTGGGAGAGCTCTGGTCAGGCCTCGACGGGACCAAGGCAGCCAACCGGCCGAGGCAACCACTGATTGCCACCAGCGGAGACCCAGACCCGCCAACCCCCAAGATCCCGTACCCATAGTGCCCCCCCCCAGAAACCCCCCCCCCACAAGACAGGGCCGACAAGACCCCCCCACCCACCCACCCCTAGACCCCGCAGCCGCAGCGGATGACACCCAGAGCGACCGGGGGCCCCAAGAGGGTTGCCCCGCCCCGTCCCAGAGCCAGGGAAGGGCTGATCCCAGCCCCAGGTGTAGATGGGCAGCCCATCCAGCGCCGCTGTACCTACCCCCTCAAGCAGGACCCCCCGCCAACCCCCCCCAGCACGGGCAAAGAGACCACCCCCCTAAGCCAAGCCGGACCACCACTCAACCCCCCCCCACCACCACGCACCCCCCACTGCCGAGCCCAGAAGACCACGCAGCGCCCCAGCCCGCCCCGCCCAGGCACCGGACCCAACCGGGGTCCCCACCAGCCCCCACCAGGCAGCGGAGGCCCCGACCCCCACCCCGCACCACGGCAGAAAGGCAGGGAGCAGCGACGACCAGGCCCCCCACCCCTTAAGTCATGGAGTTAGCCATGGGAGACCAGAGAGACTGAATTCTTTCAAAGTTACTTGAACCTTGAGCTGACATTTTTTCCAAGCTGAAATGATCAAAAAGTAGATTTCTGTTTTGACTTATATTTTTATATATTATATTTATATTTTTCTTGTTTTTCCAATTCATTAAAATGTTTTTTTTTAGCAATATAAAGAGTTTTAAAAAGGACATTTAATAATTCTCCTTCTACCTCGATGGCACTCATCTCACCAAGCACGCAAAGTGAAGGTGAAGCCGTGATTGAAACCTTAAGCCAGACTGATAGATCGGCTCATACCTGCTGCCAGAGAGCCTGGACAGGCGTGCAGAGTCACAGTGCATGCATGTAACTATCGGGTAGATTACTATCACAGTGCTCACAAATGTCTGAGTTACTGAGACCCATCTTGAACATCCTCTGTCCAGTGTAGTAAATCCTGTGAAGAGTTTTGAAATGGATTAGCTGCAAATTTGGACTTTTAGTCAGTTTAAATTAGTTTTGGCAAATTTCTAACCAAAAGTTTTCATCTGTGCTGATGCTCAAATCTGCATCCCATTTTGTTATCGGAAGTGAAATATTATCTAAATTGCATAAAAGTTTGTATATTTTGGAGAGAATTCTATTCATTGAAAAATTAATCACATAGGTAACTACCTCTGGTAGCTTTAAATCGTTGTTTCTGTATTCAAACTTTTTAGTAATAATAGACTTAAGTTGCTGATATTCCAAGACGTTATTTATTCCATGTTTGTCTTGAAGTTCTTGGGGTGTTATGAATCTTCTATCGATAATTAAGTGCTCTAGTATCATCACGCCCCCTGCTTGCCAAGCTGGGAAGTGTATCATCTTTCTGTTTATGAGGATGTCAGGGTTGTTCCAGATGGGTGTCATTCTGCACGGTTGGATTGATGATTTAGATATTTTAAGAAATTCCCACCAGGCTGTTAAAGTTGTGTTTATATTAATACTTTGGAAACAGTCCTGTTTTTTAACGGTTTGGCTGATAAATGGTAGATCTGACAGGTTGATTTTTCCACATAACGCCTGTTCCAAGTCTAACCATGAGTTGGTTTCTGGATTATTTTTTAACCATTTTAAGATGTATTGTAATCTATTTGCAAGAAAGTACTTGTGGAAGTTAGGTAATTCTAAGCCTCCACAGCTTTTTACAGATTTTAAAGTTTTTAGACTAATTCTTGCAGGTTTATTGTTCCATAAAAAGTTTGATATGGATGAGTCTAATGTTTTGAACCATTTTAGTGGCGGTTGTGTGGGAATCATCGAGAAGAGATAATTAACTTTAGTTAAGATTTTCATTTTAACTGTGGCTACTTTGCCCATGAGGGACAGAGGCGTGTTAGATCGTCCTGTATGCTTTTCAGTAACAGGGTGTGGTTTAACTGCACCAGTTCTGATAATTTGGGGGAAAAATAAATACCTAGATATTTGATATTACCTGATTTAACTGGTATTGTGTGTCCTTGCTCCACATTACTGTTCAGTGGTAATAAAACAGATTTATTCCAATTAATGGAGTAGTCTGATATGGAGGAGAATTCATTAATGTTTGTTGCTGTTTCATTTACAAAACGTGAACTACTTAAAAACAGTAATATGTCGTCTGCATATAGACTAATTTTATGATGGCTGTGTTTGGTTTTAATTCCTTTAATGCTCTCATTCTGTCTTATTGCTGCAGCTAGAGGCTCGATAAATATTGCAAAAAGAGAGGGGGAGAGTGGGCAACCCTGTCTAGTTCCTCTTCCAAGAAAAAACCTTCTGGAAGTCTGTTTATTAGTTCTAACTGATGCATTGGGGTTGTGGTATAATATTTTGATCCAATTGATGAATGATTCTCCAAACCACAACTTATGGAGGGCAGCAATGAGGAACTTCCAATTTACTCTATCAAAGGCTTTTTCAGCATCCAATGATAGTATGGTCATTTCCTGGTTTTTGATGGTTGCAAAGTCTATTATGTTAACGAGTCTGCGGACATTGTCATCCGAGTGTCTGCCTTTGATGAATCCAGTTTGATCAAAGTGAATTATGTGAGTAGTGACTTTTTCTATTCTCAGTGCTAGTGCTTTGCAGATAATTTTTACATCTGCATTGATTAAAGAAATTGGGCGATAGCTTGAAGGACTCGTGGGGTCTTTGTCTGGTTTTAGACGATGGATAATGTTGGCGGAGTTCATGTTAGGTGGTAGAGATTGGCTTTCATTGATAAATGTGACCGTTTTATAAAACGTTGGTGCCAGTTGTTCCCAGAATTCCTTATAAAACTCTGCAGGAAAGCTGTTGGGTTCTGGTGCTTTGCTGTTAGGCATAAGTAACAGAGCTTCATGAAGCTCAGACAACGAGAGCGGAGAGCCTAAATTTGTGATTTGTAGGGATGGGTATCGTTAAGGTCTTAACGGTACTACTACTCTTATCGATACTGCTTATCGATCCGGTATTTTAACGGTACTCTTATCGATACTTTTTGAGGACGAAAAATAAATAAAAAACAAATTAAGAACATAAAGTGTTTTAGTTCCTCACTATGCAACAACATTGTTTTTTTTTTTAACAAAACATTTTACTTTATACATGAGAATGTTCCAGACAGGAAATTTATTTAATTATTTAATCAAATTATTTTTATTATTTATGAGCGTGATGTTTCCTTTGATCTTTTGTCCATTTTCCACAACCTTGAATAGACTTTTCTGTCTGTCAAACACCAGAGTTAAGTTAAGTTAAGTTAAGTTAAGTTAAGTTAAGTTAAGTTAAGTTAAGTTAAGTTAAGTTAAGTTAAGTTAAGTTAAGTTAAGTTAAGTTAAGTTAAATGATGGAAACAAATTCACTTTGATGCAGACTCCTTTCTATTATGCCAACTCCATTTATTTTTCTAGTAAACCCAATAAATTACATTAATGTTACGGATGACAACTATCATTAGTTATTAATTATTATTAAGTATTAGGAAGCAGCTGTTAGTTTGTCGCGGGTCTGGAACCATAAGCAGTGAATCGAAGCCCCGCCTCTCTACCTGTTTATTGCATGCTCCGCGTGCAACCCCCCCCCTACCTTCCGCTGCCCCAGCGTGTTCTGCACAAACAGCGCAACATACGTCATCATAGTAGCAAGGTGACAGCATGGTAGGCAAAAGTAATAAATTTTACGCAGAAACGGGTGTTCTTAGTCTAGGGCGCTCACCACTATTTGTGTGTGCGCTCCCTTGTCTTGTGTGTGTGCGCGCGCGGCGCGTGCTGTCTGAATAACAGCCCCGCCCTCCGTGCACACAAATAGACAGACAGAGCTCTCCTCTTCAACGAGAATACCGAAATTAATATCATCATTAATTAACGGAAAATTGACTGACTTGGTGAGTTAAATATGGCAGATAACGCTTATATTTCGTGAAACAAAAAAAAAAAAGAAAAAGTAACTTCTCCAGTACCCATAGCAGAACCGTTCAGGTCAGATCTTAACGATACTGCGGTCTTGAAGAATGTGGCCCCGGGGCTGGTTCAATACCGGGGCACGGTACCCATCCCTAGTGATTTGATCTTTAACCTGGGCAGGTTTACATTATTGAGAAATGAGTTGATGCTTTGTTCTGATGGATTGATCTGTGGTGTGTATAAGTTTTGATAAAAGTCTTTAAATGCGTTATTCATTTTTACCGGGTCATGGGTGACATTCCCTGTTTGGTCCATAATAGAAGTGATTGTTGATTTTTCTTTATTAATTTTAAGCTGATTAGCTAGAAATTTGCCAGATTTATTTGAGTTTTCATATCTTTCCAGTCGAAGCCTTTGTATCTGGAATTGTGTTTATTTATTGATGATGTCATTTAACTGAAGCTTTAAATTTTTCAGGTTGCCCAGAATGTGTTCCTGTGCAGAAGCAGCAGAAGCAGTCTCCAGGGTTTTGATTTTATTTTCTAATTCTATTAAATCTGCTTTCTCTTTGCATTTTTTATGAGATGAGCAAGATATGATTTTCCCTCTCATGATTGCTTTTGCTGTTTCCCAAAGAAGACATGGTGAGATTTCAGAAGTATTGTTGAATTCTAAGAAGGTTGCCCACTCTTTTTTAAAGAATTCAATAAATTCCTGGTCTTTTAACAGAGATGTATTAAACCTCTAGGTTGAACCTGAGGGTGTAGATACTTCCCTTGAAATAGTTACAGAAACTGGTTCATGATCACTGATAATAATTGGATGAATGTTGGAACTTTTAATTTCTTTCAAAAGAGATTTACTGACTAATAAATAATCTAAACGAGAGTGTGAATGGTGAACTGGAGAAAAAAAGGTGAACCCTTTAGTGTTTGGATGACATGAGCGCCAAGCGTTGCAGAGACCCAGATCATTCATGTACTGCTGTAGGATACTTGCAGAGCGCCATGTACGCTGGTTTGCTGCTATGCTGAGTCTGTCTAGTTCAGGGTCCAAAACAAGGTTGATGTCTCCTCCTATAATGATTGTGGAGTCAGAGTGAGCTGACAGTGAAGTGAAGAATCTGTGAAAGAAGGAAGAGTCGTCAACATTCGGGCCATAGATACTGGCTATACAAAAGTCCTTATTCTGAATGGATATATTAATGATTACAAATCTCCCTTCAGGGTCGGTAACTGTATCCTTATGAGTAAATGTAACGTTTTTATTAATCAAAACTGCAACCCCTCTTTGTTTGGAGTTGAAACTAGCAGAATACATAACTGGAAACTGGGAGCAGCACAGGAGATGATCAGCTGATAAAGATAAATGGGTCTCCTGTAGTAGAGCTATATCTGCATTAAGATCATTCAGGTGAGATAACACTTTCAATCTCTTTGGCCCAGAGCCAAGTCCACGCACATTCCAGCTAACGATATTAAGACTATTCATAGCTGTTCTAACCGGGAGAGTGCAAGGCTAAATAGTGCATGTGCCTGTCCCTGTGCGCGTGCCCGCTGTGCGTGCCTGCTACACCGAGAAGCGCTGTGCGGTGTGGGTGAACGTTTCTTCGCTGTGAGCTGCATGTTGCGTGCGTCCTGTGTGAGCCTAAGTGAGGTTTTTGCAGTTTATCAACGTGTGTGTGCGGGATCGCGTGTACATGCTTTTATGCGCGCTAGTATGCGCGCGCGCCCGTTCCGTGCATAAATAAATACTCACTGTGGTTGCGTTGACTTTACCTGATTCACATATGAGAAAAGGGGAAGGGGGGGGGGCAAGAGAAAAGAGAGAGGAAAGGAGAAAGAACAAAAAACAAAAACAACGAAACAACAACAGAAACATGAATGTGTGAGAAAGAAAAGACAGTTTTCCTGAGAGGTGTGGATTATTGATGATCCGATTATTTCCCATTCAATTAAATAAGTTTGTAGGTTTCTTCTGGGCAGCGCAGATGTCAGTGTGCCTCTGAAAGCCTTCAGCACAGCCAGGGTGTTAACTCTGACCCCTGGGTGGGGCCCCGAGGCTGGGGGACCTGGGCCCTATGCTGGGGGGGGGCTGGGGGACGGATGTTTGACCACCGGGAGACAGTCTGCCAGCTGTCCCCAACTCACCCCCTTCCTCATATAATCTCATATTAGGGTGAGGGGGTGGGGGGTTTAGCCTGCGATGCGCTTTGGGGGGGGGGCTACTTGTCAGTGGTCTCCCTCCCATGGTTGCCGTATGGAATGGGCCCCCCCTCTCTCTCGGTTTTATTTGCACCTTAGACATGTAGGGCCCTTGGTAGGGGGGGTGCTTGGACATCACTGCCAGCAAGCAGCAGATGTCCTCCTAGCACCCTACCCGCCAATTTTAACCGCACCTTAGACATTTAGGGACCCTTGGTGGGGAGGGTGAGGGGACATTACTGTGAGTAATCAGGGAATGTCCTCTCTGTGCCCTACCCACCAATTTTAACTGCACCCCCCTAGTACACACACCTTTTACTTCTCATAATATACATTCAAACACAAACACACACACATGCACACATACACCCTTACGAACACACGCACACACATTATACAAGGAAAGTGGGTCCAAGGTCCATCTGTCCCCTACCTCATCCCCGGTGGGGGGTACTGGGCCCTTGGCAGCGGCGGCCGTGTCCCCTGGGTGCCGGTTTCCTGGGCCCGGTGGGGCTCTCTCCGCGCAGGGAGGGGGTTCACATTACACCTGAGCCGGGGGTGTCCGTTTCCCTGTGGGGTGGGTTCGGGTTTTTGCCCCTGGGCGCTGGGCCCCTGCCCACATTCCAACTGTGGCCGAGCCTGGTCGGTCCATGTTAACAACACCCCTTGTGGGCCCCTCTTTTCTCCGGGGTGCCCCCCTCCTGGGCGGGGCCGGCTGTCCCCTGCCTTGCTCCTTCCTGGACCAACCGTAGGCCGGGTGGGTGGCTGCCTGGAGCGCAGAGCGGGTCTCCCTTGGGGGGTCCTGGCTCGTACCTGGGGTTGGGGCGGGGGGATACCCAGAACTCCTGGGTGGTGGCGAGGTGCTCGTCTGGGGCTGTGGGCGCTCCTCTCGGGTGGGGTCCTGCGTTGGGCCCTCCCGGCGCGGCGGGGGGGCTGCTCCCCTGGTTGGGCTGGGGCGGCGCTCTCTTCTCCCCGTGCCTCCCTGCTCTCTGGCTCTGGGGGCCTCGTGGTGGTCCTGCTGGCCCTGGCCTGGGTGGCGGATGTGATCGCCCGGGGGGTGGTTTTTCTCTGCCTGCTGCCGGGTGGCGTTGGGGGTTCTGGCTGCCGCTGCCGCTGCTGCTGCGGCGGGGGTCTTGGTGTGGGGATGGCTGGTCACTCTCCCTCCTTCTTTTCACATTCCACCATTCATTTAGAAGAACATAAACACTCACCTGAGCACAGGTGTTAGCTCACCCTTACACTAATAATTTGCATGATTGAATGAATGAAATATTTCACACTAGTTGGTTTAAAGGCATAAGTATGCGTGTGTGAACAATATCTGTATTTTGTGCATGTTTTGTGTTCATGTTGACATGTGGACATCTTTGCAGTTAACAGGTGTGTTTATAACATCTGAGTGTGTGTGTGGACAGGCCCCGCCCTTTGAGATTTGTATTACACTTGAATGATGCCGTAATTACCGTAATGATAAACATCCAGTAAAGTTGTTGCTTTAGGCTGCTTCATGGTTCTCCCCCCCCCCCCTCCTATTATCACCCTCCTATCTCCCCTCCTCTCTAACATCCCTCTCTTCTTCCCTCCTTTTCTTTTCCGTCCGGTCCAGCACCAAAGATTTTCAAACATGATGGAATTTAATAAAGTTTGGCCTCAACTACAAAAGGGGTTTATTCAGACATTCCTCTGGTTTGTCATAGATTCATAACCCCTGTTGTTAAAGCAAAATATGTCCAACACAAGAGGCCTTCAGCTCTCATCTGTTTGCCCAGCTGTTGGACAGGACAAGTTAAAAAAAAAAAAAAAAAAAAAAACTCTGACCCCTGGAAAGTGGTCGTTAACGCTGTAATGTGTTCCTTTCAGTTCACGGCCTCGGCTCTTTACCAGCTCTTTTTGTTTATAATGTTCAAATTTAGCAACAATAGGACAGGGATTGTCCGGCCTTTTTCCTCCGAGCCGGTGAACCCTGTGGAAGAAGATCTTCTGGACTTCTTCCTTGGGGAGCTTCAGGTGGACCTCCACGAAGACCTTCACAATGGTCTCCGGATCTTCCCCTGCCTCTTCTGGAATCCCCGTGATCACCAGGTTGTCCCTCATGCTCCTGAAGATCCAGGAGGGTTTCTTTTATGGATCGGTTTTCCTCAGAGAGATGGGCGGTGTCATTGCCCAGGATCTTCACTGTCTCTCTGAGGGCCTGGTTCTCCACTGCGAGCTCCTGCACCTGCTGCTGGCTGAATTCCAGAGACTCTCGCAGACCTTGGAATTCCTTATGGAAGATCTCCAGCAGATTTAAACGGCAATCAAGGCTGGAGAGCTTTTTATCAATTGAATCCAGGATATCGCTCATGTTGCTGCCTGGAGAGGAGGCATCCCCCGGGGAGTCTTCGGGGCGGCCGCGTTTGGTTGACGGAATGGCGTTGTTGGATCTCCTAATGACGCAGGTATTGAAACACTCGTTAATGTAATTCTCCCGATCCTCCAGGTTGACAAATGCTTGACAAACTTTCTCAGATTTTTTTTTAACTTTCTGGATTATTTAAATATTGCGCTATGATAAAATAAATCAAAAATGTTTGTTCACAACTTACGCGCCGCCAAGTAAACTCACCACACTCCTCCCGTCGGCTCTCGCGATACTACAGCATCACGTGGTCCATTTCGAACTTTTTGAAAAACAAAAATCATTTTCTTTCTATCTTTGTTTTTTTTTAACTTGTCCTGTCCAACAGCTGGGCAAACAGATGAGAGCTGAAGGCCTCTTGTGTTGGACATACTTTACTTTAACAACAGGGGTTATTACCTTTCAGACAAACCAGAGGTATGTCTGAATAAACTCCTTTTGTAGTTGAGGCCAAACTTTATTAAATTCCATCATATCTGAAAATCTTTGGTGTTGGACCGGACGGAAAAGGAAAGGAGGGAAGAAGAAAGAGGGATGTTAGAGAGGAGGGGGGATAGGAGGGTGATAATAGGAGGGGGGGGGGGTGGAACCATGAAGCAGCCTAAAGCAACAACTTTACTGGATGTTTATCATTACGGTAAGGTTCAAATGTAATACAAATCTCAAAGGGCGGGGCCTGTCCACACACACACTCAGATGTTATAAACACACCTGTTAACTGCAGAAATGTCCACATGTCAACATGTACACAATACAGATATTGTTCAAACACGCATCCTTATGCCTTTAAACCAACTAGTGTGAAATATTTCATTCATTCAATCATGCAAACTATTAGTGCAAAGGTGAGCTAACACCCAAGCTCAGGTGAGTGTTTATGTTCTTCTAAATGGATGATGGAATGTGAAAAGAAGGAGGAAGAGCGCCCAGCCATCCCCACACCAAGACCCCCGCCGCAGCAGCAGCGGCAGCCAGAATCCCCAACGCCACTCGGCAGCAGGCAGAGAACAACCGTCCCCCGGGCGAACACATCCGCCACCCAGGCCAGGGCCAGCAGGACCATCACGAGGCCCCCAGAGCCAGAGAGCAGGGAGGCATGGGGGGAAGAGAGCGCCGCCCCAGCCCAACCAGGGGAGCAGCCCCCCCGCCGCGCCGGGAGGGCCCAACGCAGGGCCTCACCCGAGAAGAGTGCCCACAGCCCCAGACGAGCACCTCATCACCACCCAGGAGTTCTGGGCATCCCCCTGCCCCAACCCCAGGTACGAGCCAGGACCCCCCAAGGGAGACCCACTCTGCGCTCCAGGCAGCCACCCACCCGGCCCACGGTTGGTCCAGGAAGGAGCAAGGCAGGGGACAGCCGGCCCCGCCCAGGAGGGGGGCACCCCGGGGAAAAGGGGGGCCCGCAAGGGGTGTTGTAAACATAGCCCGACCAGGCTCGGCCACAGTTGGAATGTGGGCGGGGCCCAGCGCCCAGGGGCAAAAACCCGAACCCACCCCACAGGGAAACGGACACCCCCGACTCAGGTGTGATGTGAACCCCCTCCCCCCGCGGAGAGAGCCCCGCCGGGCCCAGGAAACCTTCACCCAGGGGACACGGCCGCCGCTGCCAAGGGCCCAGTACCCCCCACCAGGGATGGGGTAGGGGACAGATGGACCTAGGACCCACCTTCCTTGCCTTTCTTGATGCCGAAAGCTTGAAGCAGGAACTTGTGGACATCTGCTTCTGATTCACAACAATTTGAATTAGGAAATACTTAGAAATGCAGTTTTGCGCTTAATTTTCAAATCAAATAATGCCACAAGAACATGTTGAAAACACCATTTTCATCTGAGAGGGTTTTTCAAATGGATTAATCTCTTATTTTGGCGGAACAAAAAACTATAAAAGATAAAAATATATATTTTTTTATATTTTGCGTAAATTTGAATGATTATGGTCCAGTTCAAAATGATCCAGTGTGATAGTACAATGAAAACAAAGGAACAAGGGGACACAGCACTGAAATAGTTGAATAAAACTGTATATTTTACAGATCTTTGTACACTTTAATTACAAAACTGTACGATACTAAAGTTTTCAAATCAGTTTTTTGGTCAGAGAAGATTTAATCGTCTTGTGTCCAATTACCATGTATTTACAAAGTCTCATGTTAGTGAGTTTTTTCTTTTCTTTCTTCAAAACAAAACCAAGTAACTCTTTCATACACTCTGAACATAAGACATGGCTTACAGATAAATATATTAGTAAATAAATATTTGGAGAACATATTTCCATTTATGAAATGTGTTTGCTATACAAGTACAGTGTCACAGTGCCTCCGGCTGCTACCTCCCTCCTCCCTGCTCTCTCATTGGAACCAGCTGGCCTTCATCACCTCATCACCTGGCTGACCTTCTTAAAGAGATCCTTCCCAGCAGACTACGCCAGTCCGTTATACTCACTCCGGTGTTTACATCTGGCCTCAAGTTAAGTAACTTCGCTCTAGCTAATCCAAGCCTTGTACTTACCATTTTGTCTCACGCCTTCAGGTCATCTCCTCACTGGTTCCTCGCCTTGTTCCTGTTTCTCGCCGTCCTCGGCGCTCCACCTCGTCCCAGGCTGTATACACCGTCCTCGGTGCTTCCCCTTGTCACAGGCTGCTCACACCATCCTCGGTGCTCCACCTCGCTCCCAGCAGTTTCCTTCATCCACAACTCACACCCCATCTCTGATTAAATCTCCTGACTCTACCTCGTCTCCTGAGTTTCTTCCTGGTTCCAGCATCTGGGTCTCCTTAGTAGTCCGATCATGACATACAGAATATACATAGATTGATTTCTAGCCTTGTCCTCCTTAAACATTTGTGATGGTACTGACAAATGTGATGGTAACGGTTATTTTGAGAAAATTGAAAAAGATCTTTAACTGCAGTTTTGCAGCCTTGTGGCTTACAGCTACAGTCAAAGGATTGCTGTATGCTGCCCTCTTGTGGTAGCACGATGTACTGCATACCAAAGGATGGAGATTTGAAATTAAAAGTTCCTGATTGTGTTTATTAAAAATAAATAAATTCAGGTAAAATTCATGTTCATTTTTTATAGGATTTTAGTTAATGAATTGAACTCTTTCTTAGTTGAACACTTGAATAATTCACACAGTAAAGTGGCAGAGGATTTAACATTGTAAAACCCCGCTGGACAAATCCAGCCACAGGAAAGTTTGAACAGCTTCCAGTATAAGATTCTTAACAAGAAGCCTGTGCTGGCCTGTTAATGTTTGAATTTCTATCAGTAAAACACAGTGGTGGAAGTATAATGATGTGGACTGAGTCAATCACAAGCTGTTCTGTGCATCAGAAGAGTCAATGAAAGTCTTTCTGCAGCCAAAACCTGAAATGGATCATGCTGAAAGAAAAGAAGCCAAACATCCCAACAAACCTTCAACACACCAACTGAAGTGGTTTTTAGCTCTTAGATGTAGAACATTTACTGTTTCACTCACTGTTTGGGTGTTTTGGTGCAGATTTTGAAAGATAGACGATCAAAAAGTGTAAATTATATATTTGTTTTGATCTAAGTCTGTGACCTGTGGCTCTGGCCCTGTTGTTAAAGGAAAATAAAATGATAATAAATAGAAAAATAACAATTACTAACATTACTTTTTATTTTAGTTCCATTCATGGCTGAGGTTCTCCTGTTCCAGTGAGATAAACACAAGAATCTCATCTAGATTTTAATAAAATGTTTATCATAAAGATTTTCTTTCAAACATTTGAAATTCCGACAGAAAGTTGGAGGTAAATGTGTTCAGAAAGATGGTCCAGTGACAGAGAGAACTTTCTCTCCATCTTCTGAATTATTTTCAGGTGTAGAAACACGCACGTGAAGTTTTACTCATGAAGAGGATTTAGCAGCTGCTTCACATTTACTTGAACAGAAACAGCAGAAGATTTCAATACTTTCAGGAATTTATTTTTAGAAAAAGCTGTAGTGAAATCTGAAATTTAATTTAGATCTGAAATAGTTTGAGTCACTAAAGAACAAAAAAAAAACCCAGATTCAATCAGCCTTTAATGAGAGTTTATTTACAAAACATCAAAGTCACATTTTCTGGATCACTGTGGATTCATCTTTATCAAGAAGACAAAAAAAATCAGAATTTATGGAAACGATGTTTGTGAATTTTAGTTTTTATAAACAAACAGTAAACATTTATAAATCAAAATGTGATTAAAGAAAAAACATTTCAGTTATTTTTTGATGACAAAAGAGTAAAATCATCTCAATCAGTCGGACAGATTTGGAGTTTAGAGGTTTTTGCGTCTCCAGATTCTCCAACATTGAAATATGGGAAAATTTTCTCAGTGAAAGTGTCTTTGTGAGTGTAGATGTGAGTCATGTCTTCAGGGTTGTAGAAGGACACCTCCCCCCTGTCATAGTCCAGCTGCACTCTGATCTTCTGGAGACTCTTGGTCACAGTGACAGTCTGATCAACACAGTTTGTGTATTTTCCATTACGGTGTACTAAACACCAGATTCCATCTTTTTTTTGTGAACCAAACCTCTCTCCCTTCCTGTTAACAGACTCTTTAGCTACACCAATGAACCAGACAGGATGATCTCCCACCTCCACCTCCCAGCTGTGTTTCCCTGATCTGAAGCCCTCAGAGCCAAAAACATCAGCATATCTCATGAACCTCTCTGGATTGTTAGGAAGCTGCTGATAAGTTTCTCCATTTCTCACACTGGTCAGATCATCAGACAGATAAAGACAGACAGCTGCAGTGTTTGGGTCCAGGAGGACCGGACTGAAGTGGACCTTCTCCTTCATCTTCTCCCAGACTCTGAAGGACAGGTTGCCCACATGTTTGGCCACATCTATCAGAGCTCCTGAGAGCAGCTGTGGGTCTGACAGCGAGCTCTGGGCTCTGGCTCTGCTCCGAGTGTCTTTCCAACTGCTGAGGAACGCCTCCTTGTCTTTCTGCAGCTCTGCTTCAACAGCACTGATACTTTCTGACAGAGAGGACATCTGCTCCTGGATCCTCTTCATCTCTCCCATCACAGTCTTCCTCTTCTGCTCCTCTTCCTCCCTCAGAGCTGCCAGTCTGGACTCCTCTTCCTCCTTCAGGAACTGCTGGAGCTTGTTGAACTCTGCTCTGATCTGTGTCTCTGTGGACAGCAGCTGCTTCTTGGAGTGTTGAATCATCTGATTGTATGTTTCCTCCACTTCTTTGGATTTGATCTTCTTGTCCTGCAGAGACTTTAAGTCAGATTTCAGCTCCTCCTTCAGCTCTCTGACTGCTTCTTCTACAGGAACCACTTTGTGACTCTGGTGCAGAGAAAACTCACAGACAGAACAAAAAGCTCTCTGCTCATCTTTACAGAACAGTTTGGATTCTCCTGGATGTTTCCTGCAGACCTCCATGAACTTCTGCTCTCCTGTTTTTGTCTCTGATGATTCAGATTTCTGTCTTCCAGCAAACGAGTCAGCAAGTTCCTTCAGGCCAAAGTTCACAGGTGGATGACCTTTAGATGATTTTCTTTTACAGATGGGACAGTTTTTGTTCTGAGTTTGTTCCCAGAACTTCTGCAGGCAGCTCGAACAGAAGTTGTGGTTGCAGCTCAGAGTTACAGGATCATTGAAAGTCTCTGAACAAACGTGACAGTTCAGGAATTCAAGAAGAGCAGCTCTCTCAGCCATTTCTAACCAAAGTCTTTCAGACTCACCAGCTTCTGTCTTGAAGTTCAGGATGAAAATATTCCACTAATCTTTGTTTTTCCAGCAGAGATTTAAAGACCTTTAATGGTGTCGGAGTTCAGTTTAACAAAGTCAGAATCCTTTCGATTTCTTCAGGAGTTATTTCCTCAGTCGGCTTTTCCATCCATCTTATCAGGAAAAAACTGAACTTTGGACCATTGAGTAACAGTCCAGTTCTTTTCCCTCATATGTAAGGTTGTTGTAAGCGCCATTTATGTTTATGGTTTTTTGCCAGGAAATAATTTGGGTTTATGATGCAATGTGTTGCATGGTGAGTTTTTGAATAAATTCGTGGACGGCGGGGCCATATGGTCGTTTTACCGTTGTTGTATGGATGGTATCATTGGCACCTCTACAGAGCCATTCAAACAAGACAGTCTCTTGTCGTTCAAAGTCAAAGTCAAAGTCAAAGTCAGGTTTATTTGTCAATTTCTTCACATGTGCTTAACATACAAAGGAATCGAAATTACGTTTCCCACAGTCCCGTGCGTAGACAAACAATAAACAACAGTAAAGTGCAGATGCACTACAAGAAACAGGCCTATTCTCTAAGTAATAATAAATAATAAAATGTGAAGACAATAAATATGTTAAAACAAGGTGCAGATTGCTTAAAGCAGCATGAGCCAACTGTGTGCATTTAGGTAGGGTAGTTGGTAGGAATGAATACTATTTACATGAATGAATACTATTTACATGTGCAGTTGCATATGCAGAGGTAGTTTTTTGTCTCAGTTCAGTGTTAGTGTTTTGTCCTTCAACACTTAGTGGAGGAGGGGTGTTTATCCTGTTCTGGTGGTCCTGCTGGCTGGCACTGTGAGTGGGGAGGGGAGTGAGTTCAGCAGTCTCACAGCCTGATGGATAAAGCTGTTGCTGAGTCTGGTAGTGCGGGAGCGGAGGCTCCTATACCTCTTTCCAGAGGGCAGGAGGCTGAACAGACTGTGTGCAGGGTGGCTTGCTTCATTTACGATTGTGATGGCTTTGTGGGTGAGGCGGGTGGTGTATATGTCTTGCAGGGAGGGGAGTGATACACCAATTATTTTCTCAGCTGTTTTCACTGTGCGTTGTAGAGCTTTCCTGTTTTTCTCCGTGCAGCTCCCACCCCACACAGTGATGCAGCTGGAAAGGATGCTTTCGATGGTTCCCCTGTAGAATGTTGTCAAGATGGGTGGTGGAGCACTTGCTCGCTTGAGTTTGCGCAGGAAGTAGAGGCGCTGCTGTGCTTTCTTGGCCAGTGATGCAGTGTTGGTTGTCCAGGAGAGGTCCTCGCTGATGTGCACCCCCAGGAACTTGGTGTTGCTCACCCTCTCCACTGCAGCACCTTCGATGGTGAGTGGGGGGTGTTGGGTTTGGCCTCTCTGGAAGTTGACAACAATCTCTTTGGTCTTGCTAACATTAAGCAAGAGGTTGTTGTTTTTGCACCACATGGTCAGGAGCTCCACCTCTTTTCTGTAGTGGGTCTCATCGTTCTTGGTGATGAGCCCCACTAGTGTTGTGTCGTCCACAAAATTCACAAGGTGGTTGGAGCTATAGGTTGGTGTGCAGTCGTGTGTCAGCAGGGTGAACAGCAGGGGACTGAGCACACAGCCTTGAGGGGCCCCTGTGCTCAGGGTGATGCTGTTGGAGATGTTGTTGCCAACACGAACTGCTTGAGGCCTCTGGCTGAGGAAATCCAACAACCAGTTGCAGAGGGAGGTGCTGAGGCCCAGTCTGTCCAGTTTGCAGATGAGTTGTTGTGGTATTATGGTATTAAATGCTGAACTGAAGTCTATGAACAGCATTCTCACATATGAGTCTTTCTTGTCCAAGTGAGTGAGAACTGGGTGGAGTGCAGAGCAGATTGCATCTTCTGTGGATCGTTTTGCTCTATATGCAAACTGGTATGGGTCCAGGGTGGGGGGCAGGTTAGATTTGATGTGTGACATGACTAGTCGTTCGAAGCACTTCATGATAATGGGTGTCAGTGCCACAGGACGGTAGTCATTGAAGCAGGATGGGGATGATTTCTTTGGCACAGGTATGATGGTGGCAGTTTTGAAGCCTGATGGGACAATGGCTTGCCTCAGGGAGATGTTAAATATGTCTGTGAAGACATCTTTCAGTTCCTCCGCACAGTCTTTTAGCACACTGCCAGGGATGTTGTCTGGACCTGCTGCTTTCCGGATGTTGATGGTGGAGAGTGTCCTCTTCACGCTGGCAGCAGACAGGCACAGAGGCTGGTCGTACGGAGGTGGTGGTGTTTTCTGTGGGCAAGTGTGGTTTTGTGCTTCAAAGCGTGCAAAGAAGCTGTTCAGGTTGTTCAGCAGAGTGGTGTTGCTCTCACAGCTTCGCGGTGCAGGTTTGTAGTCTGTGATGGTCTGGATGCCCTGCCATAATCTCTGAGCATCCTTGCTATCCCTGAAGTGAGCGGTTATTTTGTGTATATAATCTTGTTTTGCTTTCCTGATGCCACGGGACAGGTTGGTTCTCGATGTTCTCAAGCTTGGTTGATCCCCAGCTCTGAAGGCCTTGTCTCTCGCCTTCAGCAGCCTGTGGACGTCCCCTGTCAGCCATGGCTTTTGATTTGCTCGAGTGATGACGTTCTTTTTATGGGTCACATCATCAATGCATTTGGTGATGTAGGACGTCACAGTGTCTGTGTACTCCTCGATGTCTGTGGTGTTGTTATAGGTGGCTGCTTCTTTGAACATTTCCCAATTTGTCGACCCAAAACAGTCCTGGAGAGCAGAAGTGGCCTCCTGTGGCCACACCCTTACTTCTTTCAGAACAGGTTCATTGAGTTCATTAGATTCAAGATTGAATTGAGAGAAACAAGAAAGTGAAATAAAGAAGAAAGTTTAACAAAGATGATTTTACAGTTGTTGTTCACCTTTCGGGCACATGCCTTTAGCTTTCAGTGATTTACACAGGTGGTTTGGCAAAGATTGTCACGCTGGATGCCCCTTCCTGACACAACCCTGTCAGTTTACCTGGGCTGGGGACAAGGGCCACTTACAGGACACATTTCAGATTTTTTGTTATTTAAATAAACATACTAATATCCAATGATAAGAAAATGTTCTAACCAAGAAAACGCTATTCTTCTTGAAGTGCGGAGATTCTGTTGGAATGAAAGCGCACAGACGGGGATTTCCAATTCAAGCCAAAGATTTATTACCCTACCAATATTTCTAATACAGATATCCAGGCTCAATCAATTTCCCTGAATTAAAACAGGGCTCACAGCAGGAACACGAGAAAGAGCACTTTTTCTCTCCCTGCCTGGGGATTTATCCAATGTATGGATGAATATGTAAATGCAGAGAGGGGGGTGCAGAATCCATCTGGTCAGTTGTCACGTAACCATCTGCACAGAGAGAATCCAGAACACAACCTACAAAGTGTCCATGAGTGCCTGGCACCCAACTCCACAACCCATCCTCCCACTTGTCTGCTCCTCTATACTGCAGTGGGCCCTCTCACATGTATGCATGCATGATCTGCTGAAAATTATTCTCAACCAGTTTTATGGGTTTCATTCCCCTTCTTTGCCTCGAAAGAGACCATAACATAAGTTCATTACTACGGGGTCAGCAAAAATGAATAAACACCAACCCCCAACTAATCCCTTGAAGATAGAATGCATTGTCTAATATCAAAATGTATAAAAAAGTACAAATAGAAAAAAATATAAAATCTAATAATGAGAAAACCTTCAGAAGCCAGGACTGTACCATTCCATATGCGGGACAGACTGCCTCGTGACACAAAACATCCCGGAGCTTCAAGCCATCATTCCCTAATCAACTAAACTCCACAACTCGAGTAATAACAGTACATTTCAAAGCATCAAAATGTATCAAAACATAAATATAAAAGTAAAGCAGATTAAATGATAAACAAATGCGAAGCATGGCACATTAATCTCACAGCAGGGTATAGTCCCCTCCAGTTCGTCATCCTTCTGGCCGGGAGCCGGTGAGAGAGGCAGGGCAACGTATTGACCTTTTGGGTCGGCTCTGGGGGGTATTCCAGAAAGCAGGTTATGCTAGCTCCCACGGTAAGTTTGAGGCTAAGGAAGTTGATAACCTCAGCTTTCGGTTCCAGAAATGGAGGCATGTTTCAGGGTATATCAAGCTGCCATAGCAACTCATGCTCTGAACATAATCTGGTCTGGAGCAGGTTTAGTTGAAGGGTAGTTTGTTTTCAGAGAGGTGAAGCAGCATGGCGTGTCCAGTTAGTCCAACATAGAAGACACTCACAGAGGTGCAGTCCACCAGCTCGTTTTGCCTGAGCAACTTCGAAATTCAGTCAAAACTGCTCTTCATGATGACTCAGGGCATCAGGGATTTGAGAGAACACTGCAGATGATCAGAGAGCGGTTTTACTGGCCAAGAATGTTCCAGGATGTAAAAACATGGTGCGAGCAATGTGAAAGATGTTGCCTCAGGAAAACGCCAACCACAGGTCTCAGAGCTCCTCTGGTCAGTATCCACAGTAGCGCACCCATGGAGCTTGTGTGTGTGGACTTTCTGACCCTGGAAAAGTCCAAAGGTGGAATAGAGAATGTACTTATTGTAACAGACCACTTTTCCCGATATGCACAGGCCTACCCTACTAAAGACCAAAAAGCTTGCACAGTGGCGAAAGTGCTCTGGAAAAACTCCTTTTGCAGATTTGGTTTCCCATCAAAATTGCATGCAGACCAAGGTCGCAATTTTGAGATCGCTATTGTGAGAGAGTTGTGCAAATGTGTTGGCATCACCAAAACACACGCCACGCCTTACCATCCCCAGGGGAATGAAGTGACCGAGAGGTTCAATAGAACTCTGCTCAATATGCTCAGGACACTTGAGCCGCACCTGAAACCCCACTGGCATGAACATTTAGATGCCATGACACATGCTTATAACTGCACACGGCATGATTCCACAGGCTCTACACCTTACTTCCTGGTGTTTGGGAGACACCCCAGGCTTCCAGTGGACCTTGTTTTTGGACTCTCTATCAGGGCTGAGGAATGTGGGTCCAGTGACTATGTGCAGACCCTCTCTGACTGTCTTTCACAGGCTTACACTCAGGCTAACAATCATCTCAACATGCCAAAGGACAGCAGAAGAAGTACTATGACCGAACTGCAAAAAGCCACGCCTTCAGTCCAGGGGATCGGGTGCTGGTCAAGGTCTGTCATATAGAGGGGCGACAAAAGCTTGGGGACAAATGGGAGTGTCACCCGTACATTGTGGTGAAAAAACAGAAAGGCATCCCGGTCTATGTGGTGCGTCCAGAGAATGGAGGAGCAGAACAAGTTGTTCATAGAAACCTCCTCACTCAGTGCATGTTCCTCCCAGTGGAGCAGAATGAGGAATTTGTGGAGGAGCTGCTAGAGACTGACATAACAACTGGAGACATAGGCACCGAGCCAGGTGTGATGGAGGACAGAGTGCTGGGGGATGTGGAGGACAATGTGGAAAGGGATGTGCAAGACTCGACAGATGGTGAGCACGAACACAACAACATGGTGGACTTCAGCGCAGAACTGATGAATGAGGCAGGAGAGACAACAGCAGCTGCAAGTGGGGGTCAAACTTCTCAAGTTCCTGACTTTCCAAAAAGAAACCCACCTAGGAACAGGCGCCCCCCAAAGAAACTGTGCCTACTACATCAGGCCGCAGGGCCTTTGAAAAACCGAGGCTGGGAGAGAAAGCTAGAAGAGAAGCTTGGTCATAATGATCCATTAGAAATAGTTAATTCAATTGGGTTCAAAATACACAAAATTTTAATGGGACACAATATGGTTTGCTCGGTGGGTGGTCTTTGAAGGGCTAGGGCAGGGGCATTTGTCTGATGGCTGGGATGCCATCAATTGAAATCGGGGTGGATGTAGGACAGGTGACTCCTGTGACCACAGGGTGGCAGCACTATCGAGACTAACCCTCGTGCTCAAATGAGTGGGCCAGATGGGAAACCGTAGTTCGGTTGGGGTTTTGCTGGGTTAGCGCCATTTTGCCTTCAGTTTCCTTTTGCATTTTCTGAAGGTAAGATGGGCTGTGCGGCTCCACAGGTTGTTACAGTTACACATGTTCAAACTGGTAATTTGTAATCTTGTTTCATGACTGTTCATTAAACTGTTTTAAACTTTTACGTTGAAAAAGAAGTATGAGGCATTTGCACTTAGTTTAGTTTAAATAAAGTTTTGGTATGAAGCAGCCGTTAGCTAGTTGTCAGGGGGAGGGGTCCGTGAGCAGGCTGCACATGACGGCGATGCAGGCAGAAATGATTTAATGCCATGGGATTTAGAAGCTGAATGATATATTATTTTTGTATGATGTCTCTGTAATTATCATGTTGTATTAATCTTTAGTCACTTTAGCAATTTATGGTTTTATTTTGATTTATGTTTCTTTTGTTTTAAATTGACAATTTGCAATGTCTGAGTTTACCTGACACAGAGTTTCCTTTTGCATTTTCTGAAGCTGCCTGACTGCTGAGTGGATGTCAAGTTTATACATACATATATAAAAAAAAAAAAAAAACGCCTCTCTCACCCTCCGCGGGTGGTTTCTCCTCCAAGCTCGGGTCCTCTACCAGAGGCCTGGGAGCTTGAGGGTCCTGCGCAGTATCTTAGCTGTTCCTAGCACTGCGCTTTTCTGGACTGAGAGGTCTGAGGTCTTTCCAGGTATCTGTTGTAGCCACTCCTCAAGCTTGGGGGTTACTGCCCCGAGTGCTCCAATTACCACAGGCACCACCGTCACCTTCACTTTCCAGGCTTTCTCCAGTTCTTCTCTGAGTCCCTGGTATTTCTCCAGTTTCTCATGTTCCTTCTTCCTGATGTTCCCATCGCTTGGCACTGCCACATCCACCACAACAGCTTTCCTCTGTTCTTTATCCACCACTACGATGTCTGATTGGTTCGCCATTACCATCCTATCAGTCTGGATCTGGAAGTCCCACAGGATCTTTGCCTTCTCATTCTCTACCACCTTCGGAGGTGTTTCCCATTTTGACCTTGGGGTTTCCAGTCCATATTCTGCTCACATGTTCCTGTATATTATTCCAGCCACTTGATTGTGCCGCTCCATGTATGCTTTACCTGCCAGCATCTTACATCCTGCAGTTATGTGCTGGATTGTTTCAGGTGCCTCTTTGCACAGCCTACACCTTGGGTCTTGTCTGGTGTGGTAGATCTGAGCCTCTATCGCTCTGGTGCTCAGGGCTTGTTCCTGAGCTGCCAGGATGAGCGCTTCAGTGCTGTCTTGTAGGCCAGCCCTTTCTAGCCATTGGTAGGACTTCTTGATATCAGCCACTTCAGTTATGGTCCGGTGGTACATCCCATGGAGGGGTTTGTCCTCCCATGAGGATCTGTCTTCCAGCACTGTATCCTCTGCTCTCCATTGCCTGAGACATTCACTGAGCACACTGTCAGTTGGGGCCTTGAGCTTGATGTATTCATGCATCTTGGATGTTTCATCCTGGATAGTGGCTTCTACGCTCACTAGTCCTCGGCCTCCTTCCTTGCGGCTAGCATACAGTCTCAGAGTGCTGGATTTGGGATGGAACCCTCCATGCATGGTGAGGAGCTTCCGTGTTTTAACATCCATGGTCTGTATCTCTTCCTTTGGCCATCTTATTATTCCTGCAGGGTATCTGATAACTGGCAGTGCATAGCTGTTTATTGCCCGGGTCTTGTTCTTGCCATTGAGCTGGCTTTTCAGGACTTGCCTTACTCGTTGAAGGTACTTAGCTGTTGCAGCTTTCCTTGTTGCCTGCTCCAGGTTGCCATTTGCCTGGGGAATTCCAAGGTACTTGTAACTGTCCTCAATGTCTGCTATTGTTCCTTCTAGGAGTGAGACCCCCCCTGTGT
Source organism: Oryzias curvinotus (assembly GCA_023969325.1). NCBI lineage: Eukaryota > Metazoa > Chordata > Actinopteri > Beloniformes > Adrianichthyidae > Oryzias > Oryzias curvinotus. Next base: position 1,346,703 of record CM043716.1, on the reverse strand, counting down.
GGACTACCTTGCCTCTCTTTGTCACCATCCGGCTGCATTTCTCGAGCCCGAATGACATCCCAATGTCAGTACTGTACACTCAAAGAAATGAAAAAGTGCTGTAGTATTTTTTATGTAAAGTATTTATGTTGAAAATATTAAATCAATTCACTTTCAGTAATATAAACAACAGTGTTACATTGCATTTAAATAAATATAGCAATTTGGGGAATATTTAAAAATGTTGAGTAAAATTTATTTAACACAGTCAATTTTTAAAAGGACAGTTGTCCCAACGAGCTTTCCATTCATCTGACGCATGCGCATTAAGCAATTAAATTCAGCAAGAAGACAGCAGCCGCCATTTCTCGACGGCTCCTCATCTCGTAATGTGCTCAAGAATTTTCGAGTTTCTGGTAAGTACTTAAAGTGTAACAAACATACAAATGAAAATGATGTATAAAATTTTTACATTGGGGATTAATAATCATTTTACTCAAAATAGTGACAAGCACTGTTGATTTCTGGAATAAACGAGGGCGGAAAAATTTTAAAACGTTAGCTAAATACACGTAGTTGATCGAACTGTTTCGGTTTCGGTTCTGTTTGGATCACTTTTGTACCGCTTCGTTTTTGAGGGTATTTTGTTTATCCCCTCGGCCCCCAATGCATAAACTTTGCGCCGAGGCGGAACTAATGTTAAGTCAGAGTTCCCGCTGAGACGCTCATGTCTGCGCTCGCGCCAGTTTAGGAAGGGGAGGGGGCCAGAGCGTAGTAGTGTATGAGAGCGCTTTCAGGGTGGGCTGCTGAGTTCACCGTAAGTTTCAAGAGTTTTGCCTTTTACTCGTCATTACCGCATTAACGCAAGTGTTTTAAACTGCAGAAATTATTTGTAATGCTGGTTAATTGCGCGTTAGAACTAAGTGTTTGTTGACCCTGTATTGAGGGAAGAAAACCGCAAACACGTCAGTTTCTGTGCACACGGGTTAACTCCTCCTCTGCTCAGCGTCAACCCATACACAAAATTGAGGTGGGCGGCTCCTGCCTCACTTCAAAAAACTCTGCACACCTGCTCCCACCGTTCTCCCTCACCCTCCTCAAACCAGCCTGCTTAGTTCTCTCATGGTAAGCAGGCACACAGTGGTGGCCTATAGTTTGAGTTTAGGACATCAGCAAAAAATAACTTTAAGATAAAATGTATTAAAAATATTATATATAGATACACAAACACACTAATCTTTTCGTCTTTTTTTCTTGTCTAGATCATGTGGACATGCAAAGAGTGTTCTGCAATTGTATCTAAAAGGTATGAGCTATTATATTTTGTTTAAGGACATGAGTATCACACTGTGACACTTCTATGGTAATCTGTGTCATACTGGTATTCCGTTTGAGATTTTTTTTTTTTTTTTTAACTTGTCCTGTCCAACAGCTGGGCAAACAGATGAGAGCTGAAGGCCTCTTGTGTTGGACATATTTTGCTTTAACAACAGGGGTTATGAATCTATGACAAACCAGAGGAATGTCTGAATAAACCCCTTTTGTAGTTGAGGCCAAACTTTATTAAATTCCATCATGTTTGAAAATCTTTGGTGCTGGACCGGACGGAAAAGAAAAGGAGGGAAGAAGAGAGGGATGTTAGAGAGGAGGGGAGATAGGAGGGTGATAATAGGAGGGGGGGGGGGGGGGAGAACCATGAAGCAGCCTAAAGCAACAACTTTACTGGATGTTTATCATTACGGTAAGGTTCAAGTGTAATACAAATCTCAAAGGGCGGGGCCTGTCCACACACACACTCAGATGTTATAAACACACCTGTTAACTGCAAAGATGTCCACATGTCAACATGAACACAAAACATGCACAAAATACAGATATTGTTCACACACGCATACTTATGCCTTTAAACCAACTAGTGTGAAATATTTCGTTCATTCAATCATGCAAATTATTAGTGTAAGGGTGAGCTAACACCTGTGCTCAGGTGAGTGTTTATGTTCTTCTAAATGAATGGTGGAATGTGAAAAGAAGGAGGGAGAGTGACCAGCCATCCCCACACCAAGACCCCCGCCGCAGCAGCAGCGGCAGCCAGAACCCCCCAACGCCACCCGGCAGCAGGCAGAGAAAAACCACCCCCCGGGCGATCACATCCGCCACCCAGGCCAGGGCCAGCAGGACCACCACGAGGCCCCCAGAGCCAGAGAGCAGGGAGGCACGGGGGGAAGAGAGCGCCGCCCCAGCCCAACCAGGGGGGCAGCCCCCCCGCCGCGCCGGGAGGGCCCAACGCAGGACCCCACCCGAGAGGAGCGCCCACAGCCCCAGACGAGCACCTCGCCACCACCCAGGAGTTCTGGGTATCCCCCCGCCCCAACCCCAGGTACGAGCCAGGACCCCCCAAGGGAGACCCGCTCTGCGCTCCAGGCAGCCACCCACCCGGCCTACGGTTGGTCCAGGAAGGAGCAAGGCAGGGGACAGCCGGCCCCGCCCAGGAGGGGGGCACCCCGGAGAAAAGAGGGGCCCACAAGGGGTGTTGTTAACATGGCCCGACCAGGCTCGGCCACAGTTGGAATGTGGACAGGGGCCCAGCGCCCAGGGGGCAAAAACCCGAACCCACCCCACAGGGAAACGGACACCCCCGGCTCAGGTGTAATGTGAACCCCCTCCCTGCGCGGAGAGAGCCCCACCGGGCCCAGGAAACCGGCACCCAGGGGACACGGCCGCCGCTGCCAAGGGCCCAGTACCCCCCACCGGGGATGAGGTAGGGGACAGATGGACCTTGGACCCACCTTCCTTGTATAATGTGTGTGCGTGTGTTCGTAAGGGTGTATGTGTGCATGTGTGTGTGTTTGTGTTTGAATGTATATTATGAGAAGTAAAAGGTGTGTGTACTAGGGGGGTGCAGTTAAAGTTGGTGGGTAGGGCACAGAGAGGACATTCCCTGATTACTCACAGTAATGTCCCCTCACCCTCCCCACCAAGGGTCCCTAAATGTCTAAGGTGCGGTTAAAATTGGCGGGTAGGGTGCTAGGAGGACATCTGCTGCTTGCTGGCAGTGATGTCCAAGCACCCCCCCTACCAAGGGCCCTACATGTCTAAGGTGCAAATAAAACCGAGAGAGGGGGGGCCCATTCCATACGGCAACCATGGGAGGGAGACCACTGACAAGTAGCCCCCCCCCCAAAGCGCATCGCAGGCTAAACCCCCCACCCCCTCACCCTAATATGAGATTATATGAGGAAGGGGGTGAGTTGGGGACAGCTGGCAGACTGTCTCCCGGTGGTCAAACATCCGTCCCCCAGCCCCCCCCAGCATAGGGCCCAGGTCCCCCAGCCTCGGGGCCCCATCCCCCGAGGCACCGACGCCCCAGGCCCAGCACGACCCACCCCACACAGAGAGAGAGGAGCCAGAAAGCGCCGCCCCCCCCCGGAGCAAGCCCAGGCCCCCGCCCCCAGGCGCCGGCCCCAAGGGAGCTCTGGTCAGGCCCTGACAGGACCAAGGCAGCCAACCGGCCGGGGCAACCGCCGATTGCCACCAGCGGAGACCCCGACCCGTCAAACCCCCAAGGTCCCGTACCCACGGCGCCCCCCCCCCCCCCCCCCCCGGAAAGCCCCCCCACAAGGCAGGGCCGACAGACCCCCCCCCCACACCCCCCAAGACCCCGCAGCCGCAGCGGGTGACGCCCAGAGCGACCGGGGGCCCCAAGAGGGTTGCCCTGCCCCGCCCCAGGGCTAGGAAAGGGTCGATCCCAGCCCCAGGTGCAGACGGGCAGCCCATCCAGCGCCGCTGGACCCACCCCCCCGAGCAGGACCCCCCGCCGACCCCCCCCAGCACGGACAAAGAGACCACCCCCCCAAGCAAGCCGGACCACCACCCAACCCCCCCACCATGCACCCCCCACCGCCAAGCCCAGAAGACCACGCAGCGCCCCAGCCCGCCCCGCCCAGGCACCGGAACCGACCCCCCAACGAATGGGATCCCCACCAGCCCCCACCGGGCAGCAGAGGCCCCGACCCCCACCCCGCACCACGGCAGAAAGGCAGGGAGCAGCGACGACCAGACCCCCCCCCCCCCCCCCCTAAGTCATGGAGTTAACTATGGGAGACCAGAGAGACTGAATTCTTTCCAAGTTACTTGAACTTTGGGCTGACATTTTTTCCAAGCTGATATGATCAAAAAGCAGATTTCTGTATTGACTTATATTTATATTTCTCTTGTTTTTCCAATTTATTAAGATGGTTTTTTTAGCAATACAAAGAGTTATGAAAATGATATTTAATAATTCTCCTTCTACCTCGATGGCACTCATGTCACCAAGCACGCAAAGTGACGGTGAAGCCGTGATTGAAACCTTAAGCCAGGCTGATAGATCGGCACATACCTGCTGCCAGAGAGCCTGGACAGGCGTGCAGAACCACAGTGCATGCATGTATTTGTCGGGTAGATTACTGTCACAGTGCTGACAAATGTCTGAATTGCTGAGACCCATCTTGAACATCCTCTGTCCAGTGTAAATTCTGTGAAGAGTTTTGAAATGGATTAGCTGCAGATTTGGACTTTTTGTCAGTTTAAAGGTGTTTAGACAAAGTTCTGACCAGTAGTTTTCATCTGTGCTGATGCTCAAATCTGCATCCCATTTTGTTATTGGAAGTGAAATATTATTATCTAAATTACATAAAAGTTTGTATATTTTGGAGAGAGTTTTATTCATTGAGAAATTGATCAGAGTAGTAACTACATCTGGTAACTTTAAATCGTTGTCTCTGTATTTAAACTTTTTAGTAATACTTGATTTAAGTTGCTGATATTCCAAGAAGTTATTTATTCCATGTTTGTCTTGAAGTTCCTGGGGAGTTATGAATCTTCTGTCAATAATTATATGCTCTAGTTGTTTTATGCCCCCTGCTTGCCAAGCTGGAAAGTGGATAATTTTTTTGTTTATGAGGATGTCTGGGTTGTTCCAGATGGGTGTCATTTTGCACGGTAGAACTGATGATTTTGATATTTTGAGAAATTCCCACCAGGCTGTTAAAGTGGCGTTTATATTAATACTTTGAAAACAATCCTGTTTTTTAACTGTTTGGCTAATAAATGGAAGATCTGACAAGTTGATCTTCCCACATAACGCCTGTTCCAAGTCTAACCATGAGTTGGTTTCTGGATTATTTTTAAACCATTTTAAGATGTATTGTAATCTATTTGCAAGAAAGTATTTGTGGAAATTAGGTAATTCTAATCCTCCACATCTTTTTGCAGATTTTAAAGTTTTTAGACTAATTCTTGCAGGTTTATTGTTCCATAAAAAGCTTGATATGGATGAGTCTAATGTTTTGAACCATTTTAGCGGCGGTTGTGTGGGGATCATTGAGAAGAGATAATTAACTTTGGGTAAGATTTTCATTTTTACCGTGGCTACCTTGCCCTTAAGGGACAGAGGCAGGTTGGTCCAGCGTGTTAGATCGTCCTGTATGTTTTTCAGTAACGGGGTGTAGTTTAGCTGCACCAGTTCTGATAGTTTGGGGGAAAAATTGATACCTAGATATTTGATACTTCCTGATTTAACTGGTATTGTGAGTCTTTGCTCCGCATTATTGTTCAGTGGTAATAAAACAGACTTATTCCAATTAATGGAATAGTCTGATATAGAAGAGAATTCATTAATGATTGCTGCCGTTTCATTTACTGAATGTAAATTACTTAAAAACAGTAATATGTCATCTGCATATAGACTAATTTTATGATGGCTGTGTTTGGTTTTCATTCCTTTAATACTCTCATTCTGTCTTATTGCTGCAGCTAGAGGCTCGATAAATATTGCAAAAAGAGAGGGGGAGAGTGGGCAACCCTGTCTGGTTCCTCTTCCAAGAAAAAACCTGTTGGAAGTCTGTTTATTAGTTCTAACTGATGCATTGGGGTTGTGATATAATATTTTGATCCATTTGATGAATGCTTCTCCAAAACCAAACTTATGGAGGGCAGCAATAAGGAACTTCCAGTTTACTCTGTCAAAAGCTTTTTCAGCATCCAGTGATAGTATGGTCATTTCCTGGTTATTAATGGTGGCAAAGTCTATTATATTAACAAGTCTTCGGAGATTGTCATCCGAGTGTCTGCCTTTGATAAATCCAGTTTGGTCGAAGTCAATTATGTGAGGAGTAATTTTTTCTATTCTCTGTGCTAGTGCTTTGCAGATAATTTTTACATCTGCATTGATTAGAGAAATATGGCGATAGCTTGAAGGACTATTGGGATCTTTGTCTGGTTTTAGAAGAAGAATTATGTTGGCTGAGTTCATGTTAGGTGGCATTGATTGGCTTTCATTGATATATGTGACCGTTTCATATAACGTTGGTGCCAGCTGTTCCCAGAATTCTTTATAAAACTCAGCAGGAAAGCCGTCAGGCCCTGGCGCTTTACCATTAGGCATAAGTAACAGAGCTTCATGAAGTTCAGACAACGAGAGCGGAGAGTCTAAGTTTGTGATTTGATCCTCATTTAACCTGGGTAGGTTTACATTATTAAGAAATGAGTCAATACTTTGCTCTGACGGATTGATCTGTGGTGTGTACAAGTTTTTATAAAAGTTTTCAAATGCGTTATTAATTTTGACTGGGTCATGAGTGACATTTTCTGTTTGGTCCTTAATAGAGGTGATTGATGATTTTTCTCTATTAATTTTAAGCTGATTAGCCAGAAATTTGCCAGATTTATTAGAGTTTTCAAATCTTTCAAGTCGTAGCCTTTGTATTTGAAATTGTGTCTGTTTATTAATGATGTCATTTAGCTGCAGCTTTAAATTTTTCAGATCTCCCAGAATGTGTTCCTGTGCAGAAGCAGCATAAGCAGTCTCCAGGGTTTTGATTTTATTTTCTAATTCTAATAAATCTGCTTTCTCTTTGCGTTTTTTGTGCGTTGAATAAGAAATGATTTTCCCTCTCATGACTGCCTTTGCTGTTTCCCACAGAATGCACGGTGAGATGTCTGGAGTATTGTTGAATTCTAGGAAGATTGCCCACTCTTTTTTAAAGAATTCAAGAAATTCCTGGTCCTTTAACAGAGATGTATTAAACCTCCAGGTTGTACCTGAGGGTGTCGATATTTCCCTAGAAATATTTACAGAGACTGGTGCATGATCACTGATAATAATCGGATGAATGTTGGAACTTTTAATTTCTTTTAAAAGAGAGTTACTGATTAATAAATAGTCTAAACGGGAGTGTGAGTAGTGAACTGGGGAAAAAAAGGTGAACCCTTTAGTGCTTGGATGACATGAGCGCCACGCGTCGCAGAGACCCAGATCATTCATGTACTGCTTTAGAATACTTGCGGACCGCCATGTACGCTGGTTTGCTGCTATGCTGAGTCTGTCAAGTTCAGGGTCCAAAACAAGGTTGAAGTCTCCTCCTATAATGATTGTGGAGTCAGAGTGAACTGAGAGTGAGGTGAAGAATCTGTGAAAGAAGGAAGAGTCGTCAACATTCGGGCCGTAGATACTGGCTATGCAATAGTCCTTATTCTGAATGGATATATTAATAATTACAAATCTACCTTCTGGGTCAGTAACTGTATCCTTATGAGTAAATGTAACATTTTTATTAATCAGAACAGCAACTCCTCTTTGCTTGGAGTTATAACTAGAAAAATATATGACAGGAAATTTTGAGCTGCACAGGAGGTCCTGAGATTGTGTACATAAATGGGTCTCCTGCAGTAAGGCTATATCTGCTTTAAGATCATCCAGGTGATTTAACACTTTCAATCTCTTTGGCCCAGAGCCAAGCCCACGCACATTCCAGCTAACGATGTTAAGACTGTTCATAACTGCTCTGACCAAGAGAATGTAAGGCTAAATAGAGCGTGTGCCGGTCCATGTGCGCGTGCCAGCTGATCGATGAAGAAACACCGTGCGTTTGTGTGCGTGAGCGTTTCCTGACTGTGTGAGCTGCATGTTGCATGTGTCCTATATGGGCTTATGTGAGGTGTTTGCGGGATGTCCGCGAGTGTGTGCTGGTTCGCGTGTGCTTGCCCGTGTGCGCGCTTGTCTGCGCGCGCGCGCCCGTTCCGTGCATAAATAAAAACCAACTTACCGGGGGACGTGTTGCCTTTGGATAATTTACATATGAGGGGGGGAGAGAGGGGGAAACTAAAAAGAAGAAAGAGGTGAAGAAAAACAGAAAGAAACGAACATAACAAGAAAAACAACAGAATCATGAGAGGGGAGAAAATTTAAACTGCTTCAACGAGATGGAGATGTGGATGATTGATGAGCCGGTTTCATTCATTCAACACGTTTAGCCGCCGTTTCCAGCGCAGCACGGATGTCAGATCTTCAGCAAAGCCAGGGGGTGATCTCCGGGTCTCGGAAGAGCCTTCCATCTACAAAGAGTTTATCCACAGAAATCACAGCTCTGGACCCGTTGGCAAGGTGTTTTTTCCTCAGAGGAAAAAGGATCTTTTGGCGCCGCAGGATCTCAGCCGGAAACTGGTCATTGACACTAAAATGTGTGCCCTTCAGCTCGCGCCCGCGGCTCTTCACCATCTCCTTTTGCTTGTAGTTGTCAAACTTGGCTACAATCGGTCGCGGTTGTCGGACCTTCTTCCTCCGAGCCGGTGCACCCTCTGGAACGCGATCTTCTGCACCTCCTCCTTGGGGAGCTTCAGGTGGGCTTCAATAAAGGATTTCACCGTCGCTTCCGGGTCTTCTCCTGCCTCCTCTGGAACCCCCGCGATCACCAGATTGTCCCTCATGCTCCTCGACTGAAGATCCAGGAGGGTTTCTTTAATCGAGCGGTTTTCTTCAGAAAGGCGAGCGGTGTCACTGCTCAAGGTCTTGACACTTTCTCTGAGGGCCTGATTCTCCGCTGCGAGCTCCTGCACCTGCTGCTGGCTGAACTCCAGAGACTCTCGCAGGCCTTGGAACTCTCTATGGAGGATCTCCAGCAGATTCAAGCGGCCGTCAAGGCTGGAGAGCTTTTTATCAATGGAATCTAAAGCATCGCTGATTCCACTGCCTGGAGAGGAGGCAGCTCCGGGAGAACTTCCTGATCGGACGCGTTTGGAGGAAGGAGTGGTGGTGTTGGACTTCCCCATAACGACGGTATTGTAGCAGTCGTCTATATAATTCTCCAGGTCCTCCAGGCTGTCAAAAGGCTTATTTAACTTTTACAGATGTTAGTTTAACAGCTAATTTGATATGGCGGTAAAATGATATGATATTAATGAAATGTTTGTTCTGCTACTTACGCACCGCCAAGCTGAGTTGCCACACCGGTCTCGTTGAGTCTCGCGATACTACAGCATCTCGCACGCCACGCTTCCGTTTGAGATTTAATTACTCCATGTGTTTCAGGTAAATGCCGAGTTCACCCACATTACCACTGGTGTCCACCTTCATGTTCGAGCTAGATCATTATTCAGATCTGTTGTTAAAGACCTTCCAGAAGAAGGGGGGAACATCAGGACTAAAGATAACAAGAATCCTGGCAGCCATGGGCAAGGTTGATACTTACTGGAATCATTTACACTGATCCAGATTATACGATCAATTTCTACCCTAGCCTAAGTGTTCTGAAAAGCTTAATAGAATTGTCCATGTTCACTAAAACATTTTTTCTGTCTTGTGCATAATTTAGCAACATCTGAAATTACATAGACGCCATTCCCATCTTGGAAGGGTAAAAAAAAACGTAATGCTGTTTTAAATATAAATGGGTGCTATTGTTTACCGTATTTTCACCACCATAGGGCCACTGGGTTATAGGGTGCAGTATCAGTTATGGGTGATTAGGAGCACCGCCTCATAGGGCCCCCACTACATTTTGTAGAAAATTTAAGACTTAAGTGCGACTTTTAATCATGAAAATACAGTACTTAAGGCACTGGGTCGCCATTTTACACTTATTTCACATTAAGCTTATAACGTAGTATTCACCATGTCTCTCCATTGATTTTCTCACTGCCTTAACTACACATACCCTGATTTTTAATCTTACTCACTTTTGTGTATGGGCAATGCGATAATGGGTGTTTCACCCTGTTTTGGTTTAATTTTTCCATTTCCCATTTCTGGAAAATAAAGTGCAAGCAACCTGTGCACAGAGATTAGTTTGTGAAAGTTTCTTTTTTTGTGTGTGTTTTTTCACAGAACACATCCTGAAAGCGGTTTGTCTTTACCTCAATAAAAGTCCTGATGACCTGATAAAGGAGTCCCTGGTAAGTGTCAAATATTTATGACATGAATCCTTGGAAAATGTTAAGACCATCTTCATACGGGTTTTGTATTTAGCTCCATAAACAAATAAAACTCAATTTTTCCTAGAAAGCTCGGAATTTAAAGCGTGCTTACAAGGTTTGGTGCTGAATTGTCCAGCAATTTACAATAATTCTTACAGGTTTTTAGGCCAGAGCTTGGGTAAATATCAGGAGTATTATTTTTATCTAGGCTGAAAAAAGTCATAATGTAGGTAAAGCTTCTTATATATAAGTATTTTCTAGTTCTTTTTTTTTTATTGTAGTTGATTTTGTATTTGGGTTGTTGGTAAACTCCATAAAAAATTGGAACTTTAATGAATTTTTTTTAATTATATAACATGACAGTAAGACTATCTGAAACACACCTGAAACACATCTTCATAAGTAATTTATCTTGAATCCCTGCTTTAGGATGCTGATCTTGAAGCGCAGCAGGCAACAAATGAGCATCTCGACATGGTGATCCACGTCATTCAACATGAAGGAGCTGAGCCCACAGATGAGCCCGCGGAGGTGAACATTTTCATAGAGGGGGTGGAAGTGCTGCAGGATGTAAAGGACGTGGCGTATGGTTGCGCTCTCCTCCTGGGGCTCATCTACTGCCTTAATTTGGAGTTCCCAAGTAAGCTGAAATACACGTTTGAATTAATTCAGAAAGTATTGATGGACATGGATGGACAAAAACTGTCACCCAAGTTACAGGTCCTCAAAGGTAAACTATATGAGTAAAGGAAAGTTCACAAAGTTCCTAAAGCATGCTTTTGATTGCTCACAGTTGGAGTTCAGTTAACTTCCTGTAAGTTACCGTGTTACTATTTCTGATTGTTAATCGTTTTAACACCTCGCCAATGAACTTTGGTATTTTGTATAATTTTGTTGTTTACATGTGTCTGCACATAAAGGGAAATAACGGGAAAAGGCAACAAAGATGGACACGCACTTAAGAAGACACAAACTCAAAAAGGCACTTTGTTAGGTCCGTTTGACAGTTGACTTGTGTTTGCCCTTAAATTTGTCATAAATAAAAATGTGAACTTCAAATGATCAAAGTTGTGCTTATTGAATTCCTACAACATGATTACAATTAAATTGAGTATTTTTAACGTGAGGGATTTTAGTAAATGGAACAAAAAAACTCAACATGATTCATAAATTTAACATAACTAAAAAATTGACCATTGATTATAAATAAAACAATAAATTTAACGCAATAATAAGTAAATTCTACATAACAGTTAATAAATGGAATGCAAGAATTAAAGAAGTAAATCAATATAAAAATAAATAACTTACTTAACATTATTAAGTAAATTCAATATAATGATTAATTCAACGCAACAATGTTGAGTAAATTCAACACAATGATTAATAAATCCAACGCAACAATGTTGAGTAAATTCAATATAATGATTAATAAATCCAACGCAACAATGTTGAGTAAATTTTACATAATAGCACTATGTAAACTTTCCATAACTGTGTAATGTAGCACTTATTCAAGGTAGTATGTTGAATTTTAGTCATTCAGTCTGTCTCAGATTTAAACAAAATTGTTTTGTGGGACCGGTTGACGATACTTTTTTATTTAAATCTAATGTTTCATTTCTTTGAGTGTAGATCCTGGTGGTGTGGATCAGGGAGTCAATGTCACGCTCGTTCTTAGCATATAGCTTGATGTCATCCATGTAGAGGAGGTGACTGATGTTGGCCCCATTTCTGAGTCGGTATCCATAGCCAGTCTTGTTGATTATTTGGCTGAGGGGGTTCAGACCTATGCAGAACAGCAGTGGGGACAGAGCATCACCTTGGTATATCCCACATTTGATGGACACTTGTGCAAGTGGTTTCCCATTGGCTTCAAGGGTGGTTTTCTACAGCTTCATTGAGTTTCTTATGAAGGCTCTTAGAGTCCTGTTGATGTTGTACAGCTCCAAGCATTCAGTGATCCATGTGTGTGGCATTGAGTCATAGGCCTTCTTGTAATCAATCCAGGCTGTGCACAGGTTGGTGTGTCGTGACTTGCAGTCTTGGGCGACTGTTCTGTCGACCAGGAGTTGGTGTTTGGCTCCTCTGGAGTCTCTACCAATGCCCTTCTGTGTGTTGCTCATGTATTGATCCATGTGCCTATTTATCTTGGTTGCAATGATGCCTGACATGAGCTTCCATGTTGTGGAGAGACAGGTTATTGGCCGGTAGTTGGATGGGACTGCACCCTTTGAGGGATCCTTCTGGATCAGGATCGTTCGCCCTTCCGTTAGCCATTCGGGATGAGTCCCATCTCTTAGCAGCTGGTTCATTTGTGCTGCCAGGCGCTCATGGAGTGTGGTAAGCTTCTTTAGCCAGTAGGCATCTATCATGTCAGGGCCCGGTGCTGTCCAGTTCTTCATACCTGAGACTCTTTCTTGGATGTCTGCCACTGTGATGGTTATTGGATTCTGTTCAGGGAGGTTGCTGTGTTCTTTTCTCAGAGAGACCAGCCACTGGGCATTGCTGTTATGTGCTGTCTCTTTCTCCCATATACTTTTCCAGTACTGTTCAGTTTCTAGCCTTGGTGGGTCTGCTCGGCTGTTTTGACCCTGCCACTGAGTGTACACTTTCGCTGGTTGAGTTGCGAACAGCCTGTTTATTCGTCTGGCCTCATTGTCTCTTGTGTATCTCTTTAGGCGGCTACTCAAGGCTAGGAGCCTTTGTTTGGCAGTTTCCAGGGCTTCAGGTATGGGCATCTGGCTGTACCTCTTAGGTACTTGCTTTCTCATTGTACCTCTTTGAGCCTCTGTTAGCTTACTCACATCCTTCCGAGTTGCCTTGATTTTGGCCTCTAACCGTTGCTTCCATGGTGGGTATTGTTTTCTTCCATGGTTGCTCTTATAGCCAAGCATCTCAAGGATCACTGCTGCTGAAGTGTAAACCAGTTCATTGGTTTCTGTGATGGTTGTGGTAGGAATTGCCCTCAATGCTTCATTCACAGTTTCCAGTAGACTTTCAGGCAGTACATCACTTAACTGTTGTAGCTGTTGTCGGGGTTGCCTAGTGTTCATTGTAGACATTATCTTGTTTTTCAGGTCAGTTGCTGCCTCGCTCAGCGTAACTGTGGTTGTTGGGGTTGTGTCCCCAATCTCAGGGTGTGAGTGTGGTATAACCTCCTCTCTGACCTGTTGTTCTGGCTCTCCCGTGGCATTGTACTGTATCACTTCAATCTCAAGCTGTGATAGGAGTTGGCGTTTGTGGATATTCTAGCATTGGGCTACCAGTTGTTTGGCAGTTAGCCTTGATTGTGGGTTTCGAAGCATCCATTCATTCCACATCCTCTGCATATACCCCCTCTGGGATGGATTACTTGAGTAGTAGCATTCTAACAGATCCTTGTTCTCGCACCTAGTCCATTTCCGTCTTGTTCCAGTAGCCCACTTTCCATCAGAGTGCTCTGGTCCCCCAGCACCTGACGCAGACCTTGTTTGGCCGGGCGACGTCTGAGCCGGCATGACATGTGGTTCATTGGGGCCTTGAGCCCCAATATATATATATATATATATATATATATATATATATATATATATATATACACCATTCACACGGGCTCGAGAAATGCAGCCGGATGGTGACGAAGAGAGGCAAGGTAGTCCACACAGAAGGGGTCTCACTCCCAGAAGGAACAGTAGGAGACATTGAGGACAGTTACAAGTACCTCGGAATCCCACAGGCAAATGGCAACCTGGAGCAGGCAACAAGGAAAGCTGCAACAGCTAAATACCTCCAACGGGTAAGGCAAGTCCTGAGAAGCCAGCTCAATGGCAAAAATAAGACCCGGGCAATAAACAGCACTGCCAGTTATCAGATACCCTGCAGGAATAATAAGATGGCCAAAGGAAGAGGTACAGACCACGGATGTTAAGACATGAAAGTTCCTCACCATGCATGGAGGGTTCCATCCCAAATCCAGCACCCTGAGACTGTGCTAGCCACAAGGAAGGAGGCCGAGGACTAGTGAGCGTAGAAGCCACTATCCAGGATGAAACATCCAAGATGCATGAGTACATCAAGCTCAAGGCCCCAACTGACAGTGTGCTCAGTGAATATCTCAGGCAATGGAGAGCAGAGGATACAGTGCTGGAGGACAGATCCTCATGGGAGGACAAACCCCTCCATGGGATGTACCACCGGACCATAACTGAAGTGGCTGATATCAAGAAGTCCTACCAATGGCTAGAAAGGGCTGGCCTACAAGACAGCACTGAAGCACTCATCCTGGCAGCTCAGGAACAAGCCCTGAGCACCAGAGCAATAGAGGCTCAGATCTACCACACCAGACAAGACCCAAGGTGTAGGCTGTGCAAAGAGGCACCTGAAACAATCCAGCACATAACTGCAGGATGTAAGATGCTGGCAGGTAAAGCATACATGGAGCGGCACAATCAAGTGGCTGGAATAATATACAGGAACATGTGTGCAGAATATGAACTGGAAACCCCAAGGTCAAAATGGGAAACACCTTCGAAGGTGGTAGAGAATGAAAGGGCCAAAATCTTGTGGGACTTCCAGATTCAGACTGATAGGATGGTAATGGCGAACCAACCAGACATCGTAGTGGTGGATAAAGAACAGAGGAAAGCCATTGTGGTGGATGTGGCAGTGCCAAGCGATGGGAACATCAGAAAGAAGGAACATGAGAAACTGGAGAAATACCAGGGACTCAGAGAAGAACTGGAGAAAGCTTGGAAACTGAAGGTGACAGTGGTGCCTGTGGTAATTGGAGCACTCGGGGCAGTAACCCCCAAGCTTGAGGAGTGGCTACAACAGATACCTGGAAAGACCTCAGACCTCTCAGTCCAGAAAAGCGCAGTGCTAGGAACAGCTAAGATACTGCGCAGGACCCTCAAGCTCCCAGGCCTCTGGTAGAGGACCCGAGCTTGGAGGAGAAACCACCCGCGGAGGGTGAGAGGGGCGGTTTTTTTTAATTTTTTTTTTATATGTAGCCTGGAGAAATGATGTTGCCTCACAGGACACAATGACTGGGGTTTTATACAGCAATTTATTCTTGTAAAATAAAATAAATATGCCAGACTTGCTCTTTAGACAACACAAAAACAGGTGGTTCTTTGACAACTGGTTTTGGCAAAAGATTTATACAAAGCTTTTGAATAGCAAGAAATAAAATACGGCAGTGGACTAGTTCTTAGCTGTACTTCACATTCAGGAACACTGAAAATGGCGCTGCCCTCCCACACGGTACACACGCGTAACGGTGTCCTCAATACCACGACTCTCGTCCTCTTACAATATCACAGATAACTTTCTTTCTTGAAAAGCTTTTCATTTATGCGGATGAACAACGGAGTCAGAACGCTAAAACAGGAAGACAGGAAGCCTTGTGTTTCTACAAAATAAATGTTCAACGGTGACTTCCGCGACACTGCCCTCTACTGGCTAAACACAACATTTGAAGTAATGGCACATGGAAAGCTACGTTGCAAAAACAGTCAATAGTCACAAAAAAACTCATTAAAATATATTAGAACTATAACAAATAGACGGGTAACCTAAAAGTCTTTAAGAACAAACAGAGGGAATTGGCTGGCCAATTACCACTCTACTACATATATATTTATGCCTCACAAGGAAAATGGAAATAAGATCAGAAACCCATTTACTTTGTTCTACTACAAGCAGAATCTCTTTCTTTTGCTGATGCAGTCGTGTTACTTTTTGATGGTCGTATAAGCTTCATACGCCGTCATTTAAATCTCAGACTCCGTCTCACTGAAGTGTAGCGCACTCTTTTTTTCTCCACGCGTTTCCATGGTGACTCCGGATATCGGCAATTCATTGAGAATGTCTTTATGTATCTTTTTATTCAAGCTCCTAAGGCCATCTAAGGCTTTTGTGAGACGTCCATCTTTGGCAGTTTTGTGGGGTGTAACCGGCAGGGTGGTATTCCAGAAAGCATGTTTAAACTACCCTGACTTTAACCCTGAACTCTGGCTGAAATTCGCCTGAACTTGCCAACTCTGGGTAATGTCGGTTCCAAAAGACCAGATATGAGTTAGCGTAATTACGCTCGACTTGGTAACCCTGGGTTAATGCACGTGCACGTGTTATAAAAACAACTTCAGTTGGTGTGTTGAAGGTTTGTTGGTGACGTTTGGCTTCTTTTCTTTCAGCATGATCTATTTTTTAAAGTTTTGACTGTCAAGACAGACTTTCATTGACTCTAAGATCTTCTGATGCACAGAACAGCTTGTGATTGACTCAGTCCACATCATTACACTTCCACCACTGTGTTTTGCTGATAGAAGTTCAAACATTAACAGACTTTCCAGCATCTGGATGTGATATACTTTGCCAGCAGGATTTTACAATGTTAAATCCTCTGCCACTTTCCAATTTGTGTTGTTCTAGTTTTCAAGTATTGTGTTTGTCTTAACATCATTCTCTAATATGCAAACGCTTAACTCTTAATCGGAATCGTCAGCAAAATATGTGAAAAACTACGCAAGAGTTCAGTTGATTAAATAAATTCCTCTTAAAAATAAACATTATTTTACCTGGATTTATTTAGTTTTAATAAATACAATCAGGAACTTTACATTAGAAATCTCTTTAATCTTGAATGCAGTACATCGTGCTACCACCAGAGAGCAGCAGACATCAATCCTTTGACTGTAGCTGTAAGCCACAAGGCTGCAGAACTGCAGTTATGGATCTTTTAAAAAATTTTCAATATAATCGGCATTATTAGATTTTTTGGATGTTTACTAAAGCTGAAAGTAATTATTTCATTTTTTTGTAATTTTGGGAAAACAAGGCAGAAAAAATGGTATAACTTCTCAAAATGTAGATGGTAATGTTATCACCAATCCAAAAGAAATTTTACAAAACATTTATACATTTTACCAATATTTTATTCAGTCAATAAAGTTTTTCTTTAATGTTATAACAACTTTTATCCCTCAAATGAATTTAGATTTCAGAAGAGAAAGTGATAAAGACATTACCCTTTTTTTACTTGATCATGGTGTCCAGTAAATAGACCGGCCATCCTGGTCAGGATGGTCTGACTTCAAACTTCTTCAGGTTTTTCTGGAAAGTTCTTAGAGATTCCTATTTAAAGCTTTAAAGAAATGTTTGCTGAATAAAACACTCTTGACAACAACGATAAAAATAATAATAATATTAATAATAAAACCAAATAAAGACAAATTTCCTATTGACAACTTTAGACCAATAACTTTATTAAATATTTATTATAAATGATTCACTCATGTTTTAGCTAGTAGATTCAAAAAATGGGTTCAACAGTTTTATTAGTGAAACTCAATCTGGTTTCTTTCCAAACAAGTTTATCCACAATAACATTTGATTAGTCTGAGATTTATTAGATTATGGAAAATTAATTGAAGCTGATGGAAATATTTTATTTTTAGATTTGTTTCAAAGTATTTGATCTGGAACAAAAAGACTATCAACCAAACATTTAACACTAAAATATTTTTCAACTGTCATTTCTACATTTTAAATGAAGAACTAAAATCACAAACATCAGTTCCAGAAATTCTGATCCTATTTATCTTCTGGATAAAAATGAATCCGCAGTGATCCAGAAAATGTGACTTTGATGTTTTTTTTAACTAATTCTCATTTAAAGGTTGATTGAATCTGTTTTCTTTGCTTTTTAGAGTCACAAACTATTTTACATCTGAATTCAATTCCAGATTTTATTTTAGCTTCTCCAAAATTTCCCATAAAAGTGTTGACATTTTCTGTAAATGTGAATCAGCTGTTAAATCTCCTTCATGAGTCAGAAATCAGGAGAGTTTCAGATAAAAACTGTGCAGTTAATGTTTTTCTCAGGATTCAGGAAGAAGAAACGGAGCAGAAGAAGGTTTTTCATGGTGGAAGATGGTTGCAAATAGATTCAAGTTTCTGTGATTTATTTCATTTCTGTCAGAATTAAAAAGTCTTAAAGTAAAAAAAATTGTTTTATTGCATTTATCTTCACATCAAAGTATAATACTATGGTGGATAGTATTTATTTTTTAGGTCTTTTTGTCTCCAGTAGACCATCTTACCAAAAGTATTAGTTCACCCATTCAAATGATCATTCATTCAATTATTTATTAATGATTTAGGTAATCCTATTGTACTTCAGTAGAGTATGTAAAGTAAGGTAAAACCAAAGAGCAATATAATATGTGCATAATATGACATGGTAAAATATATTTGGATTTGTTCAAAACAAAAAAGCTCTTGGCTACTTTGTTTTTTACATAAAATAATTTTACTGATCCATCATTCTCTTTTCCCATCACGGGTTGCCACAGTGAACGAGTCGCATGGTAAACTTGGCAATGTTTTACGCCGGATGGCTTTCCTGATGCAACCCTCTCAAGGCAACCGGGTTTGGGACCGGTACAGAGGTAGAGAGGGGAACAGGGAGCAACCCGGATTCAAACCCTGGTTTCACGGACGGAAGGCACCACAAACCAGCACGAGCCAAACCGGCTCCTCTATAAAATAATTTTACTAATAATTTTACTAATTATTTCAGAGCTCAACATTAAAATTAAATGAGGGGGCAACTATTTTAATGAATTTTTGAATCACACAGCGTCACATATATTTCTTTTCGTCAATTGTTGTAAAAATTTCTTACAATGAAATGAAACCCATACTGATTCTCACTTAATTATTTTTTTCCAATAAAGCTGTCTAATTTTCATAACAAACAACTTTTCTAACATTTTTTTTAATTTGGGAAAGCAATGATACTGGTCTGTAGTTATTAAAATCATGTCTGTCTCCATTTGAAACAAGGAATAACTTTAGCTGTTTTCATCCTATCTGGAAAGATTGCCAATTTAAGTGAAAGATTAAAAATATAATGTAGTGCTTTGACAATACATTCTAATGTCATTTTTATTATTTCCATGTTAATCTCATCACTGTCCTTCAAAGTCTTGTTTTTCAGTTTGTGTTCTATTGTCAAAATGTCATTTTCAATTACATCAGATAAATACATAGATTGGAAAATTAAATTTTCTTTTTTACTAACATCCATGCATTACATTACATTAATATGCATTACATTGCATATTGCATGTAATCGTTTCTGCTAGATTAGGTCCTATATTTACAAAAAATGAATTGAATTTTCCATGTCGTCTTGCTTTTTAATTACCACATTATCTTTAAGAAGTAAATGAGGTAGTTCTATTGATCCTGAATTATTTCTATAACCTTATTCAGTATGTTCCAAGTTGCCTTAATGTTATGTTTATTTTCATGTGGAATGCTATTATAATATTTTTTTTTCAGCTTGTCTCCATATATCTGTTAACTTGTTTTAGTAAACCTTATAGTTTTTCAGCTGCTGCTGTTCTTAAGTTTTAAAAAATCCTTATGAAGTTTGTTTTTCTTTTTACATGCATTTTGTGAGACCTTTGTTATCCAGGATTTTCTGTTGTGTTTAGATTTAGGTCTATTAGAACTTCTGGACAGAGTCTATTGTAAAGATCTAAATAACGTTCTAGAAAAGCCTCATATGCATCATTTACATAATCTATATACATTCCATTCCAGTCTTGATTTATGAGGTCGTTTCTGAAAGCATTCACAAGTTAAGCATTTAAAGTTAAATATAGCAAATATAGGCAAGGGATCGCTTTTTATCATTAATTACTAACCCACAATCTCTGACTTTCCAATATATTGGTAGAAATACTGTCTATTAAAGTTGCACTAGTTGTTATTCTGCTAGGCTATACATTCCATGATGATGTTTATCCACTGTATTTCCTAGCTGGTCAATGTAATGCTCTCAATTCTATATTACAATCATTTAGATTTAGAGAAATGCCAACCAAGCCCTGACATCACTTGATTGTCAGGGAGTTAGTGCCATTTCTCTCAGTGGCAGAGCTGACAGTTATCAGGGTTAGAGAAAGGACATTTAGAAGGTGCCTGCTAGAAGGTCTCTGCTTCATTTTCTTTGTCACTTAAAAAATAGAAACGTATTGGTTTAGCTGAGTGTTTTGATGTAATTGTGTTTAGTGAAATAACACTGAAACTATGCTTGACCCTATATATATAGCGATTCTTTACCAGTGCGTGAACTCATCAGTGCTCAGGACCGGAGTCTTAGGAAAAAAAGGTCTTTTCTGAGTCAACATGAACTCTTCTGAACTTCTGTCTGTAAGGTGACTCAGCTCCCATAGCATGAGATTAAAAAGGCCTGTTTCTTTAAATCTTCTAATGCTGCCATAAATTCTTCTGAGGGACCTTTACAACAAACCACTGAATCAGAGAAAAAGAAGCTCAAACCATCTAAATGAGAACTTTTTCACACCGATGTCCCTGTTGGACAAACAAAGCTCAAACATGACAGAATAGTAGATTTCTGAGCGTCTCTAGAGGCAGGTAAACACAAGACCGGCTCCCATGCATGAGCACACACTGCTCACCCCCCACCCCCCCACCCCCACGCCAGACCTCCCACAATAAAAACTGCACTCTGCTCCAGTGAGTTTGCCCTCCCAGCTCCACACCTGAGAAGACACGACGCCGGCTGAAGGCAAGAGTCTGTGATTCCCTGTTTTTGCTTCTACCTTCTGTTAATCAAAACCACATTTTCACCGTCGAAATCTTAAATTATAAAACCTTTCAAATGACACAACTTAAAAGATGTTCAAATTGTTGCTCTTATGGGCTACGTTGATCTTTGATTTCTGGCCTCATCGTCCTCTTTTGTGCTACAACTAAAGTCAAATGTGTTCTTCTTCTTTTGTTGGACACCTTAAGGGATCAAGGATCAGACTAAAGCAGGTTAGAGGATCTCTAAGCACAAATTTAGAATCATATTGAGAAGCCGAACACTCTACATCCTGCTGTGTTTGTTCCTCCATCTTTTTTCAACAAACGTTAAATATTAATTCAGCTTAGATATGAAAGGCGATTAAAACCTGTGATACATGTCACCAACCTTCAACCTTCAGCTATGAGTGACTTGCTTGTGATTCAAGCTTGTTAATCAGCCTCCATTTTAGCCTTTATTGCTCTTTTTCTTTGCTGTTCCAAAACGACAACATTAAAAATATTAAAAGGAAATTAAAGCCTCGTGGGCGATAGCAAATATTCAACGAAATGAGTTTGAAACTATTCAAATAATGGTCCTCGTCATTAAATGAGAGGTACTCAGACGTGTAAGTAAGCTGGTTGATTTAGTGTCTCTTGAGTTCTGGCTTTACCAAGTTTCTCATTCATTTGGCTTTTCTGCTTTTTAACTGCGTTGAATTTTGCAGCTTTACAAATTTTTACTTTATGTAACAAAAACAGTTAAACAATAAGAAAAACTCTTAGATTGTTTTAGTTTTTTTCATTCATTTGCTCAAAAATTAGCGCCAAACCATTCCTTCTTCAGTTCTTTCTGATGGGCGTTCACACATTTGGAAACCCTATGGACTTCATTGGATGATTGAATGACGCTGATGTTGTTTTAACGAACTTAAAGGATGATTCCCATCATCATCATGATGGCTTTGGTAGTAACCTGGAATGCTAGAAATAGCTTGTTATCAGATCCCAATGTGCAAACCTCAGACCCCCCCTTTCACTGTTTCTTAATGTTCCTTTTGTTAAACATGAACCTGGAGTTCTCTGGAGTTTTGCATAACAGCTCCAACATGTTAGCCTGTAAGAGGTTACTGAAGGACACTTTAGGTTTATCATATCTTCACCTAAAGATAATAAAACACTCCTGAATTCCCGAGGTTGACTTTTATGAGTACAAGGTGTATTTTCCTATTGATCCAGAAAATGAGTTACTCAACTTGCTTTCAATTCGAAGCATATTTTGTTTTAAAGCTGGATGTAAATGCAAAAGAAACGTTTCAAAAATCGAAATTTTGACTCTTTGATTTCAGGTTTTTCTCTGGTTCCAGGCTGCAGCTCCATTTAAAGGACAGAAATGGGTGACTTTCCTTTTCTTGAGTAAGAAATCCTTTCAAATAATAGTGAAAGATGGTATTTTCTGTCTCGGGCATTGACTACATATGAGAACTGGACTGGATGAGTGTGACATCATCACCCAGAGAAAATGGTTTACTTACGGCTCCAACCAAATGCAATCAATTCAGTCCCAACTTTTCATGATATGGATGCCGCCGTGTTGGAGCCAGACACTGACAATAAGAAGTGATTAGTCCGAGTTGATTTGATCCAAGGTTTCTATGGCAACCACTATTGCAAATCAGGAGTGAGCTTGTTGGAAGAGCACACCCCTAACACTTGTAAATGGGCTACATCAAATCTGTCAATCAAACATTTTGAACGTTGGTTGTGGGGAGCAGCAGGTTCCACCTACTTTAATTGAGGCTATTTACTTGGAGCCAGAGGGGACTTCCTGTTTGAAACGTGAGAAGAGAGGGGTCCCTCAGTCCAGTTCTCTTACACAGTCAATGGTTTGGGGCTGGCAAAAACGTGTTGGTTTCACGGTGAATCTCGCCAGTTTTGCACACATCTTTATCTTTCTCGAAGGCTTTTTCTGGGTGTCTTCGGCTTCGGACTTGCCATCATGTTCTGCACCACCTTCTGCAGATGTTGCCTTCGCCTGAGGGAGCAGCAGGCGCAGAGGGAAGCGCAGATGCACAGCGAGCACGATGGTCACACGCGCTCCATCTATTTCATTCCCTTCCCACGACGCTTATCGCGTCCGTCCAGTGAGGACCCTCAAAGTCCTGATCTTCTGGATGAGGTCCACAGACCTCCACGATACAGTACCACCGTCTTCTACGAGCTTCCGCCTTCCTACCACGAGGTGATGAGGAATTCAGTAAAGAAGCATCATGGACCGTTTTCTTTATTCCAGTTTATCCATTTGTGTGTTTGTTTTTCAGCTGGGACTTAAGCCAGACGACTCCCCCCCTCCATACACGGAACATGACTTTTCCACGTTACCCCCACCACCTCCTCCACCCCCACTGCCCCCTACAAACACGCCACACTCAAGAATAGAGGCCCTCCCATAGGCCATCCTCCACCTGTGCCAGTAATGGACAGTCCGGCACTCCCTCATGGACATCAGTCTGCAAACGCCTGCAGTCCGCTGGTTTTCGTCTTTATTGTGAAGCTCCTTTTTTTATTACGGCGAGGAAAGACGAGAGCTGCTGACATGCAAAAGGCTGTAAAAGTGCAGCAGTTTCCCACTAAACTCAAGCAGACTTTGCTCTCAGTGTTGGTTTTGTTTAAATGTGTTGTTGTGTGTGCTTCATTTCCTCCTCAGGGAGACTCTGTTCAGTTTTTGTTGCATTTTGACGTCAAAGTTTTAAAGTTTATTTTACAAGAACGGAGACATTTTGAGCCATGAAGTTTACCCCAAAAATAGAATGTAATTTTTTCAAACGTCGCCTATTTATCTGCATAAAAAATGGTTGCACTTTGTTGAGTTTTTCATCTTCAGATCACAATTTCTTATCCTGATGTGTCTAAATGCTAATTTTATAAAATAACTTTGTGATTAAACACACTTTTTTAATTTGTAAAAAGTTTGAAGGAATTTGTCAATTCGTAAAAAGCTTTAAGGTTCCCCTTTTTATAGATTGAGAGAATCCGAAATTGACGACCCATTGAGAAGCTCCCTATGGAATCGGCTTTTATTTCTGTTAAGAATCTTTATTTTATTTGTCAAACGCTGAACATTTGTTCCTCATCCTAATTCCATTGAAAAAGGGAGCAGAAAACAAATAGCTAAATGTGCTTCACTGTGTGAGATTGTGGGAAAAGAACGATGGATTGATGATGACACAAAAAATGAGATTTTATGTTTTTTTTTTTGTGTGACAGATGAGAAAAACATTTTTTTTCGGTCTTTACTCCTATTTAAATATCATACTCTTATTTTATTTTTGAAACATAATGAGGTGACAAAAATTATTCCTATTAAAAATCCAAAAGTTATTTGAGAGTTAAAGTAGCTGGTCTACCAAAACTCTCAACAAAATTGTCAACAATGGTCTTTGAAATTATATGAATATTCACATTTTTTGTGTTTTAAATAAATGTTAGCTAAAGGTGTGTTTAAAAACGATCATTATATCATTCATATTATAAGTTCTAACATCTGATCTAGGATTTATATAATAAATAAAAGCTGAGACTGTTTTTGAGTCTCATTATTTGACCAATAAATCCCACAGCTACACAATAACAATTGCAAATGTCCTGCTTTTGATATGTTTAAGTATACAAAAATGAAACAAAGCTGTCAAAGGTTTCCAGTCAGCAATATAGAAAACATTTAAGGCAATTTTTTTGTTTCGAAATTTAAAAACAAAACTACATTTCTTTTTACAGAGCAATCTATTTTTCTGTAATTGTCAATATCGTTACAAATGGGCTAATTTTGTGTTTCTTTCTTTTCTTTTCCTGTTGTAACCCTAACCCTGCATCAAAGAAAATCATTGCAATCATGTCTTTGTCCAATTCTAATATTTAAATTGCATTTTTCTTCAAAGCTGCGTCTCTTGAGTCCACTCCAAACTTGTGTTACGTTCTCTGACTTTAAATAATGCTTTACGGTCAGATATGAATCCCATTTCCAAAATTTAATCCCAGACACTGTCCACTTGAGTTGAGGGTTTTGTGTTTTTAGATTTTAGTTTCGTTGTTATCATTTGATATTCTGGTCTTTTTCATTTTTTTTATTTTACTTTTCTTGGAGTTGCAGCCGAGGTTTAAGAACAAGAACTTTGTACTACATGTTAAATCTGCAACTGCATGCAATTCAGATTGGTTATAAAACTCTGAAGGGGCAAACGGAAGACAGTAAAATGGCAGCGTGGATTTTGCTCTTTATTGTTCTAATCCCAGAGATGACGCATTCAGAGCCTAATCTCACGTCTTATTTCAAACACAGACTTCCGTGTTGAGATGTTGAAGAGCCATCAGGGACGGTTGGTAAAAAGCAACATTTTGTGGTTTCATACCTTTTCAATTTGGCTAAATTTGTATTTACAGTCAAAATTAGCAGAAAAGTAAACACAAATCTAAACGTAATTGTTTGTTCGAGTAGTTGTTGTGTCTGTTTGACTTAATTTAGCATTTTAGCAGGTCTTTCAGGGTCTTTGGTAGAGTTATGAACATCACTCTGCACAGGTGGCACAGACTGATAAGTTATGAATCTTCTTTCTTCAGCTTTGGAGATGTTGAATACATTTCCAACCACAAAGAGAACAGCGGTGCATTTACTGCCCAAATGCTTCACTGTAGATAAAATACACTGATTCATTGGAGTTTGATGGCAGGGTTTTTGGAAGGAGAATACATTTTCTTTCATAATTAATGCTATTGTTTAAATATTTTTGTTGGCTGTAGACATAAATGATGCTGTTTTATGCAAATCTAATTTGTACTTATTGATATAGAACAGTGTAATTTTTCATGTTTGTGCATAGAACCACCAAACATTACAGTAGATGTCACATAGCACACATAAAAATATCAAAAGTTACCTGATTTTTTTTTCATATTCAACTTTTTTTTCGAATGGAAACTCCATTCCAAATGTCACACTGTCTGTGACTGTAAAGTACGGTGGCCCTGAAATGTTCATCACAAAAAAAACATTTAAAAGACCACAAGAATTAAAAAAGCAAAATAAATATTCAATAAAGGAACATTACATTTTAGAAAACAGAACAAAAATTCCGGAAACAAAAAACTAAAAAACATAAAAAAAAAAAAAAAAAAAACATAGTTTCCAAAGAAACTGGGACCCACCGCTGAGAGCCAACCAGATAAGGGCTTGGTTTATATTGCAGAACGTGAGTTAAATAAAGTCCTGGAGCATGTTAGACTCCAGCAGAAATACTTTTTGTCACTGGTTCTGTTGTGGAGTAAGTCTGGTTTAAGGGATCTCATCTCATCTTTTTGCAGATGATATTGTATTGTTAAATAAAGATATAGTTAAATATTGCTAATATTAAATATCGTCTGTTTTAAGAAACAAGGTAGCAGGCGATTTTAAGGAACAAAAAATGGAAGTTGCTTCAAAAAGTTAGCAATATTAAAATATATTTAGCTATTAATCTAGCTATAAAAAGCATGTTGGCCCAAAAATTGTTTTCTGGGAAAGCAAGAGAAGAAAGAAATGCAAAACATCAAATGATAACCGGGGCCTTTAGTGTACACTAGAGTGAGGTACCCCTCTTTTCTTCTAAAAGTGTTACAAATAAGGAATGTTTGAAATCTCTTTTATTTTAAAAGGGTTTTTCTTTGGTAAAATTTGAGCTAATATCTGTTCTAGTGAGGATATTTACTGATAAAAAGGTTTTTCTATGAGCAAAAGGGGATAATTCCAAAACTACATTTATTTCAAGTTCTTTTCTTTCCTCTGAGTGTGTGTTCCGTCACACAACTGACAGCCAACAAAGGGTGTGATCTGACAGACAGCATTCCTGTTCCCTGTGTGAGGAAGGGTGATAACCCAGCTAAATAGAAGCAAAACATGGCTCTTTTTAAAGACCAACTCTCTTTTTAAGCTGTAGCTTCTCCCATTTTAGCAGAAAATTACGGTCATCACATTTCTTTATTTGAAAATACACTTCCTCAGTTATTTTTTTGTTTGGTGTAATTTTGAGCTATTATAAGGCAGTTTTTTATTATTATTTGTTCAAAATGTTCATATTTGTTGAAAAGTTCACTTTTGCTTCTCTTTCCTCCTGTCCAACACAGCAGTGCTGAGTTTTGAAGCCTCATTCAGACCAGTTGAAACAGAACCTTTTGGGTCAGCATTCAGACACGGAAACCACAAACTGTCCACGCTCACAGCAGACGGACGACATGAAGGAACTGCAAAGATCCAGGCTTTGCACAGTTTTGTGGCTTCAGGCCCAACTATTTACTGCAGCTTCTGTTTCGCTGTGATCGTGTGCATCTTGTTCATCATTAGTCATTAAAATAATGAGAACCGGGGTAGTCCCATCAAGTAAAACTACCGCAGCCATCGTTTGTTCAAGAAAAAACAAACTGCTTCCACTGCTCCCTTATGGAAACATTTAACGACTCAGCTGTACTTCACAGCTAAAAGCCAACTATTTAATTCCAGAAGTTATTGATTTTTACCCTTTTTGAATCACACGTCAGACACAGATTTTACCAGCTGGATGATGGTAACTAACTTTACCACATACCACCCCCCTGTGGCCGACTTGACCAATAACAGTTTCAAGCCCCAGTGGCAGAGACTGATGACAAACTGTGACACCTTTGGAGTGGGTCTACTTGGTATTGGAGACCAACAGGCCTCCACACAGTGCTCCCACTCCCCAAACACACCCGTACACCCCGTTAACACACTTTTTAGTTCACACATGCTCTGTTTTAACACATGGGACATACACATGCACTCATTGCCAGTGGAGAACCCAAAAGCATTTTTTTCTGGGCTTTTAAATTTAATTTGACAATTTCTTTCTGTCTGTTCATTTTGGTTAGCAGCAATTGACTGCAGCCAATGATAATAATAATAAAAATAATGAAAATAAAAATGTAAAAATACATTTCTCCAGGGTTAAAGTAACAGACAATTGTCTGAGATTATGTTTGGTTTATTTAATTGAGATTACAGAGTAAAAGACACTTAATGTTGTTTAAACGTTTACTTTTGTCATGAACAAAATATTCAGGAGGTTGTTTACTTTTCCAGTTGTCTCAGGATATTACATGTTGATTTACTTTGAAATAGAAGAAAACTCACTTTATAATCCATCATTTACTTTTGTCACAAAGATAATTTGAATTCAATTTTATTTATCAAGCCCAATATTACAACAATAGTCTTCTCAATGGGCTTCAAACCGTTAATTGTATAATGATGTAATCCAGAAGAAACCTTCTGCTGTCTGATGATATCTAAGAAACATAGAAGGTTTTACACAAGGACGTGTCTGTTTCACTCATTTCTAAAAGCAACTTTATTTTTTACAGTACATTCACTTATTCTTGAAACTAGTCACTATTATTAGAGAGTAATTCAGTTCCTCACTTAGTTCCTTTTGGAGTAATTAGCCCGTAACTGTAACTAGTTACTCTCTAAACACTGCTGGTTGCAGAAGTAGATTGGTGGCCATAGGACCTCTGTTCTCCACCTGAACTCTCCTGATGGAGTCAACAGCTGGTCAGATGATGGTTGTGGCCCAGAGGCATTGGCTCCTCAGACCTGGCTGCCTTCTCTCCTCACACTGAGACACTGGAGATTTCTGGTCATGCAATGAACCTGGGATCAGGTTGCATCTGAACTGGGGGGGCGTTCAAGTTCGTGTGGGGCTGATTCTGTTCCTCACCTTCATGTCACGGACTAATCTGAATGTTTTCAGTGTTGGCTTGGTGTTCTGGACGGTTCTGTCTCAGGTCTGGACCTTTAGTCCCCTGTGGTGGACCTCTGGCCTTAATTCTGGGTGACTGGCGTTTGGTTATCCAGGGGTGATTGTCTCAAGTTCAGGGGGGCTTCGATGAGTCCAGGTTCTCTTTTCTTTCAATGTTCTGAAACATCTTTCTGTGCATTTTTTTGCCAAAACACACTCATTTGAGTGCAGGTACAGAATCATCCTCAACAAAGACATTTAGTGGCGGGTATGATACGTGTTTTACATGTTTTTGCATGATATGTTGGCATGGGTTTCTATGGACAAATCCGCTCTTTGGTAAATATTTGCATGATAGTAATACATTTTAAGCAATTTCTGTTGCTTAGTGCATTGTTTCCCTTTTATTCCCCCAATCATTTGTTTGGTTTTATGTCTTTCTGTGACCTTTATCCCCCTTTTATCTTATTTACCCATTACCCCCCCCACACTTTCCTTCCTTCTACCTAGTTAAAAAACTCAAATGGAATATGTAATAAAATAGAGTTTATTCTAAAAAAAAAAGGGCTCATCAAAAAAACTATAGATTTAAGAATAAAATGTGTCCAACACAAAAGTCAATGTAACTGTTTTTTTTCTCAGCAGCTGGACAAGACAACTAATAAACAAACAACGAATAAATGACAAAGAATTACATCTAGACAAAATGTGGCACAGTGAAAAAAAATCATCTCAGGGATGTGAGGGAGAAAGAAAAAATAGCAAACATTGAAAACTTTAGACCATGTTAGAAATAAGTTAAATATAAAAGCAAAATATAAACAACAACAAAAAGAAATACTGACCACTGGTCTCCTTTAAAAGTAATAACAAATAAACCTTTATTTTTTTTGTAAACTCCTGATCCATCAAAAAAAGTAAGAATATTCTGTCACTAGAGTGTAAAGATGTTGAGTAAATGTGTGATCCAAAGATTCGTCTATTTCCCCTCAGAATTTAGTGTAAGCATCATCTTTGTCTTCAGATGTGAGTATTTTATGCAAAAGCCTTTGGGGATTCACTTCCAAACATAGAACAGTAGCCTGAATGAATTATTTACCCGCTGCAGTAACCATCCTGGACTCGACGTTTTTGTTTTTGTTAGCTCTTCTGATGCACCCACAGCCGATCTTCCAGCAGGGTTACCCCACTTTCACCGCTTCGGTCAGTCAGGCTCTGTGGGCTGCTTCCTGCTGGGTTTACAGAGGATTTTCTTTTTCTGTTTGAACTTCTTGAGATCTCCTTCTAGTTCCTCCCCTGCTCCATCAGTTGGAAATTGCAGCTCTGCAGCATTTTAGCTGACAAACCTGCTGAACCGGAGAAAAATACTTTGTTTTTGGCTCATTTACATTTTTGGCTCACAGCAGCTACGTGTAAAGTTTGGGACTTTTCTGACAGATCAAACTGCAACTCTGCAGAAAGTCACAGTTTTCCCTCTTTCACTAGTTGACCTACAAAACTAATAAAAAGAAAGTTACAAAAAAAATAAATAAAAAAACAACATGTATTATTGTTGATCAAAGAAAAATAAACTATCATAAAAAAAAACTGAAATACATAACTTATTTTAAGAAAAAAGAAAATAGCACCACAATAATCTACCTTTTAGGAGTCTACTAACCACAGCATAGAGAAACAGTTGAATTCTACTAACTTAAACCAGGTGTGGCAGTTTAGAGTAAGGCTGTAAATATTCATTTTAATGATTCATATCATAATTTGTTGTTGCCTGTCTGTTTTTTAGTCAATATTGGTTTGCTGGAACAATCCGATTTGATCCAATTCACTAATCTAAAATTGATCTAGGAAAACTTTTATCCAAAGTTCAACCAGTGTGACTCAATCCAAATGGTATTCTCCAACACTGATTATTGATTTATCTCATTTTGAAAAATTCTTTTAATGTTTTAGGTCATTTTGAGTCTTTTTAATTTACAACTTGCCTCAGACAGATCAAGCTGGTTGGATCGTAGGAATATAAATCGATTCAATGATTAATTATTACTACAACCCCAAGTTAACAGCGATCAGTTCATTCCAACTGCCTTATAATGGATAAAACTGGATTAAAGATGAGCAAAAACAAATAAAAAAGTCAAATATAGAGGAAAACTACTTTAAATTTTGTAAAAGTTTGTGCAAAATTTCTAGTTTAAACCCCAAATTCATCTCAAGGATTGAAATAAATTGACCAGATTCTGTATAAAAATATATTATGCATTCTGTGCGTAGGGGCGGCCGGCGTGGACGCATTTGCACGTCACATTCGAATCAATGGCTGGTTTTATTAGGAATCGAGCTCATGGGGCGCGCATTGTCTTTTCTGAACAATCGTTCCTCTTTAGTCTCAATGTGAAAGTCCCGGCTGCAGCTTTGATGGAGCGCTTGCGTAACTTCGGTGCCCACTGGATGTTGCTGGACGCTGACCCACCCCTGCCGACAGAGCTGCGTCCTCCCTCTTCTGTCACTCTCCACGCCCCCATCTTCCACCCCAGGCCTGCCATAGGTTCGTTCACAAGGTAAGAAAAAAGCCAGTAGACTTTATAAACAT
This sequence comes from Oryzias curvinotus, assembly GCA_023969325.1. Lineage (NCBI taxonomy): Eukaryota > Metazoa > Chordata > Actinopteri > Beloniformes > Adrianichthyidae > Oryzias > Oryzias curvinotus. Next base: position 1,315,533 of record CM043716.1, on the reverse strand, counting down.
CCTCTTTGCCCGCTCCGTCCTGCTGCCAGGTTTTCACTCCTGTATTCTGTCGAGGTCCCAACAGCGCGCGCCGAAATGCCCAGCAAGAGGAAGAAGAACAAGCGCCGCATGAGGGAGGGTGGTGAGTTCCCAGGGGTTCTTTAGCAGTTTGCATATAAATAGTCTAAATTCATTTTTAAAAATAAATATAAGTGTTGAGTTTGGGGAGAAAATCCTGAACTCGATTTAAACAAGTAATTGAACAGACAAACACAAAGGTGGTCGAACGCGCGTTTTTACGCACAAACATTTCAGGGAAATGACCAAAGTAATGATGCTCCACAAGCGCAAATCTGACGTCTTCCACATAAATATTGAGTAGTGAGAGCATTTTCAGCTCTGGCTTTCAGTTTACCTTAAAATCTGTCATTTTGCAACAATTCTGAAAGGAAGAACTCTTTGTGGGGTAATAAATGAAAAGCTCAGTGCTGCAGCTTAGTACACACTTTTTCAAAAGGGGGACTTTTTACTTTGAACATTCAGTGCCAAAAAAAATGAGGGGAGGGGTGTAGTGGAGAGTCAGAGGGAAGGAGATTATAATGAGGGAGTAAGTTAATTCAAAACCTATTTTCTTAAAGGTTAATTGTTTTATTTCTTTGTGGATCCCCTTTTTTGTATTTAGTACACACCTTTGTGCACACAAACACACACTTGCACAATGCCCTTTTCTCTGAGCTTCAAACCTGGTCCCTCAACTGTATTTGGTCATGCATTGACTTGTTTGAAAGAGTAAATCTGCTCAGCGTCTCCTGTGAGTGTTTGTGCCACTCGGACAAATTTGGCCTCTGAGGTCATTTGCAGTTTTGTGTTATCACCAGTTTCACCAAAGATACCACAGAGCTGCAAGACGAAGCTGAGCGCTCGGCGGCGGCACAGATTTACCTGCTTAAATGATGCAGCCGCCAGGTTTACGTCAGCCTTTGAATGGAAGGGGTTGTTTTGACAAGCCGTAGTGCGGACAAGACAGTTCACGTATGCTCCTACTTTTGGACCGGAGCCTTGGTTTAGCTGTGCCTCGCTGGCTGTGGTCCGAACAAAAGCACTTTGGAGGGGGAGTGATTGTAACCTGATTATAACATTATTATGCAGTGATTAGGCCTCTTGTCTGCAACCAACGGGGCTCCCAGCAGTGCTGCTGACTCGATCCACGGTTTCTGTTCCCGCTTCACCAGACCTGTCAGGATCGCTCTGATTCAACTAATTAGCTCCCATTATCTAACTAGCTACGCTGGGCACACTCCCAGTGCCCCCTCCCTGCCATAGGTCTGCTCTGTTAAAACCACCATTTAGTCCTGAGGTGGGGTGGGGGGTGGGGGGATCGCAGAGCTGAAAACATGCTGGACCTGGTTGGGGATGGCATGCATGGTATTTCTGGACAGCAGTGTGCTACAAAAACCCCTCACTGCATCAGAAAGTCCTCCATGACGTTTGTACAATATTTCACCACCATCTTAGAAATAAGTATGTGACTCACCATCAGCCTCACTTTTGATCAAAAATAATTATATACAATAAAAAAGGATTTGATTTGTTTGTAAAAATGTTTAAAGATGAATCAAACAAATGGAAGCACAGTGTGGAGATTCTGCACAGCTGACACACAAGCTTCTGTGTTGAAAATGGTTCATGTGCCTTTTTTCTGATGATGGAGAACATAGAGTAGCGACCGACGCTAAACTGTGTTAATCTGTTCTGTGTTGCTATCCTCAGTTAGCGTTAAGTGATTCTGTTGTGTTCTGTGTTTACATTGGTGCTCCAGTCAGTTAGATGAATGTGATTGGAAGAGTGTGGGTGGGAAAGCAAAGGAGCAAGTGAATATATAGGAGTGCAGTGAGAGGGTTGGGGTTAGGAAATTGAAGGATGCGACAGGATTAGGGAAAGTCTTCCGTTTTGTGCTGTTTGGTGTGGTTGCAACCGGCAGCAACCATTTAAGCTACATTAAAGACTTCACATTTGGAAATGGCCGTCTACAACTTCTCATTATGTCCAGTCGGATGTTACAATATTTGCCGTAAATGAGATAGCTGGTTTAAAGCAAAAATTTAAAAATGTATATTTTGCCACAGCATCATTGATGTTTCCATTGACTATAGGGAGGTTATCGCTGTGCCAGCCGGCCTCTTACCAGCTGATTATGCTGGGCGGTGGAGCACATTTGCTAGTGGGAGGCGGCTCCAGCCTCCTAAATCTTATGATTTTTTTCTAATTTTCATCGAGACAATAATAAAAAGATTCCCTAGTTTGAATTTTGTTATTATTTTTCCCCTTTCGAACTAATGTGGGCCAGAGACACAGAGGTAGTGACAGAAAACTACTTTTTCATTGAAAGGGAAGGTCCCAATACCGGAAGAGACTGAATGATCTCACGAACCTACATGGAGATGTGATTACCAATGCTTTTGTAGAACTATTTAAAATAAATAAATCCCATCTC
>CM043716.1:988320-1312229 GCA_023969325.1 Oryzias curvinotus | reverse complement strand
TTTGGTGTCCTTATGCCACGTTAGTCCTTAGTGAGGTGTGAGTACTGGGGGAGGGGTTTTGAAAAAACGAAATATCTTTACAACATACCTGCGTCTCACCTACAACACCCTTACTTACCCTTCCGTGTCGACCTGTTGCCCGCAGCATGCTTTATTGGTATTTCTGTCCCGTCTGCTGTTCCAGTGTTTGTTAAAAGGTGGATGAGTTTGGCAGAGGTTTGATCAGAAGTTGTGTCCAGACACTCCTAGTTAAGCCATTTGGAAGGTGTGGAAGCAACAGCTTAAGTTGGGAATAGCAGATGAAATAATCAACACTTCACAGCATTTGATGACCTCTTCAATCTGCTTTGGTTTGTAAATGTTCAGATTTGCACCAGCTCTTTTCTTTTCACTGCTTTTGTCATGACGTCCACGTAAGTAGAATAGAGATTTACCTGCATTATGCAACAGCAGGAACTCTATCCAAATCCCTCTCAGGCCAACTGCATTGCCCTCATTAGTGGCATTAACTAAGTAATTTAGGGCTCTAACTTCTATTTCCCCTCCGTCTTGTTCTAACACTGTACACGCCCTGCCTGTGAATTTCCTACTTTTTCCAGCCTCTAATTGCTTTTCTTTCTGCCTAATTCTGCACAGCTTCCAATACTGCCGGACACATTGTCACTGGTGGATATGTATGACACACAATTAGCAGGAAGTTAAATGGGAGGCTAAATGATGTTTTGCGGCCAGGGTGATGATAGGAATGATAATGACTGCAATGATAAAGGATGCTTCTCCGGTTTAATAGTGTTTGATTTCCCCGTAGGCCACCAAGAAGAGAGATAGAAGGTATCTGGGTTGCTCATCCAGTAAGAATGACCTTTTATTTCACAACAAGGCCCTGCAGATAGCATGTACATCTCTCCACAAACTCTCATTAGATCAGAGAGCCGGAGGCAGAAGTGAAACTTTACTTGGCTGCAAGCTGGAGAAGTTTACAAGGTCAACCACCATCATTGTGGAGTATGAATTTTAGATGATCTCGGTCTCTCCCTCGAAAAGCTAATCTCTAAGGAATCAGTGAGTAGGAGCCCAAGAACTCAGCAAAGATGTGGTCTGAAATCAATATGTGGCCTACATGTCAGTCTGAAGGGGGCTAAATCTCAACCACAGCAGTCTATGAAATTCAGACCTTGAAACACCCACTCACATCTTGGTTTCTTCTAGCACAGAACATTTTATCAAGACCCTGTAACAGCAGCTTCCTTCACAGAGGCGGTGAGATTTTTACATTGTTTTGGTTGTGACTGTAACTGAGCCAACAGTCATGTCCAAGGACATTATCTACAGATTTTATATATGTTTGGGGAAAAGCCTCTTTTTGTTCTCATCAGGTCATAGTGAAATGATGCAAATCCCTAATTGTGAGACAGAGTTTGTGTGGAACCATGTAAACAACGCACAAATGGAATCACAATACGACATAATGGGCTTTGTGTTACCGATGCTGAGCAGTGCAGTAGTTAAATACAGTGTTCCCTCGCTATAACCTAGTTCAGTGTTTTTCAACCTTTTTTGAGCCACGGCACACTTGAACCTTGACAAAAATCCCGCGGCACACCAGCATCCCAAAAAATAGATAAATAAAAAAAAAGAACAAGCTCATAGTCTGTATTGATCTACAGCCCCTCTGTAATCTCACATGCATTTTTGTGATAATTGTTGCAGAAAAAGCTGAAAGCTGCAGCTGTTTTTTTTCTAAAAGATGTATTAAAAATTAAGTCAAAAGATTCAAAACTGTTTGATGTGTGTTCGTTGTTTTAAGACGTTAAGAGGAGAGACTCATTGTCCGCTAAAACAGGCACTTTAGTGCATCATGGGAGATGTAGTGCCGATAATCCGGTGACCGCAGAAAGACCCGCGTCTTTGAGCTTCATGGTTTTGTTCACTTGTTCCACAGTCTGATAACAGATTCTGTGGAAAGCTACACCACTAAAGACGAGCTTTAGCTGGTATTTCTCTTAGAACAGAGACTTTTTTGCGTTAAATCGAAACAAGGAAGTGAATACTTCAACCACTTCTGATTGGTCAGACTGATGACATGTGATTAAGCCTTCAAGAATGATTGGTGGAGACAGTTAAAGGGGCGGGACTTTTCCTTACACAGTTATAGCTGCAGCTATAACTGTACCGCGGGGGACCGTCATTCTTATTAAAGTGTCTTTAATAGAATCATATAAACACAAAGAAAAAATATTTTTATGATATTTCATATTCTTAACTTCTCAGTGTTTTATCAGGGCCTGTTTGGATGAACAAAGAGCTGATTTCCTGGAGATGGGAAATATTTCTAGATGATCAGTTAATGAGGGCAATTTCTCACGGCACACTTGACCATCTCCCACGGCACACTAGTGTGCCGAGGCACACTGGTTGAAAAACACTGACCTAGTTCACCTTTTACAGTCTCACACTTTCCCCTTTGTGGGCCTCTACAGTTTTTTTAATAGAATTTATATGCTTTATTTTTTTCCATTGTGTTCTATTTCTTTGTTGGCTGTAGACCACTGACTATCAATCTCCTCAGTGTTGTGTCTTGTGTACAAAATGGCTTCAGTTTGTCAAATTCCCATAAATCTTTGATTGCGATGAGATCTTTGTTTTCATTTATAATACTGGACTGGTTTTTCTATAAAGGTTTGAATTTTAAGAGTTTAAACAAGAGAGAAAAGTGTGAAAATGTTCATGTCTGTCTGAGAAAAGTGTGTAGTGAGGACTTTTACACTTTTCTATATCATTGTAAAAGAATTAAGCTGACTGCTTTGTGAGTTATTTTTGGATTGTAACTTCCACGATAAATGAAAGAAAGCTGTAAGTAAAATGCTGTGAAATATAACTTAGAATCTACCTTTATGGTAACGTTTTAAATGATACATATATGATACAGATTCAGCGTAAAGAACTCTCTTGTGGAGTTAGCTGATCACAAAAATGATTGCTGGACAACTTTCTGTTGCTTGCAGAAAGCCAGAAAACCAGCCAGAAAATAACAGAGAAGATAAAGTTTTTGTTGTTGCCTAGGACTATATAAAAGCTCAAAAAAGTCTGTTCATCAGACAGCGGTTCAGCACAAAGCACCAATTTGTATCAGTTTTCCTCCACCTTACTTTCCATTCCTTTACAATTTACAGTAAGATTTTCATTTTCTGCTTGGCTTTGGAAAATGTCCAAGAGACAACATACACTCGGGAGAACCTGTTGCAGGCCATGGACATGGCTCGTCTGGACATCTCAAATGAGTCCTGTAAAGGCTAAATCAGGCTCACAAGATCATTTTTCCCTGTTGTCTGAGTGTTCCCTGAAGTTCCTCTGGACTGACCCAGCACAGAGACAAGATGGTGAAGTGCAATATATGTTGTTGCATCCCTCTTCAAGGAGGAGGGAGAAAATAGCTAACATAAAGAAAAAGTAATATCTGGGCGGGGTTAAAGTTGGCCACATAGCCGTTTATTTGGGTCACACATAAAAACCAAAGAAACTAAACAAAACTAACCAACAAAACCCCAAAGATGGAGTAAATGATTAAATAACTTAAACTCTCAGGCTTTATAGCAAGAAAACTATTACGAAAAATGGATTCTCAAAAACAAAATGCAAACAAAGACCACAAGATTAAGTTTAGCAAAGGAGGAATAAACTAAGAATAAACTAAGAAGGAAAGCAGAGGCTTTCACAAGCTAAGGCCAGGCAGACAAATTCTTCCCATGAATGCAGCCGCCTGGAGCAGAGGATCCTGGGAGCTTTTAAAGCTTCGCTTCCAGCCAGGTGAATGTAGGCAAGACCAGGGTCCTGTGTCCTCTGAGGATGTAAGCTCGACTCCGGTGAACAGTTATCGTTCGTGTCCGGCTCCTGCTTCTCAGAAAGAGGAGAGGTGTTGCTTTTACTGCCACAAACCGGGACACGTCATTGCTGATTGCCCTGCGCTCAAACATAAGGAACAGCCTAAACTGTCGCCACCTAAAGGTGTGGGTGTCGTGAAAGTTGACATTAAGTCAGATGGAGTTGAGGAGTGTTTTAAGCCATTTGTCTTTGATGGCTGGGTGTCTTTGGTGGGTGATAAAGATAACTATTGTCCCGTGCGCATTTTACGTGACACTGCTTGTTCACAGTCTGTTATACTGGCCTCTGTCTTGCCCTTCTCTAATGAATCTACCTGTGGATATGATGCAATTTTACGGGGGGTTGAGATGGGTTATGTTCTACGGCCTGTACACAAAGTACATGTGCAGTCTGAATAAATCAGCAGTGTTTTCCCCGTGGCTGTATGCCCGGAGCTTCCAGTTGTGGGAGTCACGTTTCTAATGGGTAATGACATCGCGGGAGGAAAGGTGACTCCTACCCTGGAAGTGCCCCCCCCCCCCCCCCCACTGACGTCGCACAGCCTTCTAGTATCTTCCCCAGTTGTGCTATTACCCGTGCCCAGGCCCGTAAGGATAAAGATATTAATCTGTCTGACTCCATCTTAATGTCAGCTTTCGCAGATGACCATGACAGGAAGGCTGACAATCGGGAAGCCGCTGAAACCCCGGAGTCTGGAGCGTCCGCAGTAGAGGAAGTGCCTCTACCTGTGGATCATGCCCGTCTTGGAGCGGAGCAAAAAGCTGACCCGACCCTAAGGCAATATTTTTCTGGGACGATGGATGCTACTCAGGTAAAAGGGGAGGGGGTTTATATCATGGAAGATGATCTGCTGTTGCGTAGGTGGCCTTCAGTAGTTTCGAGTACTGATCAAGTTCTTCAACTGATAATTCCTGCTATTTATAGACCCTCCATTCTAGCCATGGCCCACGAAAGTGTGTGGTCGGGACATCTTGGGATCCGAAAAACCTACCGGCGCCTTTTGCAGCATTTTTTTTGGCCAGGAATTAAAGCCGATGTAGCAAACTATTGTCGCAACTGTCATATTTGTCAACTGAGTGGAAAACCAAATCAAAAGATCCCCCCGCTCCATTACGTCCGATTCCCGTGGTAAGGGGAGCCTTTTGAACAGGTTATAGTTGACTGTGTCGGCCCTTTCCCCCGAACTAAAAATGGGAATCAGTATTTACTCACCATCATGTGTGCCACCACTCGTTTCCCAGAAGCGGTACCGCTGCGTACCATAACAACCCGTGCCATTGTGAAGTCTTTAACAAAGTTTTTTTTTCCATTTTTGGACTGCCCCGTGTAATCCAGTCAGACCAGGGAACAAATTTTCTGTCTAAAATTTTCCACAGGTCCTTCGATCACTAAACATGTGGTGTCCAGCGCCTACCATCCTGAGAGTCAGGGTGCTCTGGAATGGTGGCATCAGACATTAAAATCCATGTTGCAGAAATATTGTATTCAGACGAAAAATGATTGGGATGAAGGCATCCCATTTCTTTTATATGTGGCCCGTGAAGCTAATCAGGAATCCCTCGGATTTAGTCCAGCGGAATTAGTGTTTGGTCACACACCCTGTGGGCCCCTTAAGTCATTAAAGGACCGTTTTTTAGCACCGGCTTCCCCAGAAAACGTATTAGATTTTGTTAGCTGCTTTCGTGAACGTCTCCACCGAGCCAATGAGTTGGCACGGAAATCTTTGTCCGCTGCTCAATCAACAATGAAAACGAATTATGATCGGTCAGCGGAGCCTCAGCAATTTAATTCCGGCGATCAGGTACTGGTTTTGCTTCCCTCTCCAGGAGTGACTTTTTCCGCTCACTACAGTGGTCCCTACACTATTACTGAGCGGCTGAGTGAGACTGATTATGTTGTAGCTACTCCGGAACGGCGTAGAAAAAAACGCATGTGTCACATAAATATGCTGAAGAAGTATTTTCCCAAAGAAGCCGAAGCTGGGTCGTGCAAAGACATTCCGGTGGAGCGCTGTTGCATCCCTATTACAACCAAGGGTACCATTCTTAAGGATGATGGGCTCCGCAACCCTCCTTCAGCTCATCTCGGCGTCCGATTATCAAACTCTGAGTTATTAACCAGACTACCGACTATTTTGCCCCATTTATCTCCTGAACAACAACAAGATGTGGTCTCTTTATTTGATCACTACTCCTGCTTATTTCAGGATGTGCCAACTAGGACTACGGTCATTGAACATGACAGATGTAGGAGCAGCCCGGCCAATAAAACAGAATCCTTATTGCTTAAACATCGCCAAACGTGAGATTATGAAGACTGAAACAGACTACCTCCTCCAAAATGGGTTAGCAGTACATAGTTCCAGCCCCTGGAGTTCTCCTTGTCTCCTGGAGGTGAAGCCGGATGGCTCACGCTGATTCATAACCGATTTTCGTAAAGTAAATAAGGTCACTATTCCAGATTCTTACCCTCTACCGCGTATGGAGGATTGTGTGGACAATTTGGGTAATGCTAAATATGTCACAAAACTGGATCTGTTAAAAGGATACTGGCAAGTCCCCCTTACACCTCGTGCCTCAGATATCTCTGCCTTCGTCACACCTGATCATTTCCTTCAGTATAAAGTCATGGCCTTTGGTATGTGTAATGCCCCAGCAACCTTCCAAAGGATAATTAACACTCTGTTATTTGATTTGAAAAATTGCAATGCATATTTAGATGATATCATAATCCACACCTCTTCTTGGAAAGAACATGTACAAGTGCTCGACGAGGTATTTGCACGGCTGGTGTTACGATCCAAGCCTTTCAGGGGGGATGAGCTTTCTCCTTGCTTTGGAGATGTTGTGGTTGTTGGCCCATCTCCTTTCTTTTAGGTTGGACGTCATCACCTCGACGTCCTGGTTGGCCTGGCACTCCATCTCCAGCGTCGGCCCCGCCCCTCTGCGCTGGAGGCACAGACACTTAAGCTGACGTGGCCCAAGCACCAGGGCGGCTGACTTTGCAGCTCGCCATTTGTGTTTTGTGCATTTATTTGTGTTTCGTTTCGGTTCTTGGCACATTAGAATGACTTCCACTTATGCGTTCTTGTGATCCCATGTGGGAGTAAAATAAAAAAATCTGTTAATACGATTTTGTTGTTTTGCTGCTTCCCTTTTCCCTCCCACACCCCGGGGTCATAACAATATATATATAGTGTGTGTGAGTCCACACACTGGAGCGGGGTGGTGTCTGTCTCTGATGATCTTGGACACTCTCCTCCAGCAGCGCTGTTTATAATTGGTGTCTATGGATGGAAGGTTGCAACCTATAATTTTGCCCGCTGTGTTAATGGCCCTCTGCAGCATCTTCCTTTCTTTTATGGTGGTGTTTCCAAACCAGGCTGTTAGTCTGCTGGTGAGGATGCTTTCCATAAGCCCCCTGTAGGCTTGGGTGAGGGTCCGGCGCTTGAGACCGGCCTTCTTCAGCAGCCTGATGAAGTACAGACTCAGCTGGTCTTTCTTCACTGTGGCAACAGTGTTTCTTTCCCAGCTGAGGCTGTTAGTGATCTGCAGTCCCAGGAAACCGGTGGCAGTCAGTCCGCTCCACCACAGTCCCGTTAATTATGAGCAGCTGATTTTGCAGTGCTTTCCTTCTGTAGTCCGCAATTACTTCTTTTGTTTTCTCTACGTTAAGAACAAGGCCGTTGTCCTCTCCGTAGATGGTGATCCTGTGCATGAGGTCTCTGTATGCAGACTCGTCCCCTCCTCTTATGATACCGAGGACGGTAGTGTCGTCTGCATACTTGATGATAATGTTGTTGGAGTCGGGGGAGGTGCAGTCGTAAGTGTAGAGTGAGAATTGCTTTGGACTGAGGCAGCACCCCTGTGGTGTACCGGTGCTGACTGTCAGCTCAGCAGAAACCTTCTTTCACATCTTCACCACCTGTGGTCGGTCAGTGAGAAAGTCAAGAATCCAGTTTTTGGTGGGTGTTGGTATACCCAGCTCTGCGAGTTTTGAAGACAGCTTCAGGGGCCTGATGGTTTTGAAGGCAGAGCTATAGTCCAGAAACAGAATCCGGGCGTATGTGTTCTTGGTGTCCAAATGTTGCAGGGTGCAGTGAAGTGCCAGTGCCACCGCATCTTCTGCTGATCTGTTGGGGCGGTAGGCGAACTGATGGGGGTCTACTGATTCTTCGACCAGGGAGTTTATGTGGGATAGAACCAGCTTTTCCAGGCATTTCATTGCTGCAGGAGTGAGAGCCACGGGTCTCAGGTCGTTCATCATTGCGACGTGTGTTTTCTTTGGGACTGGCACGATCACGGAGGACTTGAAGATTTGGGGCACCGTTTCCTGGGATAGCAAGAGGTTGAAGATGTCTGTGTACACCTCTGCTAGCTGCTCCGCACAGGCTTTCAAAACCCTTGGTGAACAGTGGTCCGGTCCCGTCGCCTTGTGTGGGTTCACCTGCTTCAGGGCCCTGAGGACCTGTGTGTGAGACACCTGCAGCGCAGCCTCTTCTTGGGCCAAGGAGGTCTTTTGGGGGACCTCTTTGTTGTTCTGGTCGAACCTTGCATAGAAGCTGTTAAGGCTGTCTGGCGGGATGTTATTCTGGAACTCTGATCTGCTGGTGTTTGTCCTGTAGTTGGTGATCAATTTAATCCCCTGCCACAGGGTTCTTGTGTTGGTTTCCCTGTGGCAGCTCTCAATTCTCTGGCTGTAGCTTCTTTTGGCAGCCTTGATGGACTTCTGTAGGTCATAGCGGGCATGTTTGTATGCTGTGCTGTCTCCTGATTTGAAGGCTGCATGTCGTTTGTGCATTTTTATGCGCACGTCTGTGTTTAACCAGGGTTTTTGGTTAGGGAAGATACGGATGGTCCGAGTAGGAATGCAAATGGAAGTGCACCAGTCTATGTATCTGCTTACTGTGTCCGTGTATTCATCAATGTTAGGTGAAGCTGCTTTAAAGATGCTCGTGTCTGTGGCCTCCAAGCAGCCTTTCAGTTCTTCCACAGCTTGGAATCCTGCCTGGGCCTGATGTGGTGAGATTTCAGCGTGGGGTTGAAGCTCCGGGTGGAGGTTCAAGATATTTGTGTCTAAATATCCTCTGTGACTAGTTTGTTCTAGCCGTAAGAGGGCTTCCCGGTCGTACTTGATGTGAGCTAACACTTTGTAGACATTATGAGACAGAAACACATCTAACAAAAAAAAAAATCAAACAAAACTTGACTGTGAGAGTAGCTCGATGTCGCACACTGGGGAGCGCCATCTTGTAGAGTGACCAATCAGTGACCAATATAGCCACCTTTCTTTGCAAGGACACTCAAAAGCCTGCCATCCATGGATTCTGTCAGTGTTTTTTATCTGTTCCCCATCAACATTCCGTGCAGCAGCAACCACAGCCTTCCAGACACTGTTCAGAGAGGTGTACTGTTTTCCCTCCTTGTCAATCTCACATTTCATGATGAACCACAGGTTCTCTATGGGGTCCAGATCAGGTGAACAAGGAGGCCAAGTCATTAGTTTCTCTTCTTTTAGACCCTTTCTTGCCAGCCACACTGTGGAGAACTTGGTGTGTGATGGCGCATTGTCCTGCATGAAAATCATGATTTTCTTGAATGATGCAGACTTCTTCCTGTACCACTGCTTGAAGAAGGTGTCTTACAGAAACTGGCAGTAGGACTGGGGGTTGGGCTTGACTCCATCCTCAACCCGAAAAGGCCCCACAAGCTAATCTTTGATGATACCAGCCCAAACCAGCACTCCACTTCCACCTTGCTGGCGTCTGAGTTGGACTGGAGCCCTCTGCCCTTTACCGATCCAGCCACGGGCCCATCCATCTGGCCCATCAAGACTCACTCTCATTTAATCAGTCCATAAAACCTTAGAAAAATTAGTCTTGAGATATTTCTTTGGCCAGTCCTGACATTTCAGCTTATGTGTCTTGTTCAGTGGTGGTAGTTTTTCAGCCTTTCTTACCTTGGCCATATCGCTGAGTATTGCACAACTTGTGCTTTTGGGCACTCCAGTGATGTTGCAGCTCTGAAATATGGCAAAACTGGTGGCAAGTGGCATCTTGGTCGCTTCTTGCGACCCTTTTGACTATTTTGAATGAAACGCTTGATTGTTCGATGATCACGCTTCAGAAGCTTGACAATTTAAAGAGTGCTGCATCCCTCTGCAAGATATCTCACTATTTTTGACTTTTCGGAGCCTGTCAAGTCCTTCTTTTGACCCATTTTGCCCAAGGAAAGGGAGTTGTCTAATAATTATGCACACCTTATATAGGGTGTTGATGTCATTAAACCACATCTGGGGGTCTTGTTACTGAGATGCACATAACCTAATATGCTTAATTGGTTGTAGGCTTTCGAGCCTATACAGCTTGGAGTTAGACAACATGCATGAAGAAGATGATGTGGTCAAAATACTCATTTGCCAAATAATTCTGCACTCCCTGTATATATATATATTTTAGGTCTGCTCTAATTTGTGTTTTCTGTTTTTATTTTATTTTTTTTATTTTTTGGGGGGGGGGGGGGGTACTATTGCGGCTGGGTGGCTCGGTTGGTTAGGTGAGCGGCTACCACGCAGGAATCCAGGGTTCGATTCCCGGAGGAGAATAAACAATGGTACTGAGTCAATTACCATATCAATTGAGCAATCACCCAGTGAGGGCCCTTAGGCAAGGCCCTTAGCGCTACTGCCTCCCGAGCGCAGTTAGGCTGCAGCTCACCGCTCCCCCAGGGGATGGGTCAAATGCGGAGAAGAATTTCCCTATTGTGGGATTAATCAAGTACCAATTATTATTATTCCATTTTTTATCAATCATTTTGGGAACAGTGTCAAGTGTGTTTTTGACTCAAGAGCTCATTATATTTTTTGTATATATTAAGCCTATATTTTGAAAATTCTGTTTGGGGAAGTTGGTCTAATGTTCCAGAAAACGTTTTTTACCAATTAGGAAAAACTGTAAAAACCAAAGTAACCATATACAACTGCTGAGTAAATGGAATATGGTCAAAGAGGCAGGTGCACCCACCAGTGCAAAAGTGTCATCTAGAGCCTTGCACCTACTTTCTTTACGTCACCCTCTGCAGATCCTTTCTGATCTACAGTGGAGGCTGTTTTAAAATAGTCCTATCAAATGTGGGACATTATCAACGGCTCAAGAGAGCCCATCGGTCACAGAGTTGCTCCAACAATGAGGAGCTGTGAAGACAGTGCTGTGTGCCACAAAGGGGTCGTGGTGCTGGTATCCAGCCTGCATTTCTGTTTTGCCTGCATTGTCCAAAGCCAATAAGCAGCTCTTGTTCCAGCAAAAGGCTTCCAATGGAGAACTGAAGAGGTATGTGTGTGTGTGTGGGGGGGGGGGGGGTTAATGATGCTCTAGCACTGTGGAGGTAATCTGTTTTCATCAACCCAGCTCTCCTGAGCACAGCTTCAACAGCATTCCCCACGGTCAACACGTGCATCCTCAATGGCAATGAGAAATACAATGTTTTTATCTGCCTCCCACAGCTGCCCCGAGTGACCCCCACTGCTGCGGAGAAACACCAAAACGTTCCCAGATAAAAGAGGCCCACAAGGGGAGAGTGAATTCTAATCACTTAGGGACATGTGTTGTGGCGATACTGTCATGTTCCCTCAGAACAGGTAGTTAGTATAACAGCACAATCACACAGGGACTCCACAGGGATCCCTGTATCAACATGACAGTGTTGTTTATGCATGAGCCCCTTTTGGCAGGAAGTGAACCTCCTCCCGCTTCAGCAGCACCAGAAACCCTGCCAGATTACGTTTAGACACAGGCTCTACATCTTACTTACGCTGTCAATTACACTTTCGTTAGTTATTTCGTTTTCTCTTCTGTTTGTCGCACAGCTCTTGTCTGTACTTCTCAGACAATTGAAGTGTCTCATGCAAAGTCACGCCGTGTATGTAAACGCCGTCAGACCCTGGACTCCATCCGGTTTTCTTCTTCTACACTGAAACAATTGACTGCCTTCTGCAGATTAGAGGAATTATGGAAATAAAACCATTCAACTGCAAAAATTACTGCTTACAAGACGTCTTCTGCTCCTTTTCATCAGCTCTGATGTGATTCTCGGTTCTTTCAAAGGTCCGATCGGTCACAGAAAGCAGAAAGCAAGCAGAAAGATGGAGGAGAGGTGGAGATAAATGACAGACATGCACACTGGGTAATCTGTTCCTGTCTGATTGGGCATCTCTTTCTTACTCATCCGTTACATACATTTGGCAGTTGCACCAATGGCTTGGAAATCCCATAATATGAATATCACATGATTCTATTTGTCTTTTGTTAAAGCAGTAACAGTGAGAAGAAGACGTGGCAAAAACCGCAGACTGCATAAAAAGAGCAGACAGCAAAGAAAAAAGCCAATTATTGTGAATTATACTGGACTTGTCAGTCATACTTAAGCTCCCCAGTCAAAGCACACTTATGGCTGTAATATATGGCTGATGGGAGGGCTAGAAAAATCCTGAGAGAGAAGAGGTTGTCTAAAATTCAGCACTAAACACAGGTCTTTTAAGCTGGTGAGGGATCTGCCGATCGGCATTCATTCATCAACAGAAATACCTGTCAATTAAAGAGCTTTCTTGCTGCTGGAAGGACTGTGGCCGCTGTGGTCAATGTGAAACTCGCAATATTATCCAGAGAATGAGAAACAAATGAAGAAAAATGAGGCTCCAGCGTCAGACGCTATCAGGAGCTTTATTGCTGGACAGGATTTTTGGGGCAAAGCGGCACCGTAGCTCGGCATCGGCTCCACATCAGTGTGTCTGAGTCCAATTCAATATCTCATTACTTTTTGTGTGAATAGGTTGAATGGAGACCGCTGTCCGTGTGTCTTGAAGATACGCCAGGGTACATACTGTAAAAGGCCAGCACTTCTTTCTGATATTAAGTATTGATTCAGAAAAATTGATCTAAACAGTGGTCATATTAAAAGAGCAGTGAGAGAGGAGCAGCCAAGCACAAAGTTTGGAGGAGGAAAAAATACAGCGTGTACCTGAGAATGTGTGAGGCTTAAAATGAAGGGAAATAGATCACAGTGGAAAAAAGGAAGAAAGAACGCGCCTTGTAGAGGAATGACTCAGGCTCAAGAAGGTGACGCTAATTGGGCTGCTGGCAGTGCGAGCTGCAGATGGATTCTCCACTTTCGGCGGGCTGGATTGTGGAAGCTTTCACGGGCTTTCGGCAGATGTCCAGAGTCTTTGTTTCAGTGTCAGATCTTCGCCGTTCTGGTGTAGCTCTCCATGTTAACAAGACGAAGAGCAGGGAAGAGGCAGACGCCTTTTTCTCTGTTTGGTCCGTGGTATTTGCACTTTGATTTTTTTCACATCATGTCCATGCCTGTGAGGTCTTTACAGCTGTCACAAGAACGTTGGTTTTCTGGTAAAGACTGCAGGCTGAGCAGCTGAGTGTGGAGTACTTTCATATAGATCTGCTTGCATTTGTTTATATGTATATTTAAATAAATCAAGCATTTGCATGTTTTTAAACATTCTATTTTTTTTCCATATGTATCTGTGGTTATTTTTATGTTGATGTGTTTCCCTGACAAGCCTGGAAAGGCTTCATCATTCTGTGATTGTTTGTCTACATAAACGTCATACGTCAAACGTCATGCTGGAACCCCACAGTGTCTTTGTTAAAATGCAAAAGCAGCATTTCAGAAAAAAAACCTTAATACCTGAGAAGCACAGGGTTGGAAGTATTATGGCTTTGGCTGTTTGCAAACAGACAGAGTTGAAACACAATTTGCTCAAAATCTTGACTTAAACCAGTGGTTAGGTGGACTAGAGGACCAACAAGTTGATGAGCAGTGACTTGATCAATGGCTCCAGTTACCACCTATTTTAAACACACCTCAAACAGGAAGTTAAGGTGTTCCTGTCCGATCAAAACTGAATCCTACAAAAGTGGCAAATTCCCTTTAGAAAAACTGAAAACCAACAGAGTTAACTTGTTTGGACCGAAATGAAAGGTTGTGGATGCAGCTTCTAACATCTGCATGTAAAATCTTAAAGAGTGAAGTAATTTTGATATGAAAAGGAAGAACTTCATGTCATCAACTGTTTATTTATGAGGTAATGTTTTTATTGTGAACAAACATTTTTTTATTAGTTTGTATTTTCTCCGAATATCTCATTCCGTTATTTAATGTTTAAGCTGGAAATCCTCAAAATGCAACAGATTTTCTCCTGAGAAAACCGAAAGGCACCGTTCACCAATAAACAATTAGGTTTCAGGTTCAATAACAGTTTGTATTGTGTGTGAATCCAGAGGAAGGGAGTTTGTCTAATAATCATGCGCTGCAGTGTATCCTCTGCTCCATCCTCTGGGATGGTGTGATATATGGTGCGGCTGCTTTAGCACTTCTGTATTTTCTGTCTACACTTACAGATGATCCATGGAAGCCCTCGTGTGTGTGTTTGTGTGTGTGTGTGAACTGAGATGTGTACATGCTGTCCTTGGGGAGTAGACCTAGCTATGCGGATCAGGGTGGCTGTGATCTGAATGGAAAGCATTAATATTTAAACACAGGCTCCTGCGGAAAAGAGAGTGTAAAAGATTCATGATTTATATACCACAGCTCTCAGTAGCAAAGGCTGCAGCGCCGTAAAGAGCGGCTGATTCCTCCCCACTCTGTCCTCTGTACAGGACGCCTCTCATAATCCATTCTGTCTGCAGGGGTGATGCCCTTCACTTGCTGTCCCTGATTAATATTTTTCCTACTTTTTTTCAGCTCAGGCTTTTCTGTCCATTATCGAAGAACAAATGGATTTCTTACTTTAGAGAACAGACAATCATAAACTTGTGGCATAACAATAGGCAGAGAAGAATCATACAGAGGGGTCAGGGAATAATGTCAGCAACAATACTAGCTGATGCATAATTCATTCCACTTATGGCCCAAGATTGGAGAAAACATATCAGTTTCAGACTGGAAATGTGCAAGGAAGGGAAAGACACAGGACAAAATAAAACACTAACTCCAACTCAGAGCAAAACACCCCATAAAAGTTAATCATTAGAAAAAAATAAATTAATTTAATACAAATATGTATAATTATGTTAAAAAGCATAAATGAACCAAGCACAGTTTGAAACAGGATAGAAAGGAACCATTATTTCCAGAAGAACCAGAGTTCCTGGAGCCCACACAAATGTGAATACAGATTTTAGCAAACAAGAGCAACATCTCCTTTAAATTTGCATCGCTTAGCTGCAACCCTGTGACCCATACTTCAATAGTAGTCATAAAAGCGTTCAGTCCTAGCATTAGAGCTGGACTTCAGCAGGAAGTCTTCCTCACACCTGAGGATGACTCTATGCTCCCTGAACCGTAACAGCCTTTCAGTCCATCCAGGTAGCTTCACTCACCTGGAAAACACCTCACCAGTTAGTGACAGGCTGGAACCTTTCATATCACTAAATACATCCGGATCATTTCATGTTCATTTAACAAGAAAAGTTTTAGCTCTTCATGATTTGAGTTTTTTAGGTTGATGTTTACTAACTTACTCCATGACTGACATTTAAATCCAAAGACGAAGTACTTGATGTTTCTACTGTCAAGGATAAAGGAAACTGAGTTTTAATTGGTTTTTGAACATGTAGCACCTAAAACATTTGGTAATATTCCATTGATTTTGTTTATCCATCCATCCATGCATCTTCCTCCGCTTATCCGGAACCGGGTCGCGGGGGCAGCAGACTCAGCAGAGATGCCCAGACTTCCCTCGCACCAGCCACTTCCTCCAGCTCCTCTGGGGGGACCCCAAGGCGTTCCCAGGCCAGCCGAGAGATGTGGTCTCTCCAGCGTGTCCTGGGTCTTCCCCGGGGCCTCCGCCCAGTGAGACATGCCCGAAACACCTCTCCAGGGAGGTGTCCAGGAGGCATCCGGACTAGATGCCCGAGCCACCTCAACTGGCTCCTTTCGATGTGGAGGAGAAGCGGTTCTACTCCGAGCTCTCCGCGGATTGCTGAGCTTCTCACCCTATCTCTAAGGGGGCACCCAGCCACCCTACGGAGGAAGCTCATTTCAGCCGCTTGTATTCGGGACCTCGTTTTTTCGGTCATGACCCATAACTCATGACCATAGGTGAGAACAAAGATCGACCGGTAAATTGGGCTTTGCTTTTCGGCACAGCTCTCTCTTCACCACAACGGACCGATACAGCGACCGCATAACTACGGACGCCGCTCCGATCCGCCTGTCGATCTCATGCTCCGGTCTTCCCTAACTCGTGAACAAGACCCCCAGATATTTAAACTCCTCCACCTGGGGCAGGGAGACTCCACCCACCGATAGATGGCAGACTACCTTTCTCTGGTCAAGAACCATGGCCTCAGATTTGGCGGTGCTGACCCTCATCCCGGCCGCTTCACACTCGGCTGCAAACTGCCCCAATGCACGCTGGAGGTCCTGGCTTGATGAAGCCAACAGGACAACATCATCTGCAAAAAGCAGAGAGGAAATCGTGTGGTCCCCAAACCAGATCCCCTCCGGCCCCTGGCTGTGCCTAGAAATTCTGTCCATAAAAACTATGAACAGAACTGGTGATAAAGGGCAGCCCTGCCGGAGTCCAACGTGGACCGGGAACAGGTCTGACTTACTGCCGGCTATGCGAACCAAGCTCCTACTCCGGTCATACAGAGCCCGGACACCCCTTAGTAAGGCTCCCCGGACCCCATACTACCAGAGCACCCTCCACAGGATACCACGGGGGACGCGGTCGAACGCCTTTTCCAAATCCACAAAACACATATGGACTGGGTAAGCGAACTCCCACAATCCCTCCAGCACCCTAGACAGGGTATAAAGCTGGTCCACAGTTCCACGAATAGGACGGAAACCGCACTGTTGTTCCTGAATCCGAGGTTCAACTATCGGACGGACTCTCCTCTCCAGTACCCTGGCATAGGCTTTCCCAGGGAGGCTGAGGAGTGTAATTCCCCTGTAATTGGAACACACCCTCCGGGCCCCCTTCTTAAAGAGGAGAACCACCACCCCTGTCTGCCAGTCCAGTGGTACAGTTCCCGACTGCCACGCGATGCTGCAGAGACGTGTCAGCCAAGACACTCCCACAGCATCCAGAGACTTGAGGTACTCAGGGCGAACTTCATCTACTCCTGGGGCCTTGCCACCAAGGAGCTCATCGACTACCTCAGTGACTTCAGCCTGGGTAATAGACAGCCCCACCCCAAAGTCCTCACTCTCCGCATATTCAAAAGAAGGCGTGTCAGCGGGATTGAGGAGATCCTCGAAGTATTCTTTCCACCGCCCGACAATGTCCCCAGTTGAAGTCAACAGCCCCCCACCTGCACTGAAAACGGTGCCTGTTGAGAACTGCTTTCCCCTCGTGAGTCGTCGGATGGTTTGCCAGAATTTTTTCGAGGCCAACCGATAGTTCTTCTCCATGGCCTCACCGAACTCCTCCCAGGCCAGAGATTTTGCCTCTGCAACAGCTCGGGCCGCAGCTCGCTTAGACTACCGTTACCTGTCAGCTGCCTCTGGAGTCCCACAAGCCAGCCAGGCCTGGTAGGACTCTTTCTTCAGCTTGACGGCATCCCTTACTTCCAGTGTCCACCACCGGGTTCTGGGGTTACCACCGCGACAGGCACCAGAGACCTTGCAACCACACCTCCAAGCAACAGCAGAGACAATGGAGGTGGAAAACATGGTCCACTCGGACTCAATGTCCCCAACCTCCCTCGGTACCTGTTTGAAGTTCTCCCGGATGTGGGAGTTAAAGACTTCCCTAACGGAGGGCTCAGCCAGATGTTCCCAGCAGACCCTCATAGTGCGTTTGGGTCTTCCAAGTCTTTCCGGCCTCCTTCCACGCCAGCGAATCCAACTCACCACCAGTTAGTGATCGGTGGACAGCTCCGCCCCTCTCTTCACCTGAGTATCCAAGACACAAGGCCGAAGGTCGCCTAAAACAGCTACAAAGTCGATCATCAACCTCCTGCCTAGGGTGTCCTGATGCCAGGTGTTCGTAATGGACAAACTATGACGAGCCCAGAAGTCCAATAACAAAACACCACTCGGGTTCAGATCAAGGGGAGCATTCCTACCAATCACGCCCCTCCATGGGCCACTGTCATTGGAACTCTTCCATCATCTCCATGAGTGGCGTTAGCTTAGCCGACACCTGATCCATAAAAGATTTAAGCGTTTCTTGAATGCTATCAAGAGCTTTTTTGGGGTCTTCATATTCCTGGGTTTTCTTAGGGGGCATGGTCAGCTCTCTTTTTGGAGAAAATCAACTTTTCAAGTAATTTAAAGATAGTTGTATCCGCAGAGAGCCGCGACCACGCGTCCTGCCCGTAACCCAGAACCGGAACTCTGGATTTCAGGCTAAGGAGGTTGTTTGGCAGTAAAATCATAGTCTACCTTAATTCTCAGCCCTTAATTTAAAAATGTTTATAACTCCTTTGAAAGGATCATTCTATTCTATATACCCAGGCTGTGTCCCACCAAGGTGGGGTAGCCTAGACAAGGCACGCATTCTTACCTCCCTCCTTCTCTTCCCCAAACCCTCCTCCTACAGTGCCACCTACAGGACAACAGCCACTTTGACGATTCACCACAGCACGGAAACTGCACTAGTTAGAGTCTCTAATGACTTGTTATTGGCCTCAGAAAAGGGACTACTTTCTATTCTGGTCCTGCTATACTTCAGTGCAGCCTTTGACACCATCGACCACAGTATTTTACTTCAAAGGTTAGAGCATGACATGGGGATCAGAGGATCTGCCCTTCAGTGGTTTAAATCCTATTTATCCGATAGATATCAGTTTGTTAATGGACAGTCCTCTTAGTGCCCTCAAGTTAACTATGGAGTCCCACAGGGCTCAGTTTTAAGACCCATCCTGTTTATGCTTTATATGCTACCCCCTACGGGTTCTGTCCTCTTTTCTCATACTTCTACCCTCTTTCTTTTCTCTCTTCTTGATTATTATTCATCATTTAGTTCTCCACGCCTCTGTTTGGTGCAGTGTGATTCATGTACTGTCCCCCTTTTCCCTCTCCCTTCCTGGGGAGTGGGAGTGCTTTCAGATTCCAGTTGGCTCATCCATGCTCCTGTACCTGACTGTGTACCTCGTCTCTGCTCCTACACCTGGCTCTGGTTCCTGTCTCCAGCTCGACTCGCGGCCCTGACTTTCCCCCCAACTCCGGCTGGATGAAGCTCGTCTGCTGGACTTTAAATATGTAGTTGTGGAGTTAGATAAGTTAGTTCTTCTCTATGACGTGTATTTGTATTTTTTGTGTATTTGGGCTGTACAAAAAAAATTGAATTGAACTTTTGTTTTTGACCAAATACTTATTTTCCATCATAATTTACAACTAAATAGTCAAAAATCAGAGAATTTGATTTCCTGGATTTTTTTTCTCATTTATTCCTCATAGTTTCGTCATACCTATGATGAAAATGTTTTGCCCCACTGTAATGGACTTGCCCGTCCGTTCCTCAGACCTGAATCCAAATGAAAACATCTGGGACATCATGTCTCGGTCTATCCATCAACACCAGGTTGTGCCACAGACAATCCAGGAGTTGGCAGATGCTTTAGTCCAGGTGTGGGAGAAGATCCATTGGAGACCATCTGCCACCTCTTCAGAAGCATTACAGGGAAGTCATACGGGCACATGGAGGCCACGCCCACTACTAAACTTCATTTTGATTTGTTTCAAAGACATGACATTAAAGTTGGATCAGCCTGTAGTGTGTTTTTCCACATTAATTTTGAGAATGATTCCACATTCAGAACTCCATAGGGTAATACATTTAATTTCCATTGGCATTTTGTGTGGTTGTGTTGTCAGCATATGCAACTATGTAAAGAATAAAGCATTTAATAATATTTCTTTCACTCAGGTATAGAATGTGATTTTGTGGTGTTCCCTTTATTTTTTTGGAATGTCAGGAAAACGTCGACACAGGGATATAATCATGACGACAATCGACACATCACATCTGTTTTTTTCTTGGATTTTCTCATTTTGTGTCAGAATACTTGCTAAAAATGGTTCAGTTTTTAAAAACATGTCTTTAACACCTATGGTCGTCAGCACACTCATTTAGAAGCAAATCCTGGTGATGCAAACATTTTAGGTGTTTAATGCAAAGCTGACACTTACACTCCTTATGTAGAAGAACTAAATGGCGAAAATGATTTTGTTGCCTTTTTAGTTACTATAAATGTTAGTAAAGCTGAAAATGTACAACTGACATGAGACCATTAGTCTTTATGAGGTCCAAAAACCTGACAGACCTAAAAAGATAAAAAAAAAAAAACACCTAGTGGTTCTGGGAGTGAAAGCACATCTTTGGAAGCCAGTCATATTCAGCTCTTCTTCCAGTCCTCCATAAGCTCATCCTGAGCCTATAATAGTGAAATCCTGTGTAATAATCAGGTCATAGAAAGCAAAGTATTGGCTGGACATTTCTGAATGTTTGAGCGTTTCTCTGCATTACCTCTCACAGCCTAATCTGTGATTTTGTGAAAGTGAAGTGCGTTGGAGACGGTGACTGCAGAGCTGAAAATCCCTCTTTCTTTCAGAGTGGGAGCTCTGAATCTGCTCCTGAAAGCCTCTCGGTAGTGTGGGTACCAGAGAATATAAGCTTTAGTTCAGTTGTTAGCACATAAAACATAATGGAGTGGAGTCATGCAGCACATGAAATAAATGACAAAAAGCTCTGGAGACTGAGCTTCTGCAGTCTGTGGAGGAAGAGCCGATATCATTGAAAGCTGACGTTCTGTTGAAGCTCTGTTTAAAGAACCTCACTGAGGTAACAAGCAGAAAAATGCTCTGTATCTTTCAACAGATCAAATCTCAATTTTATATCAACTACCGGTTTGCCTTTTAAAACCACATTTCAATACAAATGTTCACTTGTCATGCCTCGATATTTTCTGTTGGGTCTGGAGACAGTGAAAACACAGACAACCATCAGTGCTCTTGCAGAGAACCCACATGGGGTGTCAGGGTTTTATGGACTGTGGGTCAGTGGACGGACAAGTGAAGTCAGAAAAAGTCCAATGGAACGTCTGCCTAAGCAGTCTCTGTGTAAACGCCTCTGTTATCTAACAGGAGAACATCTTTTGTGTTCCTGTAAATCGTAAAAAACTGAATTTAAAATGGTAAAGATTAAACTTTTGGATGGGTAGAAATAAATGTTTGCTTTCGGCTCTGACATTATGCCACATGGGCTGTGGTATAGTGGTCATCACACTGGATGGCTCAATCCAAATGACTTTTGTGGTGACCTCTGTAATGGTGAGACGTTTTAAGACCAACGTTTCTGTTCTAAATTTTGCTATACAAGACACGTTCTGGTCTGGATGTGAATCAGGACCACAGGGTCTACAGACCCGGAGTCTGTTTATCAGGCAGACAAACAACATACATGTGATGGAGCAGCTGGAGGAGTTTATTCCAAGAGAATCCTCTGAATTTCAAAATAAAATGCCTACAGAGTCCTTCCTCAAAGAACAGAGCTGGCATTTGGCATTTATCCTCCAAGGTTGATGTTTGTGTCAAAACCACCAAGACTGTCAGCAATTTTATGACTGTCCTGTTTACAATACATCAGATTCAGCAAATCTGTCTCCAACCATTGCATTGATAAGTGACTCAGAAAATGCTTCAGTGCTGCAAAGCCCAGCTGCTTTTAACCTCCAGTGTTGTCGTGAACCGGCGCCTGTCTGTTCTCACAGAGGTTGATGGATAGAAGGAGTTGCTGGAGAAGAGGCTGTGTGCTGTTGATGGTGGTGAGGGGGTACACAAAGAGATGCATGGACAGTCAGGCCTGAAGTGGCAGCAGTCTGCCCTGATGGAGACTGATGGGATGATGAGGAGATAAGAGCGAAGAAGGTGGAGAAGAGGCTGCATTCCTGTTGTTGAGGAGCCTGCAAGACAGATGGAAAGACGGGCGAGAGGAAAGTGAATCAGGGCTTGACAGAAATGGTGAGCCCAGGCAAGTCTCACCAAAATGGAGGCTGGGGGAGGGAAAAAAAACGAGGCAGGAGAGATTTATGGAAAGAGGAAATTAGAGGACAAAAAGGGGTGGTGGGGGGAATGGGTAATAAAGGAGAGTGACAGGACTGCATTTGTGGAATGAGGAGAAAGAAAGGGGAGATGGGTTAGGTTCCCCTGTGCTTCCACAAGCACTTTGTGAGCCACCACAGCCACTTAGGCCTACAAGAGCTTAGAGCCACTCTGCGCTCGGCTGTTCGTTTCATTGTGTCCACAGCAATTATCATCCAGCCTGCACTCACTGCTGCTGCAAGACCGACTCTGCAGAGCACACACAAGATAAACCCCACCGTAGTCTTTAATTAGAGCAGTGTTTGTATGCTTTTCTGTGCATCAGAATGTCAGAGTGATGTCAGCTGGATGTTTGTAAAATGTCAGCTCCATCTCAGATATGTCAGCTTGCTGTCACTCTCACACCAAAGACACACCAGGGTTTCATCCTCATCACAGGATCAACAGTTCAACTCCAGAAAAATCATTATTCCCATTTGCAGACAGGATTGTTCTCTGCTCCGGCATAGTCTCTAAAATTAGTCTATTCCTCGAAGATACATAAGGATTTTTTTTTATTCTATTTCCCCACATGCAGTTTGATGTTAAGACAGCCTCTTTACTCTCTTCCAGCCACCTTATTTGCATTTCAGCTTGCTCACTATGAGTGTGTTATTTGGAATGAATAGGAAAATACCTATTGTTATCTTTCAAACATGCTTTTATTCATTATTTTCTGTGGGGAAGTTCTCTGAGGGGAACAGCTCTCTGCCAAATCCAAACAACGCAGCATTGTTCCAAATGTGTCATATTTCGGAGTCGTCACATCTCTGCATGCAGAGACAAAAGAATCCTCCAGGAAAAGAAGGAACAAGCTCCTTCTCAGCCAGAAATGAATGCAACCAGCATTTGTGTTTGTTTCCATTATCCCTGACACAGAATTGATATCATCCAAACATTTAAAGACAATTTGGAACGTGACATTTGGATCTTGTGCTAAAAAAAAAAAAGAGGAATAATGTTGAAGATTGCGTGCCTCAACCCAAGATGAGGGGTTTGTGCTATGTTATAATTCCTCGTTTAAAAAGATGAGAACAGTTCAGGTGAGAGGCTGCAGACCTGGACTGGACAAACGGCACATAGATCTATCGAGGCTTTGCCTACAGATTTCCTAGAACAGTTTCATGTGGTTTCTGTGGTCAGACTGATGACAGACATTGGAGACAGACCTGTGGAAGAGGAGACCAAGGAGTTATGTGAATACTCTATCCAGGGAAGATGAGTTGACCATGATGCAGGATGACTAGCTGCAACACAGCCCAAAGCCGCCTCCAGGTCCTGGTTAGCCCGCTTAGTCTGGCCGTTGGTATGGGAGTGGTATCTAGAGGACAGGCTAGCTGTGGCTCCAATGGCCCCACAAAAGGCATTCCACACCCTGGAGGTGAACTGGGGGCCTCGGTCTGACACAATGTCCTGGGGCAGCCAATGCAAAAATTGACTCCTGGTCTAGCATGTGTTCACCAATGAACACATGCTGGACCAGGAGGTTGGCTGTCTCAAAGGCAGATGGGAGCTTGGAAAGTGGCACAAAATGGACGGACTTTGAAAAACAGTCGACTTTGTTTAGGATTGTTGTGTTACCTTCAGAAGGTGGGAGGACAGTAATGAAATCCACAGCTATGTGGGACCAGGGTCGATGAGGAACTGGGAGTAGTCGCAGAAGACCAGCTGGTGCTCGATGGGAAGCCTTTCCATAAA
Organism: Oryzias curvinotus; assembly: GCA_023969325.1. Lineage (NCBI taxonomy): Eukaryota > Metazoa > Chordata > Actinopteri > Beloniformes > Adrianichthyidae > Oryzias > Oryzias curvinotus. The sequence continues at coordinate 1,288,542 of CM043716.1, read as the reverse complement.
TAAAGACAGAGCAGGCCTGGTCAAACTCCCGTGTGTCAGCAGATATGGAAGGCCAGCAGAACCGCTGTTTAAGTAACGTCAAAAGCTGCGTTTACATGGGCAAAAGTAATCAAAAAGAATGCCTGATCGGAAGGAAAATGTGTCATGTAAACACGCCGTTCCAAACACTCTGCCCCGATCAGACTCGTTCGGATCAAATTTTCTTTCCAATCGAGATAGGTGGGTTATACCGATCGTTTTTCCGATCGTTGGTCATGTAAACGGTTCATTCCGATCGTGTGTCACTTCTGCTCTGGTTTTACGTCATGTATAGACTGTGTTTTGCTCCAGAGAAAGCTTTGGAGCTCAAACAGGACTGACCAGCTGCTCTAAGGACGCCCGGTGCAACGCACTGCTCTGCTTTGCCCCTCTGGCTCTCCGCCTCTCTTAAACCCCTCACGAGGGGGATGCCGCTTGTTAGCCTCTCCTGGGAGCTCCGTTCTTCCACAAAAAAGCCCTAACCACACGGATTAAATATAAAATGATGAACGAAAAGGCGCTTCATAATATTCATAACATTGATAAAAGCACGTTTGGAAGATCGTCTCGTATATTACCGAGCTGCTGCATAAATGTATATGACAGCAAAGGATTGTTTACTGTGGGACTCTTCCTTTTTCCGGTATTTTCAGCACTACTGCGCATGCCCAAATGATTTATTCCAACCGAAAGTGTGACCCATGGGAACGTTTGTTCTAATCGGAAAAAGGTTTTCTGGGCCCATGTGCACGGGTGAATTTTAACCCGACCACTGATCCGATCAAGACATTTTGCTCATGTAACCGTGGCTAAAGTCCTGTGTATCCCAGGATGGCAAGCCACCTTTGAACTGTGGCCCCACTGCAGCACAGAAGAACGAGCAGGTGGGGGAACAAACAGGAGACCTGAGGGACATTCAGGAGGAGAGGGAAGGTCCTCCAGAACTCTCTGAACTTCACGCTCCACCTGCCAGATGGCAGCACCGACAACACAGGAACGAGGTAGGATGGTCTCCTGAGGAGTGTTGCTGGAGGCTGGCAGCTTGAAGTGCCGGGACAGGACATTAGGCTTTAGGTTGCAAGACCCTGGCGGTATGTGAGTGTGAAATTAAGGCTGGTTATTGAACACGAGTCTACAGTGATGGATAAATTATTTGCATAGCCCTATCTCTCCGGAGTACCTGCTGGGAGAGGGGATGAAGGGCTCGGGGGGGATGATACAGAAACGTGAGGAGAAGGTGCTGGAACTGGATCAGATCCTGCGGCTTGAACTGGATCCGGTGAGGTAAGTTGAGACGAGACCTCCTCCAGGTGACCGCCAAGATAATTAACTTTGGTGTAAAGGTGTTGGAGGATGTTCATAATCTCCTGGTGTGCTTGGTCATGCCGGCCAACAAGAGCCCCATGGGTAGAGAAGGCATGTCTAACCTCTTCAAATGCTGTGGGGTCTATATTTTTGGCTGGATTATTCTGTTATGGTGAGTGGAAGGACCCCAAAGCAGAATTTAAAGCCAAGGGCCGGTTAACAGATTATTGCTCACAGCACAAGAAATAAAATCAGACAGGGAGCTGAATCAGGGAGCTAGACTAGAAAACCACAGATACATAGAGCAACTGAAAAGTAATAATCCGGCAGGGAGCAGTGACAGGCTCAGGCTTCTAAAGACAGTGACGAGATGAGGACCAGGTATGCCGCATTTATATATATATATATATATATATATATATATATATATATATATATATATATATATATATATATATATATATATATATATATATATATATATATAACAATATACAAAACAAACCAGTGTCTGATATAAAATAATTGAAGTACTTAGCATAACTTATTGACACAATGAACTTCACTGAATCCTTCTTCCTGATGTTCCCATCACTTGGCACTGCCACATCCACCACAACTGTTACGGCTAATTCAAGGAAGGAGACCCAGGAGCAGGAAGAAACAACCCAGATTCATTTTCCAAATAGAAAAAGGTTTTAATGCTAAAGCCACAACTGAAACCAGGAGCATAGATGAAAAGGCGCTCTGACACAGAAACAAGAACAGACAGCGTATAAATAAACAAACATAGTCAACATAATTCAGAACACCTGTGACTCACAGGAGACCTCAGGAAGGGGAGGGCCACCAGGAGATCACAGCAATGGGAAAGTCACGATTCTTTATGACATAACGCCTCCCCCATTGTCCGACGACGATGTTGATCAGGGTGGTCACGATGGAAACGTGAGACTAGGGATCCGTCAACGATGAAACGGTCAGGGACACACTGGCGATCTGCCGGACCATAACCCTCCCAGTCGACCAGGAATTGTAAACCTTGTCCCACCCTTCGGGAAGCAAGGAGGGTCTTGACGGTTTACACAGGACCTCTATCCATGATACGAGGCGCTGGTGGGAATGCTGGAGTGGGTTAAAGAGAAGAGACTCTTGCAGGTTTAAGTTTACTGACGTGGAACACTTGGTGGATGCGCAGACAGTGAGGTAGTTCCAATCTCACAGCCACAGGGTTGATTATTTTGGAGATGGAATATGGACCGATGTAAAGGGGAAGCAGCTTTTTGGACCCTCCTTTTAAGGGGACATCTGTGGAAGACAGCCGCACCCCGTCTCCCACCTTGTACTGTGAAGCAGCGGACCTCCGATGATTGGCCACAGCCAAGAGTCGTTCTTGGTTCCGCAGCAGCTCGTGCCTGTACCTGCTCCAGGTTCGATGACACCGTCTCACAAACGCGGCAGGATTGGAAGCGGAAACCAATTGTTCCTGGCAAGGTAACAGAGGTGGATGATAACCATAGGCTGCTTGGAAGGGTGAGTATCTGGAGGAGTTGAAAAGTGAGTTGAATACTCAGCCCGAGGGAGCTGAGACGACCATGTCTTGGGGTTCTTGCTGCACATGGCTCGTAACGTTGTCTCCAGATCCTGGTTGTACCTCTACCTGGCCGTTAGTCTGAGGATGGAACCCTGAACTCAGACTAACCTTGATCCCAAGGAGGTTGCAAAACTCCTTCCAGAAGGCGGCGATGCATTGTGGACCCCGATCGGGGGTGATTTTCTGAGGTAATCCATGTAGACGAAACAGATGCTGGGAAACAAGTACGGCTAGTTCTTTGGCTAAGGGAAGTTTCTGTAGAGGTATGATATGCACCAGTTGTCATGGTGCCTCTGTCAGACTCCTCCCCCTCCCAGCTCTGCTCTGCTCCACACTCACCAGCTGTGACTACTCATCTCATCAGCCACCTGCTCTACTCAAGGTGACCCAGCTCCAGCATTCTTCACCAGTTCTTTAACCCTGATGGTGCCTAGTCTTGCTAAGCTCTACGTCTGGCTCCCCTTGCCTCGCACCTCGCTAATCTTGCCTTGTCTTCTGTGCCTCAGGTTTATCTCATGCCACGAGAGTCACCTGAGTCCGACACCACCTCAAGCAGAATCTTCATTCCACTCATGCTGACGCTTCAGACCTTCAAGAGCCTCAGTTTCCGTTCTCCTCAAGATCTCCAGCCACACTCCTCACCAAGAGCTCCAGCCACGCTCCTCACCAAGAGCTCCAGCCACGCTTACCTACAACACTGCTTGGACCAGCAAAGAAAATAAACTTTCTACTTACCAACCACTTACCTGTCTCCTCCTTCCGGGTTTTAGCATCTGGGTCCGTCTCGTGTTCTGATCATGAAAGAACGAACTGGCCATAACCCCGACCCAGCTGACCCGGAGGGACTCCGCCTGGCAGTCAACCAGCAGGGAATGATTTTGGGACATCAAGCCGATGCTTTAACCCAAATGGCTTCAGCCCTGCAGGATTTATTCCGACGTCTGGATGGTATGACAAACTTTGTTAGAACTAACAGGACAATTTTCCTGTTTCAGCCCACTTCCGCCTTCCGGCGACCCGACCACTTCGCCTCCGCCTCTACCCCAGAAAATTACCGATTACAACCAGAGCCGTTTCACAGTGATGTAGAAGCATGCGGGGGTTTTCTGTTACAGTGTCACCTACTATTCCAACAGGCCCCCAGATTCTACCACTCAGACCACACCAAAATAACCTTAATTGTCAATACCCTCAGGAGTAAAGCTCTACATTGGGCCCAAGCTTTCCTAGCGGCCAATCCCATCTCTCATCTCCCCTTCGAAAGATTCATCGGTGAGTTCCGACTCATTTTCGATCAGCCTAAAAAATAGGAAGAAGCCACCAGACGATTGCTAAGCCTCAAGCAACGCAATCGATCTGTCAGTGATCAACTTCCAGATCCTAGTGGTGGAGGCCGGATGGTCCGACCCGGCGCTTTGAGGTATTTTTTACCCATCTTTAAATGAAACTATAAAGGACCACCTGTGTACTCAACCTGAAGCTCCATATGAAGAACTGGTCTCTGCTGCACTACGTTCTGACACCCGCCTCAGAGAACGCCAACACGAACGCAACTTTCAGCCTCATAAGCAACCTCCTGCTAATCTGCCTCCATCCATAGCTCATTAATCAGAGTCTCCTCCTGCCAAACCACCCAAACCACCGGAGGAACCCATGCAGATCGGCCATTCCAAGCTATCTGCCGAAGAATGGCAGAAGCGCAGAGAAGAGGGGCTATGCTTCTACTGCGGTAATCATGGACAACAGGTTTCTCTTACACACCCCCATAAAAGCCGCCAGGTTGGGGGGTCAGTGTCATGTTCAACATTGTTGCTAATGGGAATGTCTCCACCCGGGCCAAACATACAGTCTCCACACGGGCCAGATATGCCCATGTGAACATCAAACAAACACCCAACTCAACTCATTCATTACTGAAAAAACTTACACCTGCATCTTTGTTTGGTCTGATTTCACTCCAGCTCCAGAAACCAAGCCAAAGACACAACTGGTATGGACTGATTATGAATTAAGAATCTGTTTTATGTTGAATGCTGGTTATTGGATATAATTTGAATGTCATGAGCATTTTGATGTTTGACATGTTAAGTTTGTTAAATGGAAATTCTGATTTGTCTTTTTAAGGTTTTCAACCTATCACCTTCATCAAAAAACAGAGAGCTTCCTGCCAAATTAATACAAAGGCAAAGCAAAGTAGATGTGTGATTGAGTTGTTTCCATGTCCTTTGGAAAACATGGTCTATCGAGTCAGAAAGGAGCTGGGGAAGACCAAAAGACTCGACAGTTGAAAACCACCGTGTGACAGTGAAACTAAAGCTGATAAAGTCAGAGAAATCATCTGTCGGAAATAAGCAAGTTCACAAGAACAAATCATAATCCACAAAGATGGCTGAAGAAGCTCTTGGAAGAACATTAAAACAACTGAAGCGAGAAAGAACCATGGCAAAAAATGCTTTCACTAAACAAGCCAACTACCTGAGCAGAAGGGCCCGAAGTATGGGAGAAAATGAACTAAAAGAGGAGTTCAAAAGACTCACAAAGGAGGCAAGAAATGTAAGTGAAGCAAATGATGATTACAGAGCTGGTCTACTTGCAGAGTTGGAAATTAGTGGCAAAGACACAGAAGAAGTGGAACTTTATAAGCAACAAGAAGAAGATTTAGAAAAAACAATAAATGAATGTGATTCAAGGTTTGACAGTGTGAAAAGTGTAGTTCAACTGAACCTCTGGTCAAGATACGGTTTGGAGGAAATGAGTGGTGCTGTTCAAGAAGCTGAAATAGGATGTGATGATGTTGCTGCCGTCCCTGTTACTGCTGTGAACAAAGCTGGATATGAAGCACGGTTGACAATTGTGCAGAAACTTGTTCAAGATTCAGTTCAGAGTCTAACATCTTGGGAGCTGTGGATACCAACAGCAGAAAAAGGAGATTTTGAAGCCAGAGTAAAAAGGTTAAAAACTATGATCAATGGTCTTGAAGCAAGAAAGTCTGAGTTCATCACAGCACAAGTTGTTGCAGAAGAGAACCGTGCGTCTCAAGCAGTAGCTGCTGCAGCAAGTTTGGTGAATGCGCAAACGACGCCAACCATTAAATTAAGGCCGACTAATTTGCCTAAATTTTCTGGTTGTAAAATAAGTTTTCATCGCTGGAAGAAAGACTGGGATAGTCTACAGAAACAAGGAGAACCAACTGGTTCTCCAGAAGTAAAAAGGCTCCAGTTATTGGACAGCATAGATGAGAAAATCTGCCATCAACACCGCCTGTCAATCTATAACACAGCAGAGGACATCTTCAGAGTACTTGAGAACAGATTCGGCAACAAAACAACCATTGCTCTGGAAATAATTGAAGATCTAGAGAAGATGCCAATCGTGAAAGCTAATCAACCCAGAAAAGTCATTGATTTAATCCAGACCGTGGAAAAAGCTCTTGCTGACCTCACTGAACTTGGAAATTCAGGAGCCCTGAAGAATCCACTTGTGATTAAAACCATTGAAAGTAAACTGCCAGATGCTGTGAAAAAAGACTGGCTCGTCTTTATGGTTAACCCTGCAAACAGAGTCACCCCAGACAGCCATTTTGACAGTCTTCTCGGCTTCCTGAAAACTCAAGAAGATATCTTTGAGAGGTTGGAGCAGCTTGGAGTGTCGGAGAAGTCAGACCAGAGACTGGATAAAAAGCATGCTTCCACCCGCTCTACCAGAAAGGATGGTGGATGTGTCGTTTGTGGGGATGGAAAACACAGAGAGAAGATATTCTTCTGCAAACAGTTTAAAGCACTAAACCCTTCAGAAAAATCAAATGCAGTGAAGAAACTGGGAGCATGCCGAAAATGTTTAGGGTGTCACTCTGAGGATGAAGAATGTCTGACAACCAATTACCTATGCAGAAAAAGGGACTGTCGGAAATATGGTTCTTCAAACCATCATTTCTTTCTTTGCCCAAATGGAGAAGAACCCAGCGAAACTGCAAAAGGTGGAAAAGAAATCAAGAAAAGACCAACTTTCACACAAGAGCAAGAAAAGTTAATTGCCGGACTTTCACCTGAACTGGCAGAACAATTTAAAAGAGCTTTTTCAAATGTTGCTGCAGTCAAAAAATACAAAACTAACTTTCATGAAGGAAGTGAAATCAAAGTTGAAGAGCTGCCTGTCATCCTGATGTTGTTGGAAGTCACTGCCAATGCAGGTCAGAAAATTGGAACTCTAATAGACCTAGCTTCCGACACAAACTACATCACTCACAGAGCAGCCAAGAGACTGAACTTAAAAAGTGAGAAAATCACACTGATTGTTCATGGTGTTGGAGGGATGTCAACAAAAGTGAAGTCAAGAAGATATTTCCTGAAAATCAGAGTTGAAACCCCTCAAGGAACTGAAAATGCACATCCGCTGATATGCTACGGCCTCGACGAGATTGCAAAAGTGCATCAAGTTGTAACACCAGAGCAACTAAGAAGATTCTTTCCAGAGATTGAACCAGAAGACCTACAGAGACCAGACACAATTGACCTGCTAATTAGTCACAGAGAGAGGCGTCTGTCTCCACAAAGGCTCAAAATGGTGGGTGATCTAGTCCTGTGGGACAGTCCTCTGGGGAAAATTGTAGGTGGAGCTCACCCTGATCTGTTTGAAAATGTTGATGTCTCAGCTCACAGGTCTTAAACACATTTTGCTCGTTCTATGAGAACAGCTGCTGTTAAATATAATGAAGTCTGCAGTTCAAATGTATCTTCCCAGCATAGGTGTGCGGTTGCTGCGAGTAACTTCCTGGACTGGTGGACTTGGGAGAGTATTGGAGCTGCTTGTGATCCAAAGTGTGAAGGTTGTCGGTGTGGCAAGTGTCAGCCAGGAGGTAAAGAAATGTCATTGGTGGAGGAAAAAGAACTTGAAATTATAAGGCAAGGCCTCACCTATGTCTCATCAGACTCACATAGCAACTCGCCACACTGGGATGCAACTTATCCCTGGATTGTAGATCCATCATCTCTTCCAAACAACAGGAAAGGAGTGGAGCAAACATTTCTGAAAACAGAAAAGCAACTAAACAGGCAACCTGAGTAGAAGATGACTTACGCTGCCCAAGTCCATGACATGGTGAAGAGGGGAGCAGCAAAACGACTTACACAGGAAGACTTGAACAACTGGAAAGGACCAATATGGTATGTGAGCCATCTAATTGCACCAAAGCCAAATTCCATGTCTACTCCTGTGCGTCTTGTCTGGAATAGTAGCCAAAAATTCAATGGGCTGAGCATGAACAAACTCTTGTTGAAAGGACCTGATGTTCTAAATCCCATACGAGCAGTTTTACTACGGTTCAGAAGAGGAGTGCATGCAGCTCTGGGCGACATCAAGAAGATGTATAACTCTGTATGGTTAGAAGAAAAAGAGATGCATCTTCACCGTTTCCTCTGGAGGGATGACGAAGAACAGGAAATCAGTGAATATGGCATCACCAGAGTAAACATGGGTGATCGACCAGCTGGATGTATTGCTCAACTGGCTATGCGAGAAACAGCAAATCTTCAAATGTTCAGCAACCTAGAAGAGGAACGACGGATTGTTGAAGAAGACAGCTATGTTGATGACATTTTAACGTCCAGCAACAACTTGGAGAGCCTGAATGAAAACATAAAAGGAGTCGAAAGGATTCTGAAAGCAGGAGGGTTTTTCCTCAAACCATGGATCCAATCTGGCCAAAGTGGGAGGCACACTGAAACTTCAGATTCTCTCACTCCAGCAAATGAAAACAAAGTCCTCATACTACCCAATCAGATGAAAATGGAGGAAAATAAAGCTCTTGGAGTTGGCTACCTGGTGAAAGAAGATAAACTGTATGTAATGACTGCAATCAATTTCTCAAAAAGAAAATACAAAATAAGAGTTGAACAAGATCTTCTGGAAGAGGAAGTAAGGAGGAAAACTCCAAACCCCTTAACAAGAAGGGAGTTACTGAGCCAGGTCGCAAGTCTGTATGACCCAATTGGTTTAGCCACACCTACAAAACAAAAAGGGGTGATTCTTGTTAGGAAAGCCTTCCAAGAAGTAGGAGGTGGAGCTAAGTCCAAAGACACCTGGGACAACCCCCTTTCTGACCACCTGAGAGAAGAAGCCATACAGCTTTTTGAAGATTACATACGTCTCAGTCACATCACTTTCCCCAGGAGCCTCACACCAGTAGACTGGATTGGAAATCCCTGCGGAATAACATTTTCTGACGGAAGTGACAAAAGCTATGGTGCTGTGGTTTACTTCAGGTGGGAAACAATCAAAGGCGTTCAAGTTAGACTGGTTGAGTCAAAGGCAAAGCTTACTCCACTTAATCAAAAAGGAGATGCAGTCAAAGCTGAGATGTGTGGAGCTGTCTTTGCATCTCGACTCAGACTATATGTCGAAAAGCACAGCCGCATGAAAATAGACTGCTGGTATCACCTAGTGGACAGTCAAACTGTTCTTGGAGCCATTCAGAGAGACAGTTATGGGTACCAAACCTTCTTTGCTAACAGGATTGGTGAAATCCAAAAGGTTGGACCCATAGAAGATTGGTGGTGGATACCAGGAGACTTCAATGTTGCAGACTGCATAACGAGAGGTACTGGACCTGAAAACCTCCATGAGGACTCTGACTGGCAAAGGGGACCACCATTTTTGAGGAAACCTATAGCAGAATGGCCAATAAAGTCCAGTAAAGAAATTGCTGCCAGTTCCAAAGAAAGAGTTAACAAACTCCTACGAAAAGCTTACTCTTCTGCCATCACAAGAGCTCAGGCAAAAACCAAGACAAATGCACTTGACAATATGGTTCAAGGTAAGCCAGAAAAGGAATCTTGTGAGTCCAAAATGGAGATTGTTCATGTTCGCAGTCCTGCAGCTGGATCAGCATCAGCAGTCAAAAAACTCATAGATGTGACCAAAATCAGCAGTTTAATGCGATTAGTCAGGATCATTGCTTGGCTTTGGAAAGCTGTTGAAATATGGAAACAAAACCTGAAGAACACAAAAAGGAGACAAATCAAAGTTGCACTTTCAAAAGAGGAATTAGGAAATGCAATTAAAAAAATCACACTCACTGTGAAAGAATACCAAGATGCTCTCAGAGACGTATTCCATGCTGCACAAGAAGGGGTGAAATTTGAAAATACCACACTGAACAGACTTGTTGTGTACAAGGATGCGGAAACGGGACTTCAAGTTTGCGGTGGAAGAATCCAAAGCTTTAATGAGGACAAGACAGCAGTGCCCCTTTTGCCATATAACTCCTAGGTGTCAACACTCCTTGCCCAAGTAGCACACAAAGCAAACCATGAAGACATCGCTGGAACACTCATGAGGATGAGGAAAAAGGCCTGGGTTGTTAAAGGCAGACGACTGGCTAAAAAGGTGGTTGATAGCTGTGTGGAGTGCAGAAAGATTAAAGCCATAAAATGTCAACAAATCATGGCTGATCTACCTCCAGAGAGAACACGTCCAGCCCAACCTTTTGAGTTCACCACAGTTGATCTGTTTGGGCCCTATGAAGTGAAAGATGAAGTAAGAAAAAGGGTTCGACTTAAGGTGTGGGGGATCATCTTTTCATGTATGGCTTCCAGAGCTGTTCATGCTGATGTTGTAAGCGATCAGTCAGCGGAAGGTTTTCTGTTAGCATACAAGAGATTCACTGCCATCCGTGGTCACCCAAGAAAACTCTGGTCAGATCCTGGAAGCAACTTCGTGGGAGCAAAATCAGCTCTTGAAAGCCTGTATCTGTTCTTGGATCAATTGGAAAAGTCAGATATCCAAAATGAAGCTGCCCTGCACGGGACCGATTGGAGTTGGAAGGTACACCCTGCCGACTCACCCCACAGAAACGGAGCAGCCGAAGCAGCTGTCCGGGTGCTGAAAAGAGCCCTGCATAATCTAGGTGGGGATGGCATATTTACTTGGGGAGAATTCCAAACCTTCCTCTACATGGCAGCCAATCTAGCCAACGAAAGGCCCATAGATGTAAGAACTCAAAGTCAAGAAGACTGTATAAGCTGCATAACACCAAACGCCTTACTGCTGGGAAGAGCTGGTCCTAAAGGTGACTCCTGCAGTTTTGACTTTGCAAGCTATCCATTTAAAAGACTGAATGTCATTCAAGTAGAAGTTAACAGATTCTGGAAGAAATGGAGCCAACTTGCTGGATCAAACCTCTTTATTAGGAGCAAATGGCACACCAAAACAAGGAACGTGGCTGTTGGAGATATTGTATGGATTGCAGATTCAAATGCCCTGAGAGGCCAGTACAGACTCGGCAGAGTTGTCAAGGCAAACAGCGATAAGTTGGGAGTTGTCAGAGATGTGAATATAAGGACATTCTCCAGTTATCCTGTTTCAAACACCAAGGCTAAACCAAAGGAAAACAAGTCTGCAATAAATATTCCAGCCACAATCCTACATCGAGATGTTAGGCGCATCATTGTGATCCTACCAGTTGAGGAACAGAAGTCTAACCCAAATAAAGATGAAGCCAAAGTATGACCTCCTTGGGTTCAAGAACCAGGAGCTCAAGTGGGAGGTGTCATGTTCAACATTGTTGCTAATGGGAATGTCTCCACCCGGGCCAAACATACAGTCTCCACACGGGCCAGATATGCCCATGTAAACATCAAACAAACACCCAACTCAACTCATTCATTACTGAAAAAACTACACCTGCATCTTTGTTTGGTCTGATTTCACTCCAGCTCCAGAAACCAAGCCAAAGACACAACTGGTATGGACTGATTATGAATTAAGAATCTGTTTTATGTTGAATGCTGGTTATTGGATATAATTTGAATGTCATGAGCATTTTGATGTTTGACATGTTAAGTTTGTTAAATGGAAATTCTGATTTGTCTTTTTAAGGTTTTCAACCTATCACCTTCATCAAAAAACAGAGAGCTTCCTGCCAAATAAATACAAAGGCAAAGCAAAGTAGATGTGTGATTGAGTTGTTTCCATGTCCTTTGGAAAACATGGTCTATCGAGTCAGACAGGAGCTGGGGAAGACCAAAAGACTCGACAATCAGCATCTCTCGCTAATCACGCATCGCACTAAAATTCTTCAGCCCATCTCCTCAGGTAATCACCACGAGCACATTCAATTCTTTGTCACTCACGCTCCGCAGATTACGGTCGTATTAGGCTACTCCTGGCTAAAAACCCACAACCCCCAGTTCGACTGGGTCCACCAACGCGTTATAACCTGGAGTGCTTTCTCTCAGGCCAACTGCCTCCAGTCAGCTTTACCTGCCATGCCCCCTTCTGACGCCATTATTTCTGAAAATATTGACCTCTCGTCTGTACCCCCTTGTTATCATGATTTCAAAGCGGTCTTCAGCAAATCCAAAGCTAACTCCCTGCCGCTTCACAGACCTTACAACTGTGCCATGGAACTCCTCCAGGGGGCCACTCTGCCCAAAGGTCGGTTGTTCAACTTGTCCGGTCCCGAGAAAGCAGCCATGGAGTTTTACATCCATGAGGCACTTTCATCAGGTCACATCTGTCCGTCTTCCTCTCCGGTTGCTGCAGGTTTTTTCTTCGTTGAAAAATAAGAAAACTTTACGACCCTGTACAGATTACTATGAACTTAATGCAAATTACGGTCAAGGACAAATACTCACTTTCTCTCATTAGTTCGGTGTTCGACTCTGTTCAAGGTGCACAAATTTTCTCTAAGCTCGACCTACGTAATGCCTACCATTTAGTCCGCATGAACGAGGGTGACGAGTGGAAAGCCACATTTAATACTCCTCTGGGCCACTACGAATACCTGGTGTTGCCCTTCGGCCTTACTAACGCCCCCGCGGTTTTCCAGAGACTCGTTAACGACATTCTCCGGGACTTCATTAACCGGTTCGTCTTCGTCTACCTCGAAGACATTTAGATTTTCTCTCAAAACCCGGTTCAGCATTAAAATCACGTCCACTTAGTCCTGTCTAGACTCCTGGAAAATCAGCTTTTTGTTAAAGCTGAGAATTGTCAGTTCCACGCCACCTCCATCCAGTTCCTTGGCTATATTTTCGAGGCTGGCAGCATCCGTCCTGACCCAGCTAAAATTGAAGCTGTCTCCCAGTGGGAGCCTCCTGAAACTCGCAAGAAGTTGCAGCAATTCCTGGGTTTTGCCAACTTCTATTGAAGATTCATTCGAATCTACAGCAGTATTGCATCTCCTCTCACTCAGTTAACCTCCACCTCCAAACCATATAAATGGAACCCAGAGGCCCAGGCCGCCTTCGACACTCTCAAGTTTCTGTTTGTTACGGCTCCTATTCTTGTCCAACCTGATCCCACAAGACAATTTATTATCGAGGTTGACGCTTCTGACTCTTGTGCTGGTGCTGTTCTCTCCCAGAAAGAAGAATAATCCGGAAAATTAAAATCCTGCGCATTTTTCTCCTGGAAACTCTCTCCAGCATAACGGAATTATTATGACATGTGTAACCATGAGCTGCTTGCCATCAAGCTAGCACTGGAGGAGTTGCAGCATTGGCTGGAGGGAGCTATTCAACCATTCATTGTTTGGACCGACCATAAAAACCTGGCTTACTTAAGATCCGCCAAGAGACTAAACTCTCGCCAAGCACGGTGGTGTTTATTTATTGATAGGTTCAATTTCACCATTACATACAGGCCGGGGAGTCGAAATATCAAACTGGACACCCTCTCCAGGAAATTCAGCTCTGAAGAACCTTCTTCACCTGCCACCATCATTCCCGCCACTTGCATCGTGGGGAGTCTTACCTGGGATATAGAGACCCGTGTCATGAACGCCCAAGGTGAGGAGCCTAATCATGATCCCTGTCATGACGGTGTCCTCTACGTTCCCGTCTCCCTCAGGTTCGACGTTCTCTCCAGGGGGCATAATTCTCGAGTCGCATGCCATGGAGAAGTGTTCAGAACTCTCAAACTCATCCATAAGAGGTTCTGCTGGCCCAATATGGAGATGGACGTGCGTGAGTACATTGCCGCTTGCCCGACTTGTGCACGGTCTAAAGTCTCCAACTCTCCCCCCTCTGGTTTTCTGCATCCATTACCGACTCCGCACAGACCCTGGTCCCACATTGCTGTGGATTTTGTCACTGGTTTACCCCCCTCTCAGGGCAACACTGTCACAGTCATCGATCGCTTCTCCAAAGCTGTCCATTTCATCCCTCAGTTGCCTACCACCACAGAGACCGCAGACATCTTAATCAACCATGTCTTTCGCCACCATGGGATCACTGCAGACATCGTCTCTGACAGAGGCCCTCAATTCATTTCCCAAGTGTGGAAGGCCTTCTGTTCGGCACTGGGTGTTACTGTCAGCCTATCCTCTGGCTACCACCCACAATCAAAGTGGAACGGGCTAACCAGGAATTGGAGGAGGCCCTTCGTTGTTTGACAGCACAAAACCCTGCTGACTGTATCTCGTTTGGATGGAGTATGCCCATAACTCCCACTCATCTTCTGCCACAGGGGTCTCTCCTTTTGAAGCCTCCCTCGGGTACTCACCACCTCTGTTTCCATCTCAGGAGCTCGATTTGGCAGTGCCCTCAGTCCAACACCATCTCCAGCACTGCCAACGCATGTGGAACCAGACCAGGGCTGCTCTCCTCCGCACCAAGGAGAGCAACTGCCGCCCTGCCAATTGCCACAGAGTGGTGGGACCCACGTATCAGGTAGGCCAGAGGGTATGGCTCTCATCCAGGAACATCCCCATAGAATCCACTTCACGCAAGCTGGCTCCTAGATTCATCGGCCTGTACGTCATCGACAAAATCATTAATCCCTCCTGTGTCCGTCTTCGCCTCCCTACGGCTCTCGAGATATCCCAAATTAAGCCTGTTCTGGACAGCCCTTTGTGCCCACCTTCCGCTTCCCCTCCTTCCGCCCGTATCATTGATGGCGCTCCACTATTCACGGTGTCCCGCATTCTGGATGTTTGTGGCCGTGGATTCCAAGATCTGGTGGATTGGGAAGGGTATGGTCCTGAGGAATGCTCATGGGTCTCCCATTCCCTCATCCTCGACCCTTCCCTCATCTCCAACTTCTTTTGTGCCCACCCGTATCGACGCCCTGGACTGCCAGGAGGCGGTAATTGAGGGAGGGGGTACTGTCATGGTGCCTCTGTCAGACTCCTCCCCTTCTCAGCTCTGTTCTGCTCCACACTCACCAGCTGTGACTACTCATCTCATCAGCCACCTGCTCTACTCAAGGAGACCCAGCTCCAGCATTCTTCGCCAGTTCTTTAACCCTGATGGTGCCTAGTCTCGCTAAGCTCTACGTCTGGCTCCCCTTGCCTCACATCTCACTAACCTTGCCTTGTCTTCTATGCGTCAGGTTTATCTCATGCCACGAGAGTCACCTGAGTCTGACACCACCTCGAGCAGAATCTTCATTCCACTCACGCTGACATTTCCAACCTTCAAGAGCCTCAGTTTCCGTTCTCCTCAAGATCTCCAGCCACGCTCCTCACCAAGAGTTCCAGCCATGCTCCTCACCAAGAGCTCCAGCCACGCTCTTCACCAAGATCTCCAGCCACGCTCCTCACCAAGAGCTCCAGCCACACTTACCCACAACACTGCTTGGACAAGCAAAAAAAAAAAACGTTCTACTTACCAACCACTTACCTGTCTCCTCCTTCTGTGTTTCAGCATCTGGGTCTGTCTCGTGTTCTGATCATTACACCAGTTTGGAAAAGCTGTCTATGATCGTGAGTATGACCGTCTTACCTCTTGAGATGGGTAGACAGGAACAGACAAAATCTATAGCAACGTTTGACCAATGTCTAGATGGCGCAGGTAGAGGGTGAAGCAAACCAGCAGGCGGGGTCCTGGGGGTCTTGACACTGGCACACACGGACAAGCAGCCACAAAGGCCCCTAATTTCGGAAGACATAGAGGGCCATCAGAAACACTGGGCCACCAGAAAGCTGGTCCTGGTCACTCCGGGATGACAGCCAAGTTGGGAGGAATATCCCCACTTTAACACTAGAGTGCGCAAGGATGGTGGCACAAACAACCTCCCTTCAGGACAGCCAGCAGGTATAGAGGCTGGACCGGGAACTGACACCTTAACTTTGCGCTCCAGAGTCCAGGGAGAGGTTCCCAAAACCAGTTGTGGAGAAATAATGGTGGAGGGTTCAGAAGGCGTCTCAGACTCCTCCAACTGGAACTGCCATGAGAGGGCGTCAGATCTGATGTTTTTGCTGCATGGTCGTTAGGACAGAGAGAAGTTGAACCTGTTGAAAAACAAAGCCCACCTCACCTGGCAAGGGTTGAGACGCTTGGCAGTTCGGATGTACTCCAGATTTTTATGGTCAGTCCAAACCAAAAAAATGGCTGCTCAGCCCCGTCCAACCAGTGACGCCACTCCTCTAAGGCTAGTTTAACTGCTAGCAGTTCTCTGCTCCCAATGTCATAGTTTCTCTCTGCAGGAGTGAGCTTGCAGGAGAAATACGCAGAGGGATGGACCTTATTATCAGACGTTCTCTGAGACAAAACAGCCCCTACCCCAGACTCTGATGCATCAACCTTCACAATGAATTGTTTGGAGGGATCAGGTTGAGTCAGAATAATCAGAATCAGAATCAGAATACTTTATTGATCCCACACGTGGGAAATTTGTTTGTCACCATAGCAACTGACAGCAGAGGGGAAAAAAAAGACTATAAAAATAAAAGCAAAAACAAAGAAAATGTAGCATAAATGCAAACATCAAGGTATTATAATTTTAAAAGCTATTTACAGAGGCTGTAGAGAAAAGTCTCTTCAGCTCAGTAAATGCCTTATCAGCCCCCTCATTCCAGATAAAACATACCTTCGCTGATGTGAGTTTATGGAGGGGTGTAGCAACGCCACTGAAGCCTCTGATAAGGCGCCTGTAAAAATGAGCAAACCGGAAAAAGTGCTGGAGTTGTTTGCGTCCAGTAGGAACAGGACATCATTAATCAAACTTTAGAAGACTGCTGGGGCATTAGAGAGACCAAATGGCATGACCACATACTCAAAATGTCCACTAGGAGTATTGAAGGCAGTCTTCCACTCATCCCCCTCTCTTATGCGGACCAGATGGTCCATTCCTGAGGTCCAGTTTAGGAAAAACCTAGGCTCCACTCAACAGGTCAAAAGCAGTCTGCAATAGAGGCAGGGGACATGTATTGCAAACCGTAATACTATTCAAACCTCTGTAATCAATGCAGGGCCGCAGTCCTCCATCACGCTTCCCCACAAAAAAGAATCCAGCGCCAGCAGGTGAAGAGGAAGGCCGAATGATCCCTGCTTGAAGACTCTCTTGCAGGTAACTGTCCATAGCCTCTCGTTCAGGTGGAGACAGGGGGTAAATATGGCCCTTAGGTGGTAGAGTTCCTGGCAAGAGGTCAATGGCACAGTCATAAGGACAGCGGGGAGGAAGAGACTTGGCTCGAACCTTACAGAATACAGTGCTTAAGATAAACAGACGTAATATTGCTGAGATCAGGAGGGTCTGGAGTCTGCTGAACTTTAACAGAACTATGAACAGCAGCAGAAGAAAGACAATTAAGTAAACAAAAAGAGCTCCATGACAATACCCGTCCTGTGGACCAGTCAATGTGTGGGGTATGTCGGCATAACCAAGAATAACCCAAAATAGTGGGTGGATTCAAAGATTCCACAACATAAAACGTAAGAGTTCAGTGTGGTTTCCAGATACAGTATTGGCAGTACGAGAGGACACTTTGTGAATGACGGAACCATTAATAGCGTGGATGACTAGAACAGGAGACAAAGGTTCCATAGAAATATTAAGTCTGTTAACTACCTCCTGGGAAATCAGATCACATCGGAAACAGAGTCAATAAGAGTCTCAAACTCCACTTATGCTCCCGCATGAGTCACTGAGACCTTGGTTGAAGGTCATAAAGGAGAAGAGAAAGAGGATTTGTGGCTTACTTGTCCCCTCATAGTGAGTGAACCCTGTCATTTACCCGGGCAGTAGCGCAAGAAGTGTCCAGACTGTCCACAGTATAAACAAAGCCCCTCTCTCATGCGGCGCCGTTGCTCTGCAGGGGTTAGGTTCCCAGCTGCAAGAGATCCGAGGGAGGAGAGGAGGCTCGTTGTGGAGTGCTGGAAGGGGGCGCGGAAACCCCTTTAGGAAGTGGTGGCCGGAACCCTGTGTTGCTGCGCTGTTCACGACCCTGTTCCCTCTTCCTCCGATTGATATGCACAGCGAGATCGATCAGCTCTTCCAGAGCCTCCGGAATCTCCCTTGCTGCCAGCTCATCTTTAAAAACATCCGATAGAAAAACATCCACAAAGGCTTCTTCCGACCGGGTGCTGGCAGCCAGAACCCGAAAGTCCACAGCGAAATCTAAGGCGTTGCGAGCCCCTTGTTGGAGGTGGCGTGGAGTCAAACACAGTGAGAAGATGGGCGGAAAAAACTTGGAAGGAGCGGCACAGCTCACCTCCATGCTCCCACTCTGCCAGACCCCATCGCTTTGCTCGACTGGTCAAGTAACTCAGAGCAAAAGCCACCTTGCTCTGCTCAGAAAGGAAACTCACTCAGATTGAAATCAAAGTTCAATCGATAGGAGGCGAAAAATGCCCGGCAATCCTCAGGCGTGCCATCAAACTGTTCAGGATGACCTAATCGGATTTGACGGGGCGAAGACGAGGGAACGTGTTCCAGTGTAGAGAGACGCTCATGGAGTTGTTGCATCAGATTCAGTTTCCAACTAGAGAAAGGCTTTAATGCCAAAACCACAACTGAAACCAGGAGCATAGATGAAAAGACACTCTGACACATAAACAAGAACAGAGACCATATAAATAGACAAACGTAATAAACAAAACTCAGAACACCTGTGACTCTCAGGGGACCTCAGGAAGGGGAGGGCCACCAGGAGATCACAGCAGAGGCAAAGTCACGGTTCTTCATAACACAACGGCTTTCCTCTGTTCTTTATCCACCACTACAATGTCTAGTTGGTTTGCTACTGCCATCCTATCAGTCATGATCTGGAAGTCCCACAGGATCTTTGCCCTCTCGTTCTCTATCACCTTCGGAGGTGTTTCCCATTTTGACCTTGGGGTTTCCAGACCTTATTCTGCACACATGTTTCTGTATATTGTTCCAGCCACTTGATTGTGGCGCTCCATGTATGCTTTCCGAGTCAACATCTTACACCCTTCAGTTATGTGCTGGATTGTTTCAGGCACCTCTTTACACAGTCTACACCTTGGGCCTTGTCTGGTGTGGTAGATCTAAGCCTCTATGGCTCTGGTGCTCCGATGCAGGGGTTTGTCCTCCAATGAGGATCTGTCCTCCAGCACTGTATCCTCTGCTCTCCATTGCCTGAGACATTCGCTGAACACACTGTCAGTTGGGGCCTTGAGCTTGATGTACTCATGCATCTTGGATGTTTCATCCTGGATAGTGGCTTCCACGCTCACTAGTCCTCAGCCTCCATCCTTGCGGCTAGCATACAGTCTCAGGGTACTGGATTTGGGATGGAACCCTCCATGCATGGTGAAGAGCTTTACTCGGAGGTATTCAGCTGTTGCAGCTTTCCTTGTTGCCTGCTCCAGGTTGCCATTTGCCTGCGGAATTCCAAGGTACTTGTAACTGTCCTCAGTCTCCGCTATTCTTCCTTCTGGGAGTGAGACCCCACCTGAGTGGACCACCTTGGCTCTCTTTGTCACTATCAGGCTACATTTCCAGAGCCCGAATGACATCCCAATGTCAGTACTGTAGATCCTGGTGGTGTGAATCAGGGAGTCAATGTCACGCTCGCTCTTAGCATATAGATTGATGCACGTGCAGCTGGGCTCAAGCTGCGCAAACGAAGGATTGAAGTGGAACTACTGGGAACGACAATGGAGGAAGACACAGTGGAGCTTCGCCTGCAGGAGATCTTGGGATGGCAGAAGCAGACTCGATGCCAGCAAAACAACAGACCTTCCACGTCACAAAGAGCGAAGGAAAATTCGAAAGGAACGACAGAAACTGATTTATCACGGAATCGTAAGAAGGCTGGCCTCTTCAATTCATTGGAATATAGGAGCGGCACCAGAAGCAGACGTAAGGACGTGTACGCTGGACAACGTGGACGGGAGCGATCTTGTTGCTCTCCAAGTCCTTATTAGGGCCCCTTCCTAACAACTCCTAACAACCCTGGACCTCCCAGCGGGGTTGAGGAGGGAAAGACACTCCCTCCAAAGTGTGGAAGTTACAGGTACCTGTTGGTACTTTTTGAATGTTCTTTGTTCTTGAGTTTACTTTTTTCTCTCTTTTTTTACCCTGTTTTGTTCTTTTGTGGGGTTCACAAATATTATCAACAAAATAAATGAGTGGACTGGATAACTATAGAATGGTCTCAATAAATGTGAACGGTCTTGGCAACCCTGTAAAAAGAAGCAGAGTACTAGCAAAACTGAAAAAGGAAAAAGTACAGGTGATCTTCATGCAAGAAACACATCTGCCAAAAAATGAACATGAAAAATTTGGTAAATTTGGGTATGAAAACTGTTTTTCCAGCTCCTACAAAAACAGCAGAAGGAGAGGTGTACTCACATTAATATCAAATACAGTCAACTTTGAAAAAGTTCAACAGGATAGTGACAAAGGTGGGAGATATGTCATTGTTAAAGGACAGATCAACGATATCCTGGTTACACAAATCAATGTGTACGCCCCCCCAGAAGAGAATCAGAAATTCTTTAAATTATTATTTGACATAGTGACTACTCTAAGGCATTTTGATTTGTTGAGGAGATTGAAACACAATTCCAGACCATTCAAAGTACACAACAAGTCTTAGGAAGCATAAGAGCATTAAATCAAGAGATCTCAACACTTTTCTGACAGAAACCGGACTTTGTCCATCCATCAGAGAAAGATTACACTCACTACTCAGCAGCTCATAAAGTGCACTCAAGAATAGATTTCTTCTTAGCGAATAATATAGGCAGATACAGGGTCCTGAACTGTAATATAGGAACAGCGGATATATCTGACCATAATTACATGTACCTAACTATACATCTGGATAACCAACAAAGAACGACATTTTGGAAAATTAATATTGGCATCCTTAATAATGAAAACGTAGTGAAAAAAATAAAAAAGAAATTAATGAGTGTATTTTGATCAATAAGGATGACCAAATAGAACCAACAATAATTTGGGATACTGTTAAAGCTGTTATGAGGGGGAACATTATATCTAGAATATCCCATTTAAATAAAATAAAATGGTTAACACAAACTAGATTAGAACAGACAATCAGGAACCTCGAGAAGCAACAACATTGGGACAGAAGTGAAGAGCTGACAAATAATATTAAAGCGATAAAAAAAAAATTATCAGACTTAACAGTAGAAGAAATTGAACAGAAATTAAGGTTCACAAAGCAAACCTTTTATGAATCAGGCCCAAAGGCAACCAAAATTCTAGCAAAGCACCTAAGATCATAGAGTATGAGAAATCTAATTCACAAAATCAGAGACCCATACACAAATATCATACATTATGAACCAGACAAAATTCAAAAAACATTTCTTGATTACTATAAAACTCTGTATAGCCAATCTGAACAAGTAAATGAAGAAGAAATCACAGACTTTCTGGCCAACTTAGATCTGCCATCTATTGGAATCATTCAAAATAAACTTTAACCTCACCTATTACAAGGGAAGAACTCGATAAGGCTATAGTAAGACTGAAAAGTAATAAAAGCCCCGGAGGTGATGGTTATCCAAATGAATGATACAAAATATTCAAGGAGGAACTCGCTCCTATATTACTAGAATCCTTCAATTGGACACTGAAAAAAGCCTGGAAGCATGGAAAGAAGCAATCATCTCAGTTCTACCAAAAGAAGGGAAAAATAAGGAGTACTGTGAGGGCTATCGACCAATTTCTATTTTAAATGTTGATTATAAAATATTTACATCAATAATCAGTAAAAGACTTGAACGATTCCTCCCTGAACTGATTGATGAGGACCAGACTGGCTTTAAAAAGGGAAGACAGACACTAGACAACATACGACGTACCATACATGTAATAAACGAGGTCAATAAACCTCAACGAGGTCAATAAAGCCTCATCGGTGACTTTTGGCATGCTATTTTATTTCAGCAAGCATTGGCCAGCCGTATATTCCTGTAACACGAAACAGCCAATCAAATTGCAGCTGCTGCAACACAGGCAGCCAATCACATTGTAGCTTGTGTAGCGCTGTCCAAGGTGACAAAATCCTTTGGTCCCGAGTTCGAGCCCCGGTTAGAGAGATGTCAGTCAGAAGTTATGGTATAATAAATGTTATTTTTGTCAAGTTAAAAATGAAATTTAATAATTATTGTTTTCTATTTCTATCTTTGCTTGTGCCAAAAAACAGTTTTAATCTGTTGCTCATTTCAATTTCAACCATGCTTTATTAAGATATTAACATGCAATAAATAAATAAACAGCATTTAACACAAAATGTATCGAAATGTTCAACCATGTATTTACAATTAAAGGGCATAAGGATTTAAACATTCAAAGAATTGTGGAAGTAGTACAAATATTTGCTTTTTCTATCAAAACTAAACAATTCAACAAAAGAAATGTACGAAAACTGTATTCACAAAATAGATTTCACAAACTAAATTAGAAATATTTTAACATTGAAGGATAACATCAGGAGTTCTATCATAATCAGTGTGTGTGACCATGAATGCAGCTTTTAACTCTGTCAAAAAAAGTCTGCAAATGGCATTCTGGGGTTGGTAAGGCCTTCTGCTGCATACATCTGGTGTACTTTTTTGGAGCAGTAGAAGTATTTCACATCCCCAGACTGATAAAAGAAATGAACCAAAGATCCATCTTCTGTTCACGAGACTTTGTCTACCCACAAGCAAGACAGTTGTGTGTCATCTTTTTTCCAGGTTTCTGCTGTTGTTGCTGCAGACCTACAATCTCCTTCACCTTTTTTTCAACGTCAGTCTTAGTTAGAGGAGCTTCATCTGGTCTAATGCTGGGTGGGGTTTCACTGGAGCAGGAGGGAGAGTAAAACTGGCACAGTGACAGTTTCACTTCCTTCAGTGAGCTTATGGCACAACTGCTGGGTCTCCAAATGTTTTACGGTAAATGATGATCTGAGGTGGGTTATGCCACAAGGAGATCATATTCATGGCATGTCTTACAGGTGGAGACCCAGGCCACTGTCCCAAGGCTTCCATCTCTGTTTTCATCCAGATCCTCTGCTGTGGACAGCAGTTCCAGCTCCTGACATCTTGGTCATAGGATGGAAGTGGTGGAGCAGCAGGCGTTGGCTGAAAGTGAGCAGGAGGAGGAGCTGCAGACAGAGCTGAGGGTCTTCCAACAACTGCTGCAAAAATAACATGAGTTGTTGTTGAATAAAATATTATCACAAAGTCTAAATAAATACAGTACTTTGCCTTTTTTTTCAAAGTTAATGCACTGACTGTAGGTTTTCTCCTGGACACTTTGAGACCGTTCCAAAGTGAGCAACTCTGGCGGTATTGGCAGAGGAGTCTTCACTGGAGGAGAAGAAACTGGCGAAAAAAGTAAGACAGAATCAGACAGGACGCTGCAGCAGAGTTAAGCTGACAAATGATCCTCAACACTCACCTGCATGTGTAGCAGCAGCACAGCTGGACCTCTCAGAGAAAGAAAACTAGAAAACTAGCTCAATAGAACAGGAGTGGAATGAAAATCAATAAATGAATAATTAGTTTCATTAATTATCTTTTGATTGACCAGGAAAGGTGCCATTATGATGTAATAATCCATGTGTAACCACTTTACTCTGATGTGTTAAGACATGTACTTTTGTTGTAATTCTACTTTTTTAAGACTGTCTTCTTTCAATCATTTTCACACCAAACCCATGCAAATAAAATGATTCTGTATATACCCTCGACGACGAACAATGAATACCTTCAGCATCACAAAAGCAATCTCACAAATATATATATATATATAGTTATATATATATATATATATATATATATATATATATATTTGTATTTTTTTTGTATGTTACCTCTTTTTTTTTTTTTTTTTTTACAATTTTTGAGTTACAGTAGACCTGGGCTACTTCACCCGCTAACCACAGTAAATGCATCTTGTTTGGCTACAGATCTCCAGAATGAAGAGCAAATTGATTTTTCCTGGAAAAATCAGCGTGAGCTAAAGAAGCTTACCACACTCCATGAGCGCCTGGCAGCACAAATGAACCAGCTGCTAAGAGATGGGACTCACCCCGAATGGCTAACAGAAGGACGAACGATCCTGATCCAGAAAGATCCCTCAAAGGGTGCAGTCCCATCCAACTACCGACCAATAACCTGTCTCTCCACAACATGGAAGCTCATGTCAGGCATCATTGCAACCAAGATAAATAGGCACATGGATCAATACATGAGCAACTCACAGAAGGGCATTGGTAGAGACTCCAGAGGAGCCAAACACCAACTCCTAGTTGACAGAACAGTCGCTCAAGACTGCAAGTCACGACACACCAACCTGTGCACAGCCTGGATTGATTACAAGAAGGCCTATGACTCAATGCCACACACTTGGATCACTGAATGCTTGGAGCTGTACAACATCAACAGGACTCTAAGAGCCTTCATAAGAAACTCAATGAAGCTGTGGAAAACCACCCTTGAAGCCAATGGGAAACCACTTGCACAAGTGTCCATCAAATGTTGGATATACCAAGGTGATGCTCTGTCCCCACTGCTGTTCTGCATAGGTCTGAACCCCCTCAGTCAAATAATCAACATGACTGGCTATGGATACCGACTCAGAAATGGGGCCAACATCAGTCACCTCCTCTACATGGATGACATCAAGCTATATGCTAAGAGCGAGCGTGACATTGACTCCCTGATCCACACCACCAGGATCTATTGTAATGACATTGGGATGTCATTCAGGCTCGAGAAATGCAGCCGGATGGTGACAAGGAGAGGCAAGGTAGTCCACACAGGGGGGGTCTCACTCCCAGAAGGAACAATAGCAGACATTGAGGACAGTTACAAGTACCTTGGAATTCCCCAGGCAAATGGCAACTTGGAGCAGGCAACAAGGAAAGCTGTAACAGCTAAGTACCTTCAACGAGTAAGGCAAGTCCTGAGAAGCCAGCTCAATGGCAAGAACAAGACCCGGGCAATAAACAGCTATGCACTGCCAGTTATCAGATACCTTGCAGGAATAATAATATGGCCAAAGGAAGAGATACAGACCATGGATGTTAAAACACGAAAGGTCTTCACCATGCATGGAGAATTCCATCCCAAATCCAGCACTCTGAGACTGTATGCTAGCCGCAAGGAAGGAGGCCGAGGACTAGTGAGCGTAGAAGCCACTATCCAGGATGAAACATCCAAGATGCATGAGTACATCAAGCTCAAGGCCCCAACTGACTGTGTGCTCAGTGAATGTGTCAGGCAATGGAGAGCAGAGGATACAGTGCTGGAGGACAGATCCTCATGGGAGGACAAACCCCTGCATGGGATGTACCACCGGACCATAACTGAAGTGGCTGTTATCAAGAAGTCCTACCAATGGCTAGAAAGGGCTGACCTACAAGACAGCACTGAAGCGCTCATCCTGGCAGCTCAGGAACAAGCCCTGAGCACCAGAGCGATAGAGGCTCAGATCTACCACACCAGACAAGACCCAAGGTGTAGGCTGTGCAAAGAGGCGCCTGAAACAATCCTGCACATAACTGCAGGATGTAAGATGCTGGCAGGTGAAGCATACATGGAGCGCCACAATCAAGTGGCTGGAATCATATACAGGAACATGTGTGGAGAATATGGACTGGAAACCCCAAGGTCAAAATGGGAAACACCTCCGAAGGTGGTAGAGAATGAGAGGGCAAAGATCCTGTGGGACTTCCAGATCCAGACTGATAGGATGGTAATGGAGAACCAACCAGACATCGTAGTGGTGGATAAAGAACAGAGGAAAGCCGTTGTGGTGGATGTGGCAGTGCCAAGCGATGGGAACATCAGGAAGAAGGAACATGTGAAACTGGAGAAATACCAGGGACTCAGAGAAGAACTGGAGAAAGCTTGGAAACTGAAGGTGACAGCGGTGCCTGTGGTAATTGGAGCACTCGGGGCAGTAACCCCCAAGCTTGAGGAGTGGCTACAACAGATACCTGGAAAGACCTCAGACCTCTCAGTCCAGAAAAGCGCAGTGCTAGGACCAGCTAAGATACTGCGCAGGACCCTCAAGCTCCCAAGCCTCTGGTAGAGGACCCGAGCTTGGAGGAGCAACCACCTGCGGAGGGTGAGAGGGGTGTTTTTTTTTGTTTTATATATATATATATATATATATATATATATATATATATATATATATATATATATATATATATATATATAGATCTAATGTTAATATAAATATTACAAGTTATCTACCGTTGGCTAAATTAAAAAGCTTTTATAAACACACATACACACACAAACTAACATGACAAAGTTTAAAGACGTTTTCATCTCTCATCCGAGCAGCTTTATCCTCACCTGCTGGAGTTTCAGTCCTTTCATGCTCAACGTGAACAGGCGAAAGGTCCCCAGCTCGAAACTGGGCAGAAACATGAGTTATTCTCTGAATTTGAAAATGTCAAGACATTTGTCATGGATGTAGCAATGCTTCAGTAAGGAAACATCTTAGATGACCTTATCTGTACCAATACCTTTGCAAATACAAGCCAATGCTGTCTCAGAGGCCAGTTTGCTCAGCTGGTTTAGAGCATGTTGCTAATAACGCCAAGGTCGTGTGTTCAATCCCCAAACTGGCCAAAACATTTCTTCTGTGAAAACTGCCATGTGTTGAGGTGACAAGGGTGTAGGTTCATGCCTGCTCCAGAGTATGCTTGCTTAAAAAAAAGGTTTTGAGTTGCACAAGGGTTCAGGACACAAGTCACTTTTATGTGTCTTCCAAAAAAAGCACATTAAAGAAACTCGTGGAAAGACTAGAAAGAGGACACAAATTAGTTTCAAGGAGAATTCCTGTGGATCTTCTCATTTCTCGGGTACAATTACAAGCATCATACACATATGGTGGTACGACTTTCTATCAGCGCTTACTTCAACTAATTGTTGAAGAAAGATACAAATTTTTTGGGGACCTTGAACACCTTCATTCAGTCACTCATACATGTCCTAAATCAACTTGCTAGTGCACAATGTCACGCAAGTTTGGAACGTCCGCAATTGTTGGCTTTCATGCATACTTTGGCCCTTCTGTTCTCTAAAGTCCCCGACGAGGCATGTTATTTTATTTCAACAAGCATTCCGGTTTCTGTAGTGTAGTGGTAATCACGTTCGCTTCACACCCGCAAGGTCCCCAGCTCGAAACTGGGCAGAAGCATTTCCTTTGTGTCCAAAGATGGACCATTTGGAAATTTGACAGTAAACTTAACGCAACAGGGTTTCTTTGCACAACACACACCTACCAGTAATTCAATGGCAACAAGCGGTAGTCTGACAATGAGTATAAAAAAGCTGTGTGAAGAAAGTACTGTCCATCTTTGCTTAGAAACAAATCAATCCTATGGAACTAAATCCTCATCTCAATGCAATAAAAAAGCTCAAATTCCCAAGAAAAAGCATTTGAACCTCATGAATTTTTGTAAAGCATGCTAAATGTGCTCCAGCATTTGGCTTCCACGCTCATTCTTCAAGGAGAAATCCTGTGGATCTTCTCATTTCTCGGATACAATTACAAGCATCATACACATATGGTGGTACGACTTTCTATCAGCGCTTACTTCAACTAATTGTTGAAGAAAGATACAAATTTCTTGGGGACCTTGAACACCTTCATTCAGTCACTCATACGTGACCTAAACCAACTTGCTAGTGTACAAGGTCATGCAAGTTTGGAACGTCCACAATTGTTGGCTTTCAAGCATACTTTGGCCATTATGTTCTCTAAAGTCACCGATGAGGCATGTTATTTTATTTCAGCAAGCATTCCTGTTTCTGTAGTGTAGTGGTAATCACGTTCGCTTCACACGCGACAGGGCACCCAGCTCGAAACTGGGCAGAAACATGCGCTTTCTTCTGAATTTGAAAACGTCAAGACATTTGACATGGGTGTAGCAATGCTTCAGTAAGGAAACATCTTAGATGATCATATCTCTACCAATATTTTTGCAAATACAGGCCAATGCTGTCTCAGAGGCCAGTTTTCTCAGCTGGATTAGAGCGTGGTGCTAATAACGCCAAGGTCGTGGGTTCAATCCCCATACTGGCCAAAAGCATTCCATTGTGAAAACTGCCATGTGTGGAAGTGCCAAGTATGTGGCTTCATGCTTTCTCTATTTATTTGCTTAAATAAAAAGGTTTTTAGTGGCACAAGGGTTCAGGACACAAGTCACTTTTATGTGTCTTCCAAAAAAAGCACATTAACGAAACTCGTAGAAAGACTCAAAGAGGACACCAATTAGAGTGTCCTTTATTTCCACTTCAGCTTTTAGAAGACGGATGTCTTCTTTAAGGTCAGTGATCATTCCAGCAGCTATACTCAGTGATTTTGAGTCCAGATCATTGGTTGCATTTGGTTTTAGTCTTGAATTCTTGTCTGGACTCACCACTGCTGTTTCTCCGTCCACCATTTTGTTTGATCTAGATCAAACAACAGCTTGAAGTTCCTGTGACGACTGAGAAAAGCGGGAAGGAGAACAGCGAGCATCAAGAACCGGCGACGAACGCAGAGCTTGTGGAAATGGATGAAGAGGTATTGGACAACACACCTAGAACTTTAGTGGGACTCTAAACAGCTGAGCTAGTTAGGCTGAACCGCCCGCAGGGAGGAGTAACCAGGTAAACGCACTGCTGGAGTTGCCTGCCTGAAATACTCCCAAGCTCGTTCATATCCTTTGAGATGAAGAGAAGTGTCGTTTGACCCTGATGAACAGCTGGATTGTTGAGGCTTTTTTTTTTTTTTCCGGGCTAGTTTTATGTAGTACATCTTCGTTCACAATTTTATTATAAAGTTCAAATTAAAGAAAAAAATGGAAATAATCTACTTTCCAAAATGCTTTTGATGTCTGAGGAAAACTTCCTTTACAATATTTTTCAAAATCTTCATAAAATGAAACAAACATTTGCTTTGACAAAACAGGTTTTTTCCTATATAGATAACAGACAAACAAACAAACACAGTTTTGTATCTTTGAGGGCTGAAACCCT
The DNA here is from genome assembly GCA_023969325.1 of Oryzias curvinotus. Lineage (NCBI taxonomy): Eukaryota > Metazoa > Chordata > Actinopteri > Beloniformes > Adrianichthyidae > Oryzias > Oryzias curvinotus. The sequence goes on along the minus strand of CM043716.1, from coordinate 1,259,430 downwards.
TGTGTGTCGGACTGCATATTTACTTTTGTGATTTCCCCAAATTTGCTCAGAAATTTGGATTTTCTAGTACAGATTAATTTCCCAAATGATCTCACTGCTGTTACTGAAGCTGCAGAGGATTATTTTTTTATAGAAAATTCTGACTCTGGTAAATCCATCTGGACGGACATTAAAATGCCCCAGGCTCCATAATGATGCAGAATTAGCTGTGGTGCAATTTTCTATGTCTAACTACACTGTGAGGAAGGTTATAATATATAGATCGATAGACAGGAGCAGAGAAAACAAAGTCAGGTCCCCATTAAAACTGTGGATATGTGCAACTTTAAGCAACATTAGAAATTCATGACTTTGAAGATGTTTTGAGTCAAACTGTTGAAGTTGACTTGAAGTTAAACAGCCATAGCTGCTTATCTTTTAGGGGAATAAACTTTTACACCTCCATCATTGCTGCAGACTCTTTGAGGATGCCACAAGACATCTTCTCCTGTGATCAATGAGGCTCTGTGAATAGAACACATGGAGTTAAGATTTTTGTTTGATGCTTCGGCCATTCTATATGCATCACTCTGATTTTCTGAACTGTTTTCTGAAAAGTTTGATCTGGGAACAAAACAGGCTGGGAACAAAAATGGTCTGATGAATGTGCCTTCCAACCTCTGCTCATATGTCCATCAAAATGGTTTAACCTCCTGGAAAGAACACTATTCACAATATGTTAAGGATATTGCTATTTACATGCGTGCTTTTCCTATTTGGTCTGAATTTTAGTGAAATACATAAAAGTTTCTTATGATATTGCTAATAATGAATGAGAAGAAATACCATTTTCATAAGTTTGATATTTATTACCCCAAAATGTGGTGACAATGTCAATAGCAGGTATTTCCACCCTTTGCTGCAATGACAGCTTGACAGCTCCTCACTATCCTTAATATGTTGTTCTGAGGCCATGCGTTCCACTCTTCCACAAGTGCTACATGGAGTTCTGCCATGCTCCAAGACCAAGAGCCGGGGATCACATTACATCTGAGCCTGGGGGGTGTCCGTGTCCCTGTGGTGGGGGTTCTGGTCCCTGCCCCCGAGCACTGGGCCTCGCCAAATTTCCAACTGTTGGCGAGCCTGGTCGGGCCATGTTTACAACATCTCTTGTGGACCCCCTCTTCCCCTGGGTGCCCTCCTCCTGGGTGGGGATGGCTGGCCCCTGCCTTGCTCTCTCCTGGGCCAACCGTGGGCCGGGTGGGTGGCTGCCTGGAGCTCGGGGCAGGTCTCCCTTGGGGGTCCTGACTTGTACCTGGGGTTGGGGTGGGGGGATGGCCAGAACTCCTGGGTGGTCCCACTTCTGGGGTGGGGTCCCGCGTTGGGCCCTCCCAGCGCGGCCGGAGGGCTGCTCTCCTGGTTGGGGTGGAGCTTACACTCTGCCCAACCGTGGCGGTCCTGCTGGCCCTGGCCTGAGTGGGGGATGTGATTGCCCGGGGGGCAGTTGTTCTCTATCCACTGCCGTCTTGGGGTCTTGGTGTGGGGATGGCTGGACACTCTCCCTCCTTCTTTTTACATTCCATCATCCATTTTAGAAGAACATAAACACTCACCTGAGCACAGGTGTTAGCTCACCTTTGGACTAATATTTTGTATGATTGAATGAATGAAATATTTCACACTAGTTGGTTTGAAGGCATAAGTATGTGTGTGTGAACACTATTTGTATTGTGTTCATGTTGACATGTGGACATTTTTGGAGCCAACAGATATGTTTGTGGCATTTGGTCGGTGTGGTGGACTGAGCAGTAGAAGGCAAGGGCAGAAAACAATTTGATCAAAAATTTTCAAATTTAATTTTCAAAACATGTAAATGGGCAAAAATGGGCCCTTAAAAGAGGTCAAAGTAACTAAATTAACTCAAGCTTTTAAATGTAACAGAGGACAACTGAACAGACAAACAAACTTAATCAAACTGTCCTACCTAATTGGAAACACAAGGGAACATACATAGTGGCTGATCAAACCAACTAGACACACAAGGGGGAACTTAAAATGACTAAGACAAAATACATCAAACAAACTAAACTAAAGTCCAACCTATGGTAAATTAACATACACAAATGAATGAAAATAAAGAACATCAAAATAGAAACTAAAGTAAAGAAACACAAAAAGAGTTCCTTGTACACTGGGCGATGGTTCAGTCCAATTAGCTGCCTGCTGAATCTAAGGCCTCTACTGACTGGGATGTATTCTTGTGTCAGGCCTGACTTGATGGTTCCAGCAGCAGATGGCAGCAGCAGCAATGGTTCCCTCAGCACTGGTAACTCAAACAAAACATCAAATTATAATAAAGTACACTGACACATGTTAATAAATTTTATGATAAAATGTGTGTTATTTTTGAGAAAGAAATCTACAAGTATATGCAAACAAATCAAATGAATAGATTTATGTAAGGTGTGGTGCAGGAGGTTACTGCTCTGATGGGATGGAAGCGTAGGCAGCCACCACAGTCAGATTGGAATAGCATTAGATATTGTTTGCCGCACTCTCTCTCAGTCTCTCCGTTGTCGCTGTCAGTGTCACTCTGAGACAAATTCACAGCGCCGCTTGCGCTGTCCTCCCCGTCTCACAGCAGACCGGCTTTTCTAAATCCATTGGTGATTGTGGATTTTTTCACTCTGCTCCACGCTGTCAGAATCCTCTGGCAGACTTGTGCAAAAGTTGCTCTTCGCTTGTGGCCGGTTTTGGTAAATGATTTCTTGTCGCCGGTCATCCCATTCAACTCGGAGGGCCACTTAAAATCCACGATTCACACTTATGTCAAGTGGCTGCAAATACTTAGGAATCACAGCTGTAATGGAGTTTGTCCTCTTGATGGGTGCTTTCACAGAATCTGTAATATGGGCCCTCATGCTGTCCAAAACGAGTAACGCTTTTTTTCTAGGAAAAAATCCTCCCGGTCACTTGTCATAACACTCGGTCAACCACTCTTTCATTAGGCTCTCTACCATCCACCCTTTCGTGTTAACTTTCACGACAATGTCTTTCGGGAGTTTTTCTTTTGGCATAGTAATCCAATTTAAAATAACCATTGGCGAAAGCTTCAGTCCGGATGCAGTGCAGCCCAAAACACAGGTGAAATACGTCTTCTCGTGGCCGGTTGTTTTTAGTGTTACAGATGCTTCACCACTCTTGTTAACGGTCCTGGTGAGGGGCAGGTCAAACGTCAGTGGCACCTCATCCATATTTGTGATGTCGTCTGGTCCGATGGAATTCTCTGTTATTTTTTTTTAAATAAATCTGTGAAAATTTTAGACTTTTTCCTTGTAGTCGGGAGGGAGTTGCTGACACAGAGTTGTCCGTGTCCTGATGGACAGACCTTTTCGTCTCATAAATCTCAGACACCATGACGGTCCTCCTTTGAAATCCTGAATTCTCTTTTTGGTGGCGATTGTTTTTGCTTTCAGTCTGATCTGCACAGTGGAAAAACCTCGGCCATCTGCTCTCTGTGTGTTCACCCAGTCTTCAAGAATGTTCTCCAATTCGGGCCACCTGCTTTTATTACCTCTGACAGCTTTTTTCGTTTTTTTACATTACTCCAGTTCTTTCCGCTGCCGTTTCCAGCATCTCACCATCGATTCATTTATGCCACGTTTGTGTGCAGCAGCTCTATTTCCTTCTTTATCCGCCAGCTCAATTGCGCTTCACTTAACTCAGGCTTTTCCGGGTCCGGGTTACAGCGAGGACGTGTGGGGGCTCACGGCTGCTATACAACTATCTTCAAATGACTTAAAAAGTTGATTTTTTCCAAAAAAGAGACCTGACCATGGCCCCCAAGAAAAGCCAGGACTAAAAAGACCATAAAAAGATTCTTGATGATATCAAAGCTATGTTGTATCCCTTTATGGATCAAATGTCCGCTAAGCTAGCTCCACTTATTGAGCTAATGGAAAAGTACCGAAGATTTCGGGCTCAAAACGAGCAATGAGAAAACCGGGTTGACATTCTGGAGAAAAGACTGGACGATGTGGAACAACAAGTAAGGATAAATAATGTAATTCTCACTGGAGTACCGATCAAACCTCGGGCAAAGCTAAATGCAGCTGGAGCTAGCATTGCTAATGCTAATAGCGCTAGCATAGCTAGCAGTGCTGAAACGGAGAGCGGTGGAGAGACTCTGGAACACCAAGTGGAATCATTTCTCATGTGAAAAGGGATTTCCCTGGATCTCAACACCATGGAGACCTGCCACCCGCTCCCCAGGAGAAAAGGAGACGGATAAACCAGCGATCCTCATCAGGTTTGTGAATCAAAAACACAAGCTAGCTCTGATGAATCAACGTAAAAATCTGAAAGGTTCTGCTGCTTATCTGAACGACCATCTGACCAGAAGGAATGCTGAAATCTTCAAACATGCACGGCTTCTCAGGAAGCAGAAGCAGATTGAGAACACTTGGGTTAAAGGCTGCAGGATTTACGTCAAACCACTTGGTCCACTGTACCAGTCCAAGGTTCTGGTTGTGAACACCATGAAGGACTTTGAGAAGTGTTTGATCACGGACATCTGAACCAACATGCAGTAATAAATCAAAGAGCAAATATATTCAAGAAATATGATGCCTAGATTCATCGCTTTCTCCAAAAGTCTGACTCAACCTGATTCTCAGCAAAGTTCTGACCTGCAGACAAGTTGACCTCAACTTACACTGCAGCTGATATCAGCTGAAGAAGGATGTGGACCTGAATCTAATGTCTGCAGACATAACAGAGAAGAGAACTATAAACTGTTAAACCTAGAAGAACGGCTGTTATCAGCAGAAGAAGAAATGCCAACCTTGGTCATTCGAAAGATTATGGACCCTTTTTTTATTTTACTTCACAGCATTATCTTATTATAAAAATAAATAAATAAAATACATAAAAAATACAAAAAAATAATCAAACAAATGATTACTCAACTATTCAAAATGGTTACATTGATTGACTTTATTATATTACTTCACTTGCTCCAAAAATGGACAAATTGATTCATGATATTTTCCTAATGTAACATGATTTTGCACATATTTTTAACTTTAGATACTTGATCAAATTTTTCTATGAAAATGTCTGAAACAGTGTTATGTCTATTTTACTGATATAGTATTATTTTTTAATCATATAAAAGACCTTTCTAAGTAACATAATCTCCACATATTTTGGATAAATGATCTGCATTTGCCATTTTGATTTCTAAAAGTTATTTTTTACATAATAATTAAGTAATTCATATCTGTCGTGCTTTATTGATATTTCAGGATTCAAATCTGTCTGATAAAAGTTATGAATCGGATATTGATAAATCATGTAAGAAAATGGTTACAGTAGAACAGGGGTGTGATTAAATAAGTTCGCTTCCTTCCACTCCATTTCAAGCAATATTTATTAATATGTCTAATTATCCTAAGTTTGATTCGTCATTGTATGAATGTACAACCGATGCTTTTAATGTTTGAGTTTGTGTATTATTCTTATTTGATTGCTTGAAATAAACCATTTCAAATAAAAAAAGAAAAATAAAAAAAAAAATTTGAAAGCCGCGTCATATTAATTATGGCCCGCAGCAGCAGTCACTGACTGCAAGGACCATATTGTTTTCGCAGTTGGAACGACGACTTCGCCGCCTTTCAGCGAGAAATATGACCCCCGACGCATGCTCGAAAAGTCACCAAAATGTGCACACACCTGGGATAAATTGCAAATGAATTTTCCACAAAGTCAACGTAACCCCCCCGAAGACGATGACATGGCATCACGGCCAGCGATCCCGTCAAAAAAATGAATGGGCCGAAAATCGCGTATGGGGCCGAACAAAATGTACTTCAAAATACAGCCGCGAAACCAAGACACACGTGTCGGGGATATCCCAAAGAGGTTTTGAAATCATTATGGGACGGCCACATGACCTACGGCTTGGCGGCCATTTTGTGGCGAACTCTGAGAATTGGCGATTTTCGTGTTTTCCCACAATATGGGGAAAAGACACTTTTGTTTGAACGATTTTCACGCAATTGCACACACTTGCTGCCAGCTCCAGTCTACAAACACCCCAGAAGTGTCATTGACCTTTGACCTTGGGAAAAGGCCGCCATCTGGAATTTTCTCAAAAAAGCACCTTTAGCACCAGATACAAATGAAAACTAGCAAATTGGCGCACTGTTATTACTCCAATGCCTTTCAATACAATACGGTGAAAATTGAATGCTTGCATTTATGCCTGGATCTGAATACATTGAAAAACACTGGACAAGGACATATAAGGAATGTGGGCGTGGTTAGCATAAAACCACTGTTGCTAAGGACAACAAAAAGTTTACTTTTCCCGATTTGTCCGAAACTGACGTTAATCCGTTCGTCCTCCCGAGGCAAACAAATCATAAAATGGTTGCTATGGAGATAAAATCAACAGAAAAGCCGCCATTTTGAAAAATAGTGGGTTTTTTGTCATCTCATGACATATAGCTTTCACCAATGGAGCAACTTGTTTTTCTGAGTAAGTTAATGAAGCTGATCGCTATGCTAGCAGTTTTAGCCACGTTAGCATAGCTAGCATAGTTAGCATAATTAGCACCTTAAACAATGTGTTTTTCTGAAACAGTTGGTGATCCTGATCACAATGCTAGCTCTTTTAGCCACATTAGCACAGCTAGCATAGTTAGCATAATTAGCATTTTAGGTAATGTGTTTTTCAGAGCCAGTTGATGATGCTGATCGCTATGCTAGCACTTTTAGCCACATTAGCATAGCTAGCATAGTTAGCATAATTAGCATTTTAGGTAATGTGTTTTTCCGAGCGAGTTGATGATGCTGATCGCTATGGTAGCACTTTTAGCCACATTAGCATAGCTAGCAAAGTTAGCATGATTAGCATTGTAGGTAATGTGTTTTTCCGAATGAGTTGATGATGTTGATCGCTATGCTAGCACGTTTAGCCAAATTAGCATAGCTAGCATGATTAGCATAGTTAGCATTATTAGCTTATGCAGCTTTTTCTATCCCTCATCAAAGGTGGGCGGTGAGGGCGGCGGTGGTGCGTAGAGTTGGGCGTGGAAGGCGGGTTGCGTCTGCGGGCCATACAACGCCGCTTGCGGCTTTAATTTCTTCTTGAATTTTCCATGTTGAGTGTTCGTGCAATTCCTTCACAATGCGGGAATTTACATTAAACTTGCGTCTTCCTCAACACAAATACCGTCTTCTCCTGTCTCTAGCTTACCTTTTCTGCTTGAGTTCCCATAGCAGCCGTTAGAAAAAATGCATATAAAAAAAATTGCATAAATTAGGTGCATCATTGAATAGGCCGCAGGGTTGGAAGTGTGTGACAAAAGTGTCGGTTTATAATCCGAAAATTACGGTAAATTACATGTCAAAGAGGTCTACAACTTCTAAATGCTTAGAAATTATTTGTAAAAATTCTTTGTAATAATCTTTTTTTTAGTAAGAAGTCCTGCAACTATGCATTTTTCATTAAAGCTTGCACTTTTAAGGCTGACTGTTTCTCTTGTTTAAGAACAGCAAATGATGTATGTATATTATATATATATGTATAAATTTATACAAATAGAAATATATATAAATTATAGATAAGCTACTCAGATGCCACTAAAGGCTAGAAAGCATTGTCATGTGGGTGTTGACGACCTCACCAAGATGGCGTCACGCTCCACTACCATTGGCCAGGCTTCCCAAGCGGGACTATTCTGAACGGCGGGTTTACATGACGCATTTTCTTGCCGGTCAGGCATTCTTTCCGATTACTTTTGCCCATGTAAACGCGGCTACTGAAGTGAAAAGGTTCAGCGCACTCTTGTGGGGTCTAGATGACCCAACTCCCAATGGTAAAGTGCCTAGGATAGCACAAGGGTTAATGCCATGTATGTACCGGCGTTAAAACACCAAGAACTCCCTCTGCTGGTTTACTTCAGCCTCTACCTGTGCCTTCCAGACCTTGGTCCCATGTTTCTATGGACTTCATTACTGGTCTGCCCAGTTCTAAAGGTAAAACAGGTCTGGAGACCACCCCAGGGGCTATGTATAACAAGAAACTCAGTACCTGGTCATCTCAACCTCCCTGGGTAGACTACTCCCACAATTCAACTCCACCTGTTTTTCACCTTTTCAGGCAGCATAGGGTTAACAACTACCACTCTTCCCACACCAAGAGCAGTCAGCCACAGTTTCTGGTCCTGTGGCATTTGTATAGTGCAGCCAGAAAACCTGGGACGGTTTTCAAACTCTGGTTGCTAAGAAACCAGGAAAGGTTTACCACTGTTGCCAACTGCCAGAGGACTGCTGCTCTTGAGGTGGGAGATAGAGAATGGCTCTACTCCACAGATGTGCCACTGAAAGAGTGTTTGAGATAGTTGATGCCTTGATACATTGGACTGTATTCTATTGTTATTGCTATTATTATTCTATATCAACTTGTGGCAGTCAAGCTTGATCTTCCCCGATGTTGCAGTGTCCTGTCGTGTCCTGGCGTCTTGTTGATGTTTTTGAGTCCTTTTGACCCACACTTGTGGTGAGTTTTTGTTATTAAACAGTTTGGTTCTCTAAACATTTGGATTCAAGTCCTTCCTTCTCCTGGGTTCCTTCTTGTCTCAAGCTGTAACACATTCAGGCTTACAGTCACCACTGACACCAACTAAAGGGAACTGCGCAATACAATAAACACAATATACTATCATAAATAAACATACAATGAACTTGTTTTTTTTTTCAGCATGAAATACTCAAATACTAATTTGAACTTAATCAAGAAACATTTACTTAAAGTTTATCTCTATAAATAAAACCCAGAAATTTTTTAACAACTGCGTTGCACCTTTTTTTTGGTGCCTCCACTGTCTGTGGTCCTCCAATCTTAACTTCAGCATAAACTGCTATTTTGACAGGGAAAGCTCCACAGGTAAAGAACTAGACGTCAAACTCCACAGGTCAAAGGAAGGTAAATCAAAAAGTTAAAAATGAACACAAAAGACAACAGAATAAAACTGTGCGTGCACGTTAAATAAAATGAATGCTGCTGTGCTTGTGTGTATCTGTTGCTAAGGTGCTATGACTGTAAGTTAAAATAAGAAAATGTGAAAACGATATTGAACTTATTGTGTGAAGGTGAATGCTGCCATCACAACTGTCATTTAAAGATTGAGACTTGCTGGTTCTCCTCCAAGAGAAAAAACCCTAGGATACTCAATAAAATAATGTGAAGTCATAATAAAAGGCATGTTTTAAAGAGCTAATAAAAATAAAAGCAATAATCCAAAAAATAAACTTCCTGAAAAGTAACCAATTAAATATGCAATCAGAGAAAGTTTATTTTTCTGGAGTTGTACACAAACCTGCTGAGTCACACCCATACAGAAACATTTAACCTTCCTGCCATGTCCCTGGTAAACAGGCGCACCTAAACCTTCTCCAAAGATAGGAGTCCAAACAGCAGATTGAATGACTGTGATAAACATGAACTGCTTTATTTGTGCTGTACAATACTATCATGGATTTTTATGGCTAATTTTTAGTTGATTTTGTTCTACATGAGCCATATCTTTGGTGAATGAACAGCTTGGTTTGGTCATTCCTGGTTTGGACATCAGGATTTCTGACCCAGGCTCTGAGAATAAAACTCTGAAAATAAAAATTCTTTAGCGTTCCTATTTTTTAGGCTTTGCTGGCTCTCCTTCCTGTCTTATCTTAGGCTGTAATTATTATGGGATATCTCTTGTAGAACCCTTTAACCAAGAGTGTGATCAAATGAACCCCATGAGGGCAGAGCCAGCCTTTTGAGTTAATGGTATGACAATTAGAGTCATCTCCCAGTGAAGTGTGTGCCAGCTCCTCTCAGGGTCAGGAACCAAGGGCGCCGTGGGGGTGGGAGCAAAACAACGTTCCCCGTCATGGCAGCAACACTTTGACAGTATATCTAATGCTTTTTTTCTGTATGAAACAGAATATATGTGCAGAACAAAGTTAAATCTCTTTTTTAACTGAAACTACTGTTTATTTGAAGCTTTTCCATAGCTGTGTCCTGAGAGAGGCTGCATCAGGGCATATGGCCTTTTGGAAAAGATGTTTTACAAAACCTGGATGGGCTTTTACATCCAAGTGTGTTGCTTCTGTTGGTTTTCAAGTAAAATTAAGTGTACACTGGACTTAACCAAAGGGTGCAAGCACCTGGATGAAAGCACAACAGCCATCCTTTATTACATCATGAAACATTAGATTGCCTAACGTAGCGTGTAAACAACGATTTAATCCAAAGCAACTTTGAGATTGCTCTGTTTTTATCATTTTTTATCCATTGATTGATTTGATTTATTGATTTATTTCAAGCATTGTAGTCAAAGCAATAAAGAATTTACACATATCTATCAAACTCATTACAGAAATGATGAAATGCATAGATTAAAAAGACAGAAAATAAAACAAAACAAAAACGTCACTTAAATCACTTTGCTTAATTAAATACAGTGATCATTAACTAAAGTATAAGTAGAGTTTGATTTATTGCTTGAAAAGGATGTCTTCCACTGTAATAAAATGGTCAAATTCGGTTTAATGATCACAATGTTAAGCACTGCAATTGTATCTCATATATAAGTTGCGTTTACCAAAGCAAATTCATAGTGCTTTTATTTTGGTAAGTTATAATATAGAAAGGGAACAGTCAACATTGTCTGATTTAAAATATATATATATTTTTTTTTAGTGTGTGAAAAAACAAAGAATGAATGAGTCTTAACCAATAGGTTTCTATTGGGGAAATAAAATGCTGTTTATTTTCAGCATTAATGTAGCTTCTCTAGTGCTTTTAAACAGTTCAGGAGCCTGAATGGTGCTTTAAAAGCAAAGGGTGGGGGACACACACTGATTCTTTCCAGAAACAACAAATGTGATGATGAGGCAGCATGACAGAATGAAGGAAAGTTGCTGTAATTTAACCCTTGTGCTATCTTAGATGACCCCACCCTTACTTTGACATGTTCTCCCTACCATGACAAAGGTGGATAAAGGTGAAAAAATTTCATGTAATCCATTGAACCAGTGAAGATCACAGAAAATAGAAAAAAAAAGGTTCAGAGCTCTGTCTAGTGAATCTAGATCAGTGTTTTTCAACCAGTGTGCCGCGGCACACTAGTGTGCCGTGGGAGATGGTCAAGTGTGCCGTGGGGAATTGCCCTCATTAACTGATCTAAAAACATTTTCCATCTCCAGGATTTCAGCTCTCTGTTCATCCAAACAGGACTTGATAAAACACTGAGGTGTTAGGAATATAAAAGATCGTAAAATACTTTTTCTTTGCATTTATTTTATTTTATTAAAGACATTTTGATAAGAATGACGTACCGCGATTCAGCTGCAGCTCCGGCTGTATTTTGTAAAAGTCCCGCCCCTTTAATTGTCTCCACCAATCATTCTTGAAGGCTTAATCACATGTCATCAGTCTGACCAATCAGAAGTGGTTAAAGTCTTCACTTCCTTGTCCCGATTTAGCTCGTAAAATCGCTCAGTTCTAACAAAAATACCAGCTAAAGCTCGTCTTTAGCGGTGTAGCTTTCCACAGAATCCGGTGTCAGACCGTGGAACAAGAGAACAAAACAATGAAGCTCAGAGACGCGATCTCCACCGGCCGTTTAATGCACTACATCTCCCATGATGCATTGGGTTGTGAGACTGACCGCGCACAAGATCTGTTGTTAAACGTCTTGAAACCAACGAACACACATCAAACTGTTTTCAAATCTTCTAACTTAACTTTTATTGCATCTTTTAGAAAAAAAACAGCTGCATTTTCCAGCTTTTTCTGCAACAATTATCTCAAAAATGCATGTGAGATTGTGGAGGGACTGTAGATCAATACAGACTATGAGTTTCTCCGTTTTTTTTGTGTGTGTTTTTTTTTAATTTTTGGATCCTGGTGTGCCGCGGGATTTTTTTTAAGGTTAAAGTGTGCCGTGGCTCAGAAAAGGTTGAAAAACACTGATCTAGATGACCCAACTCCCAACGGTAAAGTGCCTAGGATAGCACAAGGGTTAATGTGACAAAAAGGGGCTTTGTTTACATATCTGCTTTGTTGCACCTTTGCAGCCACGCTTCTCACACACGGAAGTAAACTGGTAACGCTGATCACCACAATGTCACCCTTTTTCAGAGCATTGTACACATCCCTCTGATCCATCAGGTCCCTAAACTAGAATCCATTGCTTTGAGGTTCTGCAGAACTTTAGCCCGCTTTGCTAGCACGTTAGCAGATGCTAAGCGCATTAGCCTATTAGCTGCTGCCGTGCTTCATTGTCTATCTTATTTATCTGAGCCGCTAAAAAGCACAGCAATCCACGTATTCATATCTTACTGGCAGCAACATGACTCAAAGTTTCTGTTTGGTATCCATTCCATGTAAAAACTAAATAGTTCATGTCTCATAACAACAGAACAAGCTGCCTCTGGCTGCAGTCTTCCTGCTGTCTTGTGCAGAGTAGAGATGCTCAAAGAGGCTCAGTGTGCTCTGCTGCCAACTAGCGGTCGGAGGGTGAAGTGGACAACAAGAGTCAGACGCTGAAGGACGCTCAGAAATAATTAAATAAATATCGATCTGGCAGCATTTTGAATCGATACAAGTATTGCCAAATGACATATTGCGATATATTGCCGAATCAATTTTTTCTTACACCCATAATCCCACCCCTAATGAGTTCATTCATTTGATAGTTTTACAGTGTTTTAAATCAGGTTCTGATCCAAAGAAACAAAACAGTCAAAGCCCGAATTCGATTCCCCAACTGTGATGAATCAGTGGATAGTCCTTTTCAGCCAGTGAGCTGCAGCCTCTTAAATGCTGAGTTTGTTTGGAGAATCAGATTTAATTGAAACTTTCCAAATGAAACTACAGTCTACAGTCCACTAGAAGGTAATCCCTGGTGGGGGTAACCAGGCTCTCGGCAACGGTGGCTATGTTCCTTGTGTGCTGGCTTACTGGGCCCGGCGGCGGCCCTCTCCCCGCGCAGGGAGAGAGATCCCTGAATTCTCTGCCAAGACCAAGAGCTGGAGTTCACATCTAAGCCTGGGGGTGTCCGTGTCCCTGTGGTGTGGATTCTGGTCCTTGGCCTTGAGCGCCGGCCTTCTCCAAAATTCCACAGTGGGTGAGCCTGATCCTCACCCCTTGGGGACCCCCACTTCTTTTGGGTATCCTCCTGCTGGGTGGGTGGCTGCCTGGAGCCCCCCTGGTGCGGTGGGGGGGGCTATTCCTCTGGTCGGGCTGGAGTTTCCACTCTTTGTTCCCCTGTGCCTCCCTGCTCTCTGGCATTCGGGGCCCCTGTGGTGGCCCTGGTCTGGGTGGTAGATGTGATCGCCCAGCGGACGTTTTTTCTCTATCTGCTACCGTGCGGGTGTTGGGGGGTTCTGGCTGGCTTCTGCTATGGCGGGGGTCTTGGTGTGGGGATTACTGGGCAGTCTCCCTCCTTCTTTTTACATTCCATCATTCACTTTAGAAGAACATAAACGCTCACTCCAGCACAGGTGCTATCTCACCTTTGAACAAATAGTTTGCGTGACTGAAGGAAATATTTGTGTGTTGGTCTGAAGGCGTAAGTAAAGGTGTGTTAACAGTAGTTGTATTGTGTACATGTTGACGTGTTTGTATGTGAACATACAAGCCAGCAGGTATGTCTATAACATTTGAGTGTGTGTGGACAGGCCCCGCCCCTTCTATATTTGTTATACATCTATACCTGACAGAAAGAGAAAAGAAAATGAGAGAAGATAAAAGGAAAGAAAAAGAAAACAATGTCTTTATAGAGATGATATTTTATTACTTACTCCAAATTCGGAATCTTCCATTTGGAAAACCATCTCCGTAGTAAATCAAGTCTCCTCTGTTTCAATATCCTTCATAAATTAGACTGAGAGCACAGTTCTGCCAACTAACTTTAACTATCTAAACCAAACCATTACAAATGGTCAATGTAAGGTATATGGGTAAAAATATTTCCTCTAGGCTTTCTGATCTATTCAAGCTAAACCACAACCAACTCCTTTGAACTAGATGGAAAACACACTAATGGGGGGAGTTGCCACCACATATCTTGGGGGGCTTGGGGTCCTGTGGCTCAGGGGCCAGTTGCCCTTGGCTGGTGTTTAGCCTTAGGTCTACAGGGTCCTGTGCGGCCCTAAGCGGGCTGCCGTGGCCCCCCTCTTGGTCCGGCTGCTCAGGCTGGGGAGGATCTGGTCTCTCTAATGAGCACATGGTACCAATCCTGCACATAACTGCAGGATGTAAGATGCTGGCAGGTAAAGCATACATGGTGCGCCACAATCAAGTGGCTGGAATAATATACAGGAACATGTGTGCAGAACATGGACTGGAAACCCCAAGGTCAAAATGGGAAACACCTCCGAAGGTGGTAGAGAATGAGAGGGCAAAGATCCTGTGGGACTTCCAGATCCAGACTGATAGGATGGTAATGGAGAACCAACCAGACATCATAGTGGTGGATAAAGAACAGAGGAAAGCCGTTGTGGTGGATGTGGCAGTGCCAAGCGATGGGAACATCAGGAAGAAGGAACATGAGAAACTGGAGAAATACCAGGGACTCAGAGAAGAACTGGAGAAAGCCTGGAAACTGAAGGTGACAGTGGTGCCTGCGGTAATTGGAGCACTCGGGGCAGTAACCCCCAAGCTTGAGGAGTGGCTACAACAGATACCTGGAAAGACCTCAGACCTCTCAGTCCAGAAAAGCGCATGCTCCCAGGCCTCTGGTAGAGGACCCGAGCTTGGAGGAGAAACCACCCGCGGAGGGTGAGAGAGGCGTGTGTGTGTAATGTACATATATATATATATATATATATATATATATATATATATATATATATATATATATGCGTTTACCTCCACCACCCTATTGTACATGCTCACTGTCTGCTATATAGGGGTTTAAGAAAAAATCGATTCGGCAATATATCGCAATATGTCATTTGGAAATACTTGTATCGATTCAAAATGCTGCCAGATCGATATTTATTTCATTATTTCAGAGCGTCCTTCAGCATCTGACTCTTGTTGTCCACTTCACCCTCCGACCGCTAGTTGGCAGCAGAGCACACTGAGCCTCTTTGAGCATCTCTACTCTGCACAAGACAGCAGGAAGACTGCAGCCAGAGGCAGCTTGTTCTGTTGTTATGAGACATGAACTATTTAGTTTTTACTTGGAATGGATACCAAACAGGAACTTTGAGCCATGTTGCTGCCAGTAAGATATGAATACGTGGATTGCTGTGCTTTTTAGCGGCTCAGATAAATAAGATAGACAATGAAGCACGGCAGCAGCTAATAGGCTAATGCGCTTAGCATCTGCTAACGTGCTAGCAAAGCGGGCTAATGTTCTGCAGAACCTCAAAGCAATGGATTTTAGTTTAGGGACCTGATGGATCAGAGGGATGTGTACAATGCTCTGAAAAAGGGTGACATTGTGGTGATCAGCGTTACCAGTTTACTTCCGTGTGTGAGAAGCCTGGCTGCAAAGGTGCAACAGAGCAGATATGTAAACAAAGCCCCTTTTTTGTCACATTAAATTACAGCAACTTTCCTTCGTTCTGTCATGCTGCCTCATCATCACATTTATTGTTTCTGGAAAGAATCAGTGTGTGTCCCCCACCCTTTGCTTTTAAAGCACCATTCAGGCTCCTGAACTGTTTAAAAGCACTAGAGAAGCTACATTAATGCTGAAAATAAACAGCATTTTATTTCCCCAAATAGAAACCTATTGGTTAAGACTCATTCATTCTTTGTTTTTTCTCACACTAAAAAAAATATATATATATTTTAAATCAGACAATGTTGACTGTTCCCTTTCTATATTATAACTTACCAAAATAAAAGCACTATGAATTTGCTTTGGTAAACGCAACTTATATATGAGATACAATTGCAGTGCTTAACATTGTGATCATTAAACCGAATTTGACCATTTTATTACAGTGGAAGACATTAAAATTTAGGTTGAGTTTTTTCAAAGTCATATTTAAAAAAACAGAAAGAAAACATGTTTCGGTAAAATATTGGGATACGTATCGTATCGCAGGGCGCGTATCGGGATACGTATCGTATCGCCACACTCTTGCCAATACACACCCCTAGGTGGGATAGGCTTGCTTCTTCCCAATCCTTTTCAAGCAATAAATCAAACTCTACTTATACTTTAGTTAATGATCACTGTATTTAATTAAGCAAATGTGATTTAAGTGACGTTTTTGTTTTGTTTTATTTTCTGTCTTTTTAATCTATGCATTTCATCATTTCTGTAATGAGTTTGATAGATATGTGTAAATTCTTTATTGCTTTGACTACAATGCTTGAAATAAATCAATAAATCAAATCAATCAATGGATAAAAAATGATAAAAACAGAGCAATCTCAAAGTTGCTTTGGATTAAATCGTTGTTTACACGCTACGTTAGGCAATCTAATGTTTCATGATGTAATAAAGGATGGCTGTTGTGCTTTCATCCAGGTGCTTGCACCCTTTGGTTAAGTCCAGTGTACACTTAATTTTACTTGAAAACCAACAGAAGCAACACACTTGGATGCAAAAGCCCATCCAGGTTTTGTAAAACATCTTTTCCAAAAGGCCATATGCCCTGATGCAGCCTCTCTCAGGACAATAATAATAATAATTTTCCCCTTGTCAAAGCAACTTTCTAAAGAAGTTTCTTTTTTGCTCATTTTGGTTGTTTGGGTTTCATTTTAGTGGGGTGTATCACCTGATGTTTGGTGTCGCGACTTTGACGTGCGTGAAGTGTGACAGATGTAACAGAGAGAATCCGGTCACTTTTCAAAATTAAAAGTTTTTGTCAGAAAAAAAGAACAATAAAATGGAAATTATTTTTTCTTTCTGTGCGTCGCGGTGCCAAAATTTCCCGTGGCCCGGTACCGGTGGTTGGGGACCACTGTCTTAGTGTGACAATTTAATTCTTTTTCTGTCTAGTTTATCTATCATAAATGCGTTTTTTTTCCTCCTCATACCCCCCGTCTTCCCTCTGTAGACATATATATATATACACTGTAAGCCCGGATAAGTTGAATTTACTTAAAAAATTTGAGGAAACCGGTTGCCTTAAAAATTTTAAGTAATGGGTTATGAAAACTTGAGTGCATTTAACTTAAATGCATGAAAGGGTGGAATTATTATTTTAAGTTCAAACTACTGAATGCCAAGTTGATTTCACTTACAATCTCTTGTAATATCAATGGCTTTGTTACATGAACTCCACTTACTATTTTAATTTGAAGTAACTAAACCTTTGTATTCATTGCATGTGCTAAACTAGAACGTTTAAATTAAGAAAAATATGCAACACAAAAGTCTTTTTTTTTTTACTGTTTATTTAAAACAGCATTAAGTTACAGGGATGTGGTCCCCTGCTTTCACAAACTTGAATCATAAGCCACAAACAGGGGCAAAATGTGTGTCATTCATGCCCTAAACATTGCATAAAACAAAGCACCATCATGCCAACAAAAACACTTATTGTGCTCAAGCATGTGTACATCTTTATTACAACATAATTAAAACATCAAAACTGCATTGTAACTTACACTCCTATTATGGAAATGTTTTAGCTTTTAGCTTTTGGTAATGTAACTAAAATACCCAACTCATTTGAAATTAAATTTGATCAAAGCTGCGTCATGGAATCTTGTGCAAAATCAGTGCAAATACCACAGAACACATGTACCCCAAAATCGTACACAACAGTAAACATGTTTTCATAAAAGTCCAACATTACAAACTGTGGCAAACAAATCTGGAACAGTAGAAGGGCCATTTTGAACCCGATTTATGCTTCCAGCTGATTTTTCAAAGTTTGAATTTTGGGTACCAGCTCACTTTTACCCAGTTTGAGCATTACTTGCTGAATAAAATTGAAAGTGTTTTTCATGCAGTTGGGGTAGTCCAGGCATAGATCAGTCCGAAAAGGACACAGAAGGCCTGACGTAGGTTTGTCAGTTCATCCATTACCACAGACCCTTCCAAGATGATCCCTACTCTGGATGGATTGAGCTGGGTATTTTCTTGACCAAGGCAGAGAATTCCCACTGAAGTTTCACTGTACGAGTCCTTGTCAGTTACATCCTATCATTGAAAGAAATGTTTTGACAAGGAGAGAAAATAAACATGCCAGTTAGAAAATGGTTTTTGTGCACCAAAAATAACATGTGACTGTTCATAATGAACAGCATTGTACAACATAAAACACACTGAAAGTAATTTATATTAAAAGGACGATATCGAATTTTTATCAAATGCCATATTCAAATCTGTACAAGTTGCAACACTTTGCCCAAAATATGTAGTTTACTCACTGAGTCACAGCCGTGCTGATTTTTTTCTCTCCCCCCAATGGAGCAACCGGAACCCAACAAGTGCAATCAGAACTCCCCATTTGAGTTTTAGACCCAAAACCATTTTCACAAGTTCCAACTGGTGACAGTAAATTTCAAAAACTAATTGGGAAATTGTAAAAGGATTCATACAACTTTAGTTATTGGGAGCCATTTTCAACTTTTTCAATAGGACTGGGACTGAAAGTGGGTAAACTATCTTTGCTCGGCCATAAAATAGAGACTTAATGGAGACACTGATGCTGATCAAATAATTTTGAAAATTAATGGCAGTGTTCATTAACAGTTAAAAAGGAGACAAAAGGAGCATGCACCTGCAATATTTACAAAAACAAATGAACTTACAGAGCATGTCCTGAAGAAGGCAGAAGAATCATCCGCCAAGATGACAGGCAGTCCCCGAAGACATAGGCACCTGATGTCTGTTGGCTCAGTGGTCTGCAAAATAGTAGACACAAGAGTTAAAACATATCTTGATAAGGATACTCACATCAGGGTTTCCCATACATTCATTAATTTGTGGTGGCCCATGTATGTGAGCCTTAAATAGCTTAAATAGCTGTGCTCTCTTTTCACAGTTAAGAGGGCAATACTTACACTTTCAAAGCATATTTTTCCAGAGGTTGGTATTCAGTTTGTTGCTAATATCAGGAGACTGGTTTTAAAGGAATCTCTTCCTATGACCTGCAACACAATAAAACAAATAAAATAAGAGACAAGGGAACTTATATAAGCTACAGTGGTCTACTGCAACAATATACCTGTATTTTCAAAGTAGCTAACATTAAAGATATAATGTAATTGTTAGGGGTGTAAAGTTATTGCTATACTCAGTCATAATCCGGTTGCAATTCACTTTTTATTAAGTGCTTGGAGGTAAAATAATCACTAATGCAAAACATGTCATGAATAAGACAATAATACAATGAATGGTCAAAGAAATTTACATTTAACGTTAATACTAGGAAAAAACAATGCAATGTGGTCGCTTACACTCTTCCCACCGAGTGCGTGTCCCTCGCTCAGTGTGGATCGGGCTGTGTCACCACCAACACGCTAAAACTGCAGGTGGAAAAATAGTTAAACTGGTTACAACAGCTTTATACTGCTCACAAAAGCCCCTCCAGTAAGAAAAAAGTAAATAACGTTGCGCTCCCATCCCCGTCGCCATGAATGCGCGAGGTTTTCGTTGAACTGATAAAAACGACAGTTTTATAAGTTCACAAACAGCGCGTCAAGCCAAAAAAATGCAATTTGGCTAGCTAACGTAAAGCCATCAATAAGGTGGTTACGGTCACGGTGATAACTTAATAAAAGTACGTCTTTCTCTAAAGATACTCATAAAAAGCCCCTCCGGTGATAAAACTGACTTACATTACTTACATTAGCTAGCTAAGTACCTTAACGGGTGACAATGTTAATGTCCATTGACGTCAAACTGCTTCACTTGGACTTCTCACAAACAACGCATCAAGTGAGTAAAATCTTGTAACATTAGCTAGCAGGTGAAAATGGCTGCCGACATAAATAAGATAACGTCCTCCCAATACTCACCACCATCCCCTTGTTTCAACACACAAACACGGAAACATTAAGTTGAATGACTCAGGAGCAACGTTAGCTAAATCAAAGTTACTTACCGTCTCTGGCGAGTTTTAGCAGAAACTGGACTGTCCGGTGCGTGGCGAGAAAGTGACGTCGTCTCGGCAAAAAGCACAGACACGGCGGCAAAGTCACGTCTTCTCGGCGGCAAAGTGACGGCAATCACGTTCCCATCATGCATTGCATGACTAAAACTTGGGAATTTTAAGCTATTTCACTTAAAATTATTCACTGGCTCAACTAGGTCTACAAATTAGTATAACATACTTACATCTGCTAGTAATGCAATCAAAACTTAATCGATTTGAGTCATGTAAGTACATTCTACTTTAAATGTTTGATTAGATATGAAATCCGGGTTTACAGTGTATATATATAGTATATTCATATGTGTCTATGCATAAATAGATAGATAGATAGATGGATAGATAGATAGATAGATAGATATGTATATATATAGATATGTATATATATATATATATATATATATATATATATATATATATATATATATATATATATATATATATATATATATATATATATATATATATACAGAGGAAAAGCTGTTGTGGTGGATGTAACACTGCCAAGTGATGGAAACATCAGAAAGAAGGAACACAAGAAACTTTAAAAACGCGCACACACGCATAGACTTTTCATTGAAAGCGGTTGCTCAAACACGCCTTCCCAAGTCTGGTTTTAACCCTTGTGCTATCCTAGGCACTTTACCGTTGGGAGTTGGGTCATCTAGACCAACTAGACAGAGCTCTGAACCTTTTTTTTTCAATGATTTGTGATCTTCACTGGTTCAATGGATTACATGAAATTTGTCCACCTTTATCCACCTTTGTTATGGTAGGGAGAACATATCAAAGTAAGGGTGGGGTCATCCAAGACAGCACAAGGGTTAAGATAACATGCGCTCTTATAAGGATTAAGTCTTGAGTAAAAAAGCTGATAGTTGATTTGTCAGTTTTTCAACTGTTCAGTCCTCCCGATATATTTCTTTCCCATGAGCCGTTCTAAGGCTCTCTTGTAAAATCAGCACAGAGCATGAATCTTAAATGGACTGTTGTACAGCCGTGTAAACCCCAACAGTCATCACAAACTCACTGAAGAACAAGGGGGGGTGCCAAACAACACAGCTCAGACCCTTAAGTGTATGAGAGCGCAGACACGACTCCCACTATTCTCCTTCTGGATGATCACTGAGGCGCACGGCAAACTCACAATTCAGATGAAACTCCCCGGATCACAGAGGAAGTGAGGCCGCCTGATGTTTTATTGATCATAAACAACGTTAAGTATTTTCAAGTTGCAATAATTTATATGCGTTGGAGTGGTGGATGTCTTTATGCTCAGCAGCAGGACGTTTGTCAGCAGAGATGAGGCTTCTAATATGACACGGTAAAAGGAAAATCTACTCCCAGAAGCAGAACCCCAGCGTTGCTTTTATCATTTCGGACAGTTGTGTGTAAGCAAGTCTTCATCAGAGGTATGAACAAGAAAGCAGAGACAGGGAAAGTTCTTCTCTCAGGAACACTTCTGCTGTGCTATCATGCTGGCTGATGCCCCAAACATCCAAAACTATTATTTTTAGTTTTGACTCATTATACTCTTAAAGTCAACATTCATACTCTGATCGAGGAACTCTGTGATTGTTTGAAGGAAGTCGCCACTCCCCCTAAAGCAGCAGATCTTTGTGTGGGAAGGGTAGCTTCAGCTGACATATATTAAATATATTACACGGTGAATGAACATGTGAAAATAAAATGTCTTTTCTTAGGAGAAAAACCAGAGAAGCAGCCGTCTGCATAGATCGTCTTGTGGATGCTTTGCTGCACTGTCACCTTTTAGAACTCAGCTTTGTGATTCCAGTACTAAAAGAATTAGGGGAAGAGGACAAGCATTTTTTTTCCCGCTGAAGCGGCAGACGAGGCGACTGCAGAATGGAGACATTCATGGAAGTAATGCTGCTGAAGCCTCCTCTGTCTGGTGATCTTCATCTTCTCTCTTATTATAAACTAGGCTTTTTCTGTGAGGTTTTCAGAGAAAAAAGTGACTTTGTGAAGAACAGGTGAGAATTTTGAACCATCTGTGTTCAAACGGTGAACCGAGAGTTTATTTCAACCAAGGAAAAGTTAAAAAAATTGAGAGGATTTTTTTTAAGACAAAAATCACAGTTACATTCAGTAACTGCCATCTTTTACCATCTATGAAAAAATGTACGTATTAAGACATGACATGAGTAGAATTAAAGCTAATCCTTACAGGCCCCCCACCCTCACACACACTCAAAAATTACACCCCCCCTTTATTCTCTTACTCTCCACTTCTGCCTCTGACTCCATTGTTAAAGCTGCATGTGAAAAATTAACAGGTTTTTTTTATTCTGCATTGCTGTCTTCATAAGGTCAAAGGTCAACATAACTTTAGTTATGGTTGTAGACTTAACCTGGCATGAGCCTGAAACTTCCTGAAGAACAAAAGACAAAAGTTTTTTTTCTTCTTCTCATATTGTGCTAAAATATTAAGCCTGGCAAGGCTGTGTCCGAATTCCTTCCCTAACTACTAAAAAAACATAGCGTGGGACTATTAGTGGCCGGATTTTAAAAACAAATTCGAAAACCATACTGACTACTTTTTTTTTTCTTCAAATGGCTAATATGACATCACCAATTTATCTAATCAATTCAAGCACTTTATGAAGACTATTTATGAATCCACTATGTTCGGATGAGGAAAATGTCTATGTTTATTTTTAAAAATACATTTAAAAATACATTGTTTTCACAAAAATTGTTCAAACGCAATGCATTGTGGTCTATATTCGCCAATCTAGTGAGCATCGATGCACACTGGTTTATCGCAGATACTTCTAGTAAATTTCTAAGGCCCTGGATTTTGGAATTGTAGATTTGGAGAGCACTTCAAAATGGTGAAAGCACTTTATAGTGCACCATATAGTGAGCGAAGGAAAACCCAAACTTTTCTACAACATGGCCGCTGAGCTGTAGGCCCTGTGGCCATCCCATAATTCGAAAGATTCCTTTGGATATCCCTGATGAGTTTCCTCCCGGTGTCATTAGATTTACTTGAACTAATTTTTTAAGCCTAATAAAAAATTTGGCCCTATTCATTCTTTGGCAAAAGAATCTATTTTGGGAGAGGGGCTGTTCACTATGCATAAAATTCATTTTCACCAGGCACTAGAGGTGCGTGGAAATTTTTGTGAGTTTTTGAGTATGTGGCAAGTGTGACATTTTTGCCCAAAGGTACAGAAAGGAAGACTTGTGAAACTGTTCACTCCTTGCAGTCTAGGAGATGAAAAAGCTGAGATCTACATCCAAAGCTGAGGAACATCATCAAAAAACAAAAGAAATTCATTGACATTTGTCTGAAAATAGGTGTAACATTAACTGCAATGAGTTTGACTTCATTAGATCTGACTTTACGATGAACTGACCAACGTTAGCATCACGTTTACTGATATAAGTAATGTTCAGAATGCAAAGCCTCGCCAAAGTGCAAAGCTTGTGATGTCTGCAGGGTAACAAAGGAGTTCACTGAAAGACACCAGCAGCACACACTGAACAAAAACGGAGCACTTTGGGATTTTCTCCAGAAGGTTGTCCAACAGAACATGAGGACAAAGAAAACCAAAATAAAACAACTTTCAAAAAGAAGTTATGAATTGTCGTTACTGCTAATATTAATCCTGATAAGACTGTATCAGCTGATCTCTACAAAGGACTTCTGCTCAATTTCTTATCATATTTTCACGTTGAATCAATTTTTCTTTGACTGCTTTCAATAAATAAACTCAGTGGATGCCGTTTATTAACCTATGTTGTGTTTTTCACATCATTTAGTAAAGACTTCTCTAAATGCTGAGCCCTCCAAAGATGATCCCATCACTCCTTTCTGCTTCCACTAAGATGACAGGAGGAACTTTGCTGGTCTGGAGGAAGCTTTTATCTTTTCTTCATGGGAATGGGATTGAAGCTCCATCCAAAAGGCACTGAACCATCATTTAGAGCAGGGGTGTCGAACCGCAGGCCTCAAGGGCTGACCTCCTGCTGGTTTTTCAGAAATCCTGTCTCATCTGCTCTTGATTACCTGGATCAGGTATGTTTAGCCAACACGGAGCTTCAATGGCAGGTTGGTTAGAAAACATGCAGGACACTGGCCCTTGATGCCTGGAGTTTGACACCTGTGATTTAGAGTGTTTCAGGATCCTTGGGATGAAAGTTTTGAAGCAGGAAAATAAAGTGTTGTATGAATCTCCATTCCTATGTAAATCTTGGGTTTTTTCACCTTCACAGCTCTGTTGTTGACTGTTTTACTGCGTCTTGAAAGCAGCTCCAGTCACTTTGACAGAAACCTTGATTTTGACGGATCATGCTTTAGTGGAGCCACATTTCTATGTGCCAGGCTCAAGAAATCTGTCAATATCACCTGGATCCATCTCTTTTTTCGATTCCTCTGACTGCGGGGGCTCCTGGGAGAAAATAAACACCTGCAAAATTCCATGATTTCAGAGAAGCAAACACTTTCCTGCTTGGTATCTATTTCTTTCTTGCTGTTTTTAGACTATTTTTTACCACTTGTCTGTCTGATTCTCCCTTTTGGAAAGTTTCACATCCAGGAGACAGCAGGTATTTATGAGAATAAATATCTATCCAATATCCCATCTCTTTCCTTCAGATCGCCTTCCTTTATTTCCAACCTCCGCCTCCTCCTCTCTGTGCTTCCTGCCTCCCTGTGCACTCTTTTTTCCTCTATATTGCACCTGTCTCTCAAATCCCTCAGTTATCTCTGGAGTCCTCCTTATCTCGCATGCACACCCCCCTCCCTGCCCCCCGCCCCTTCTTTCTACCTGTCTTCCCCCGACAGAGGTGGCCCTCAATCAGGTGACGTCCCTCTGTCGTGTCTGAAGCGGCCTTCTGTGGCAGCTACATCGATGAATCCACGCACACCCACGATAAGAAACGCAGGCAGACGACGCCACGCATGGGGTGGCACTTTACCGCCACCCCATGCGTGGCGTAACCCACTTCTCCAACTGGCTTCCCGATTCTGCAAAGACAGAGTGAGATTGCTGCACACACAGTCCAGCACTACATCCCAAAACTATTAGTTCCTGACAGCGTCCTCCATTCAGCTCTGTCTGCTCCCCGTGCACACAGCTGTCGGGGCTCGGCCCTCAGCACGCCACACCGCACTCCTGTAATAGCTTTCTACGCCACAATCTAGCCGCTTGCCCGTCGAGTCAATTGGGTGTATTATATTTGTAATTGGAGGCTATTGATTGACAGAGTCTGAATGCGAGGCAGGACATGAAACGCTGGAGCTTCCCACTCTGTGCAGAAAAAACACCAGGGATTTTCTTTCAACCCCCCCCCTCCATGGAGCTTCAAAAGGCTTTCTCTCTCCCGCACACACATGCTGACAGTTGTCGGAATGTGGCCTAAAAATACTACAATCCTCAGTCCAAGGTCAGTTCATGAAGGTAGGATTCAAAGGCAGATAGACAGTGGATCCAGCCGGGCTCATCAGCATGCTGAGGCCGCCCCCCGCTACACTGGGAGCTCCTTGTTGGGCATGTGAAGGTGAGACAGGAAAAGTTAGTCATCCTCATGTCTAAACATCGGCCAAAGCTGAAAGTGTCATAACATCACATTAAACGACTCTGACGTGTCACCGCGCCGCCGCCTGCCCTCCATCCCCACATTTAATCAAGATCCATGACTCCCAGGAGCCTCTCTGAGTCTGTGGCTGTGTGCAGATTTGGGAGCTTTTCGGCGGGAATTAGTGCCTGTCACATTTTTTAACGTGGCATCCTCAAATACAGCCCTTCTCTCATCATCTGGGGGAGGCTTTTCTGAAATCCCCCTCCCAGGCACAAGACCAGAGGTCATGCAGCGACAGACTGTAGAAAGAGGAAGAAAGGAAGAAGAAGGGAAGAAGAATGAGTATCTGGTGAAGCAATTATGAGAAAAACAGCCTCGAATGAGCACAGCAAGAAAAATACTTACTGTAGGTTTTTTATTAATACACAGGATCTGGCATTCAGCAGCTTTACCTTGCACTGCTGACCTGAAGGTCCAACAGCAGAAAAAAGTCTAGACAGATAAGTAAAGAGAAGGCTTTAATGCATACAAAGTCAGTGAAGTAAGACAAGCTGACAAATGAATAATTTTACATGAACAAAACTGCTGCTGCTGCACTGAAACGGAAAAAGTTGAATTACTTTTGAGAGTAATTTCCTAAAACACTGTAAGCAGCACAGCTAGAGTGAATTCAGAGCTCCCCTGCAAACAAATGGAGAAATTAATTCTTTGGGCTTTTTTGAAAAGTCCGGTGTTAACTGCAAACCTGAGCAGAAAATGGATCTGTGAAATCATGGGATTGGAACAACAATAAACAAAAACATACACACAACTTTTCTGCTCCCATTTGTTATGAGATTAACTCAATCAATCAATCAAACTTTATTCATAAACTAGCACTTCTCATGCATTTTGTGCAGCTCGAAGCGCTTTAACATTAAAAACAGAACACATATATTACATTAAAAACCCAACCCACCCTTCACCCTTCCCACTCCCCTCCGTTAAAAACATATGACCCATGGCCCCCACGTACAAAGAATGATGACTATGTAGCTTAAATAAATAAGTAAATAAATAAATAAGCAAACAAACATACAAGTATGGCTTGGCTCTGCTGTGAAGAAACGGCATTTGGGAATCCTTTCATTCCAGGAGCTGGCCCGGCCATGGGAGCATCGCCACAGCGCCCACCCCAACCGGGACAACACTGGGGTCCACTTCAAAGCCGTGAAGCTGCAAAGTTAGACCCCAGCCGCCCCAGCAAGGGCAAGAACTGCAGGAACAGCTAACAGCCAAGCCGGCAAGCCCTGGAGGAAAAGATCCCCACAAGAAACACTGGGGCTAAAATTATGATAAGATACTAAAATTAAAAACATAAGATGTATATAAAAACATAAAATTGAGAATAAGATGCATCAAATGAAAATAAATACCTAAAATAGCCTAGACTAAGACTAATAGAAATAGAAATAGAAATAAAATCAACTAAAAGCTAAATTAAAAAGGTGGGTCTTGAGCCTCTTCTTAAAAACCTCTACAGTCTCTGCAGCCCTGAGGTTCTCCAGAAGGCCGTTCCACAGGCGAGGACCATAATGGCAGAACGAAGCCTCACCATAAGTTTTGGTCCTCACCTTAGGAACAACTAAGAGGCCAGTGCCAGAGGACCTCAGGGTCCGCGAGGGCTCATATTTTAAAAGAATATCATTCAAATAAGAAGGCCCAAGACCATAAAAACATTTATAAACCATTAAAAGAACTTTAAAATCAATCCTGAAACGCAGAGGGAGCCAATGCAGCGATTTTAAAACCGGTGTAATGTGTTCCCCCCCTCTGGTCCTCGTCAGAACTCGTGCCGCTGAGTTCTGTAGAAGTTGTACGTTTGAAAGAGACTTTTTGGGTAAACCAGAGAGCAGGGCATTACAGTAATCTAAACGACTGAAAATAAAAGCATACATTAGCACCTCTGTGCTGGCAAGAGAGAGGAACAGGCGGACTCTGGTAATGTTTTTGAGATGATAAAATCCTGTCTTAACCACATTTTTAATGCTCAGAGTCAAAAAGTAAGCCCAGGTTTCTCACACATGGAGAAGGTTTAAAATTATGAAGATGTGGTAAAATCATCTCTCTCTTGTCTTCAGAACCAATGATTAAAACTTCTGTTTTGTCCTGGTTGAGCTGTAAGAAGTTTTCTGCCATCCATGACTTTTTTAAACTGTATTTTAGATATAGAGTGTTAACAGGTTCAAGGTCATCAGGAGACACGGCGATAAAGCTGTGTATCATCAGCATAGCTGTGAAAGTCAACGCCATGTCTCCTGATGACCTCCCCAAGAGGCAACATATATAAATTAAACAGTATTGGCCCTAAAATCGATCCTTGGGGAACCCCACAACTTATTTCATGGATTCCTGAAGAGCACGTATCCATACTTACATAAAAGTGTCGATCTGTAAGGTAAGAGTAAAACCACTTAAGAACATTTCCAGAGAGGCCCACTAGACTCCTAAGTCTGTCTAATAAAATCTGATGATCTACCGTATCAAAAGTGGCACTAAGATCCAGTAGCACCAGAACAGAATGTTTCTGTGAGTCGTTGTTTAATCTAAGATCATTAACGATCTTTAAAAGAGCTGTCTTTGTACTATGTTTTTTCCTAAAACCAGACTGATATTTTTCTAAAATTTTTTGGGCATTTAAAAACTCATGCAGTTGAGTACTGACACTTTTTTCTATAATTCTACTTAAAAATGGTAAGTTGGATACGGGTCTATAGTTATCCAGGTTTTTTGGATCTAATTGACTCTTCTTCAGAAGGGCCCTCACCACCGCCGTCTTACAGGCAGAGAGGAAGACCCCCGTCTGAAGAGAGCAGTTTACTATATTTAAAAGCTCTGACTCAAAGAATCCATAAAATGTTTTAAAAAGTGAAGTTGGAATGGGATCTAAAAGGCAGGTTGTAGTGTTTACTTGGAATACAACTTGACCAAGCATCTCCGCATCAACCAGGACAAAACTCCCCAGTGTTTCTTCTGGTAAAAACAATGCTGGTTGTCTGTTAAGATCAGTGTATTGCATAGATGAAATGTTTGATCTTATAGCATTGATTTTACCCATGAAGTGGTCTGCGAAGTCCTCACATGCAGCATTAGATGATGGCATGGAGGACTTGTTGAAGTCTTTGTTTATTAAAATATCAATGGTTTTAAAAAGAAATTTGGGGTTGTTTTTTATTTACTGAAATGATTTTTGAAAAATAAGAGATTCTGGCCCGTTTAACTGAGTTATTGTAGATTTTGAGTTGTTCTTTTAAAATGTCTTTATGAATTATTAATTTTGTCTTCCAGAATTTCCTCTCTGCCATCCTGCAGTTCTGCTTCAGACCCTTAATGTCGTCAGTCTTCCATGGCATTTTAGGAGTGGTTCTTATTGTTTTTGTTTCGAATGGAGCCACTGCATCTATGGAAGACTGGAGTCTGTTATTAAAATGATCAACAATAAAATCACAGGGTGCAGGTAAAATCTGAGCAGGAGTTTGTTTAAAAATATAATATACAACTTGCAGCCACTTCAGGAGTTAAATCCCGTTTCCTCACAGTTCTCACTGAGGCTCCCTGCTGGATTTCACCGGTGACATTAAAAAACACACAATAGTGGTCTGATATGGCCAAGTCAACAACAGAGGACACCCCGGTGGAAAGACCATAGGTAATGACAAGGTCCAGGGTGTGTCCCTGTTGTAGTTGGCTGTGTGACATGCTGCTGAAAATCCATGCTGTTTAGAAGATTTAAATACTCACAGGCGTAGATATCATCATAATTGTCAACATGTAAATTAAAATCACCAGTAATTAAAATCCTATTGTACCTAATATGAAGAGATGATAAAAAGTCAGAAAATTCTTCAATTAAACAGGAAGGGCCAAGATCCTTAACATGCTGAAGGTCATGGGCTGGACAGGATAAACTTTTATTGAACACACTAAAACTGAACTTTTTTTAACATAAAGGAAAATATTACTCGGGAATAAATCAACGCAAACCTTAAATAACTTATATTTTCTCTCCATAAAAATATATCATGTCAAAATTAAACAAGTTTGAAATAAAGTAAACATACCATTCTTTAATCTTATGTAATTTTATGTACAAAATTAACTTTAATTTTAAATATACCAAAAGATTCTGCTCTCAATAAATATATGTCTGTCATAATTACAAAAATTCAAAAGGTTAATATGCTGCATATCAAAAAACAAACAAAACCTAGAAATATGAATCCAATTTGTGATTTTCAGCCATAAATAAAATTCTTTTAACTTTGCTCTCGTGATTTCTTATCTAAGCTGGACATCTGAAATCACTTTGCGTCAACAAGTTGGATTGTGTTTGCTGTGAGGTTTTGTGTTGTGAAGATTCTCAGGATGGACTGTAGGGGATCAGTCAGTGAGACCACACCTGTCCGCTGATTTGTTGGTTTTCATCAATTCCAACACCTCCAAGACTGTTTTCTGTTATTTTTTACCATCAGATGCTCTCAGCAGTTAGCACACTTCGCTAATGCTAATTGCTAATCATTTGTGTTTCTGCATAATAAAACACTCACAAATGTATGGTTACTTTGTATAAAATCTAATTTCATCCTCAAAGAAAGTACACAGGAAGTGACTAGTTGCTCCATTCAGAAAGAACAGGGACAGCTCTCTTCTTAAACACCTGTGCCTATCAGGATTTGACGGCTCCATCTCATCGAATTTCAAGGACCCACTTCTTCTATAACTCACAATCTTTTGGGAAAATGTGCAGACTTATTGAGGAGCAGTGGCGTGCGGAGAGGTTTACCGCTGGTTAGGCTCTGATGTTATCAGTCAGACTTACAAACAAATGCACCCACAGTAGTTTGTTCACTTTTTGATCAGCAACAGCTAAAGTTTGATGTTTAAAATTTCATTTCAACATTTTTCTTCTGTTTACAAACTGTAGCAATGAACAAAAATCACCACAATTATCATTATTGACTTTCTTTTACTTATAAATGAAGTTATGTGCTGCTCCTTCTGAAGTAACACATGGAAAACCTGTTTGTTGAAGTTTTCCTTTTCTTTCTTCAGTTTTGAAAGTCTCTGTCACCATGGAGATCTCTGCCAGAGACGTGTTTCCACAACTTCCTGAGTTTAGACACTAACCCTCTAGTTAGAAAATTATGCTAAACAATATTAAAAAACGGGACGGCTGCATTTGAGTTGCTACCACTAATTCTATTATTCTGTAGCTGCATTGTGCTTCCTGATACGGGCGCCGCCATGTTGAAACCAGACAGTCCGAGTCGCTCTGAGTTATTGTCTCTATAGCAACTAGAGTCACCATAGGATGACAGACTGTCAATTTCTTTTTAAGTGGGCAAACCTACAAAATTAGCCAGGGATCAAATACTCTACTGTATGTAACTATAAGAACTGACTGGATCTCCCCTCCCTCTGTCCTGCACAGTATTGCTCTAAACATCTGTTTTTACTACAGTAGCTGCTGTCACGGCTGTATAACTATATACGGATAAATTCAGGATTCAGATGAGATTAACTTTTATTTCTAAAGCGAGCTTTTTGGAGTTATAAATTTATGGTTAACTGAACATTTCAGAAAGTTTATAACAGATTCTGTGTCATGACTTCAGAGCTAAGTGAACCCAAACGCTGGAACCCAGAATCAGGACAGGTAAGAAAAATGTAGTGGTTTCTCCAAGGATGATGCTGTGAGATGGCGAGAGGTGATCCAGATGGGTGAAAGGCAGTGGCTCGGCTGGAGGTACAAACGCGGCAGTCCTTCGAGCTTCCAGACAGCAGAGAGAGGGGTCCACACTGACGTCACTCGTGAGCAGATTTCCTGGGACAAGGAGACAAGATTAGAGCCAGAACTTGAGAACAGACTAGCTTAACTAGAACTTGACAAGACCAGGCTAGTCACCATAATGGGCAATGATCTGGCGTTGAGTTGTGGCGATGGGTCTCCTTTTAAGCAGCAGAGGTTGATGAGTGGAGTGACGACAGCTGGAGGTAATCAGGAGCAGAGTGGAGAAAAGCTGGAGGGGGAGGAGTCTGACAGAGGCACCATGACATTCTGCCTTTAGTTTTTTAGATAGTCCCTGCATATTTTAATCATGTGTGGATCTCTAATATCTTACATTATAACGTCATGTTTCTCAGAGCAGCAGCACACCAGTGAAAATGATCTTTTTACTAGAATACTTGTTCTCAGTGTTTAGACATTCAGTTTGGGTAAAAAGAAAATCTCAAGTTTTGAGTTTGAGCAGCTTATTAATGTTCCTCCTTAAAGTCCGCTATGCTTTCTGACAGAAACCACTGACCTGTTGGCTGACCTGTAGCTCTCTCCGACTCTTCCAGCTGCTGGAAACTTCTCTGCAGGCAAACTGAGCTGGAACTCCCACCGCCATCACTGCTCAGAAATTCTCTGTCAGATTCACATTTTTCCTTTCTTTGGAGCCTGGAATCTCGCTGAATTTGTTCTAAAGAAGATATTCCTTCATAGGTTTTTTTGTAATGTTAGAGCCTTGATGCTCCAGAGGCACGAATGCCTCAGGTGACATGGGTTCTTTTTTTCCAAGCTTGCAACATCAGGTTGTTTTTCAGTCTGATGCCGGTCAAGTGAATGTTGATGATAATGTCATTGACCTAGACAGAATTGGCTTTGTTTAGGATAACCAAGAATTGGACTGGGAAAAGACAAAAAGATCCAACCAATCACAACACAGGAAGACAAAGACACCATTTACTTCTCTTCCATACCCCTACTACTAAGTGGACAAAACAGAAATGTTGTGTGTAGAGGGAAGATTGTGTAACACACCCTCTACGTACATTTTACACATATTGCCCAGATGAAAACTGGTCATACGTAAATATACATGGAAAAAAATGTGGTTCTTTATATGAAATTTTTACTAATGTATCATGAATGAACATTGTAACATCTATGGAGGAAGTAAAAATAAACCACCCAAAGACCACGTAAGCCCACGCTGACCACACATTCAGAGCATTGAGCATAAATCACATCATGTCAGCACCATGGTCAGCACCCAGGGCGGTGCTGAAACTATCTGATTCCCCTGGTCCGCACCAGTTCTAAGTCAGCTGCTAGATGCTGAGGGGGCCACTGGGGGTCTCCACCCCCTGTGGAAGCCACATCTTGAGAGAAGGGCCAGGCATTCATCCGCAGTCACATCCGGCCACCTTCCTATCGCCTCGACAGCTTCTGGCCTACCTCCTGCATCCACTGTCCATGCCACTACATACCTGGTCACACATCGCAGTAGCCTTCATTACAGATCTACCCCACTCATGAGGTAACCCCACCATCCTCTCAGGTATTGATCCTTTCTCTAAATCATGCCGGTCAATCTCTATGCCTAAACTGCCCACAGCACTGGAAACAGCAAAAGTAATCATCGACCATGTGTTCCGGCACTATGGTCTCCAGGACGACACTCTGTCAGACTGTGGCCCCCAGTTTACCTCACATGTGTGGCGCGAGATATGCTAGGGTCTGGGCATTAACGTGAGACTCACCTCCAGCGACCAACCTCAGTCCAATAGCCAAGTGAAGCGCCTGAACCCGGAAATCACGCGGTTGCTCCGCATGTACTGTAGTGGTCATCAAGAGGACTGGAGTCGGTTCCTAGTTTGGGGTGAATACGCCCAAAACTTCCTTTAAAAAGATGGCCACGGGGCTCTCGCCCTTTCAGTGTGAGCTGGGGGTTCAACCTCCTTTCTTTCTTTGGTCAGGAGAACCTACGGAGTTACCAGCTGTGGAAGAGTGCTTCCACCGCTGTGAGGAGACGTGGGAGGTGTCTGCCGTACCCAAGCAGTCTTCAGAGTTCTAGCCACCACAACCCCAAGCACACACTTTCTGGATGCCACACACCTGACTCTCATTCATTCATCAACCACAGTATACTTAAGCTCTGCACTGAGCCTCACCTAGTGTGAAGTATTGTTTGTACCCTTCTACCTTCTAGCGTTTTATTTGGACCTGATCTTCTGTTTCCTGACTCTGTTTCTAACTCTGTTTGCCTTCCCCTTGCCCCGTCTCTCCTCTGATGAACTTATTGCCTGTTATCGACTCCTGCCTGACTCTGATTTAGCTTTGTGGACTTTCAGCTGAGCTAATAATCCTGCACTTGGATCCAGCTGTCTGTTCTTGTGACAGTTAAATCCTGGGTAAAATTTGAACCACTAACACAAAAGACGAGGGCAGCTTTCTAACACAATATAAGAGTTAACTATGACAAAGTATTGACAAATTTAGCATTTCTTTTTTAAATACTGCAGAAAACTATTTAAATTGTTTAGCAAAAGATGTCATCCTCACCGTAACGTTTTGAAAATTAGCTAAACTTATTCCTTCCGAAAGGACCTTTTTTAAATTCCCGGCAGCAGTCTTTTTAAAATGACCCAGCAAAGCCCGTTCATGGTCAGTAGTGGACTGATAATGTGCTAGAGGGCAGGAAAGGTGTACTAAGTTATAAACGGTGGGTCTTTGAGCTTTGATCATTCTGACGAGATTGGGGCCTCAGAAATAAGTTAATCAAATATATTCCAACTTTTTTTATTGAAGTTTTAGAACATATTAACATACAGAGCATGTTTTCAAAAGGTAATCGTGTTAAGACGACAATACAGCTCTGTTTCCCCATTTCCCTCCCACCCCGAACAGAACACTCCCATCCCCAGGTCATGCGTATACACACTCACACACATACACATACAGACAGGGCATAATAGAGATCCAGTCTCTACTTATGTGCACATATACAAGAACACATGCACACACACACAAAGAAAGAAAGAAAGAAAAAAAAAAAAAAAAAAGGTGAGGGGGGTCAGTCAGTTTCTGCCTCTGGGAGCAATGTAAGAGTATCTACCAGTGATAAAAATGGATGCCATGTCTCTTTAAACTTACTTAGAGATCCTTTTAGTGAGAACCTCAGCTTTTCGAGTTTCAGGTTATATAGCACCTCCTTTACCCAGTAGTCATGCGAGGGGGGGTCGGGGAGCTTCCACCTAAGCAAAATCAATCGTCTAGCCAACAAGGTAGTGAATGCTAGAGCACGTGTGCAAGGTCCAGAGAGATTCGTGTCTACCGCAAAACCAAAGATAGCGGACACTGGGTTAGGAAGTAGCCTTGTTCCATATGCCTGGCTGAGAGTGTTAAAAACATGTGTCCAAAAACGTCTTAATTTAGGACAGGCCCAAAACATATGGGTATGGTTTGCTGGCGAGTGTCCACAACGGTTGCACTTATCAGAGATGGATGTGTAGATTCTGAATAGTTTTGCATTTGTGTAATGTGTCCTGTAAAATACTTTGCACTGGATCAAGGCATGTCGAGCACATATAGAGGACGAGTGTATCAACTTCAAGGCTGTATCCCATTGTTCTTCAGATAGTGTCATATGTAATTCCCCTTCCCAGGTGGTTTACATGAAGGAAATTGACCTACTGACTATTGTGTCAATCATTCCGGTTAGAACTGAAATACAGTGTTTTTGCTGTGGGTCCACCTTCAATAAGGTATCTAAAAAAGTTTCAGGGGGGCGGTTAGGGTAATGAGGGAATTTTTTCTTCACAAAATCTCTTGCGTGGAGGAAACGGAAAAAATGTGAGTTGGGTAAGTTATATCTGGCTGAGAGATTAGCAAAGGTTGAGAAGATATTGTTGGTGTATAGGTCCTTGACTTTTTTAAGTCCTTTACTATGCCATATTTTAAAGGCCGCATCAGTGGTGGAGGGAGCCAAATTACAACTATTTAGTAGGGGAGATAGTATTGAAGGACCATGCAGACCGAAATATTTTCTGAATTGTCTCCAGATGGCAACTGTTTCCTTTACAATGATATTGTCTCTAAAAGGAGGTAATGTCAATGGGAATTGCGAGCAAAGAACTGAGGACAGTGAGTAGGGACCAGATCCCTTCTCCATTTGCACCCAGACAGGCATAAGTGAATCAAATATGATACTAATGGTTATATAATGCTTAGAGCAGGACTTCAAAATAACACAACAAAGGTCTAATTCAAAACTTCAGAGCATGTTTACGAGACGCTTAACCCATAATTGACAAATTGTTCAGCTGTGATAAAATGTGGAAACCAGGATTAAAAGTAGGAATCAAGCTGCAGGCCCAGCCCTTACTGCCATGTGACTCACAGAGACATCTACATGATCTGGCCATTACCACAGTAGACTAATGACGTTTGTCAAGCTCCACACACAAAGAGCAAGCATCACACACAGCCACTGTAGATCTGTGGGAAGTGTGCCAGACATGTACACAATCTTTAAATTCAGTAATTAAAAATACAGCATGACAGCAGAAACATAGTTTGCCTTCTTCTTGTACGCTGTATATATGATAAAAAGGATTCTTGAAGAGTATCTGCGCAGAAAAGATAAAAGCAGCAAGGATGTAAAGGCCGAAAGGGGCTTTGCACTCAGAAAATGGACCCTCTGGCATGTTATCAGCAGTCACTTGAAAGCCAGGATTCGACATGGTTTGTTCCACATGGAGTAGTTATCATGCCATTGGCTGCAGTTTCAAATTATGTAACAGTGGCTCTAAAAACTAACCACAGCCAATGTTCTTGTGTATTTTGACCATGCTGTGTGTGACTCTCCACCTCAGGTCAAACTGAATGCTTGTTAACTTCTGCACATTGTGGTCATGTTGTAAGCGGCAGATGAGCGAGCTGTCAGAATGTAAAATCCCCCACTCCATTCTCTAAACCTGCTCTATTATTCGTATGAGGTCACAAGGTCGCTGGAGCCGCAGCTCAGCCACTTAACGGGCGAAGGCGGAGTTTATCACTTTTTCTCAGGGTCAAACTGCAAAACCCTACAGCATTGATTTAAAAAAAGTCCTAGTTTAAAACATACTAGAAACATCTTACAAATATTTCTACTTGTTATTTGTTTAATATAGGTATTTTTTTTAATTATTATTATTGGGGCTAGCTGCTGCGGCAAAAATGAATAAAAGTCATTGAAACTGTTGGCATGAGTCAGAACTCTGTCTCCTCCTCTGGTCATGGGTGGGAACCATCTCCAGAGTTCAAACACTACATCTCCCAGCAACCCCCAGCACACAGTGTCTGGATGATGTTAGTGCCACTCTGCCTGCATTACCGAGCGTTATATTCTGATTGGATCTTCTGTTTCCTGAACCTGTTTGTGTCTGTTTGCCCGCCGCCTGCCCTGACACTCACCTGGATCCTGATTACCTGTCTCTGATGTTCCCAAGCTCGTTATTGACCCCTGCCTGCCTGCCTTGCCTGCCTGCCTTGCCTGCCTGCCTGCCTGCCTGCCTGCCTGCCTTGCCTGCCTGCCTTGCCTGCCTGCCTGCCTGCCTGCCTGCCTGCCTGCCTGCCTGCCTGCCTTGCCTGCCTGCCTTGCCTGCCTGCCTTGCCTGCCTGCCTTGCCTGCCTGCCTTGCCTGCCTGCCTGACCCTGCAGATGCCTCTGTTAAAGCATAATCTTTAATATGTATCTGCAGAGTGATGGTTGTTGAATATACACAAAAAAGTGAAAGGTAATTGTGTCTTAACACACACATAAAAGAGGCAATCACCAATCCTCCATTTCCCTCCTCAAAGTCTTGGGTTGGTTACAGCCATCAAGCGCAAAATAACAATTTTCAGTTTTAAAAATAGAGAACATTGGGATCTGCAACTGCTGCTGTACAGTACCAGCAATGTTTTGAAAGTTTGTACTTATTTGGACAGCCTGTTTTCTTCCATTTCCATTATTATTTTCTGTAGTGTTTTGAATGCGTATTCCAAGTTAGGAGGGTAATCACCGTTAAGTGCATAGACGAGTC
The DNA here is from genome assembly GCA_023969325.1 of Oryzias curvinotus. NCBI lineage: Eukaryota > Metazoa > Chordata > Actinopteri > Beloniformes > Adrianichthyidae > Oryzias > Oryzias curvinotus. Next base: position 1,221,901 of record CM043716.1, on the reverse strand, counting down.
CAAAGAATGCAGCTATGGCCAGGGGGATGTTTCGTAAACCACTCAGGAAGTTATTCCCACATCCTCAGGGTGATCATCAGGGGGTCTGCACCCTCTTGTCGAGTCACATATATCCCTAAAATCGTTTCTGCCATTTGCCAATGCCCAGATTCTCACTCTGCAATAGGAAAATTGAAAGGGTAAGAAACGATTTCCTTGTGAAGTATATTCTCTCTGTGCTCAGGGTTATGGTTATGGAAGCTAATTGCATTATCAACCTTTAAAAAAGTTCTCTACTTACATCTCTCACACTAAAGAGACCTGGCCACCTTGCTTTGAAATCTGCTAACATGGGAAAGTACATGGGTTATTTGTGTGAAGACATGGATGATGATGTCTCAAATCGTGCTGTAATCTGAAGTTCGGGAGCTCAGCCCTACAAGGCATAGACAAGTAACATTCTTTACACCACCAAATTTAAAAAATAATGTTTGAAAAAAGTTTGGAAAATGTAAACTATATATAAATATAAATGTAAGTTGTAAGCAAACAAAACTTATGAGATCTTTGACTTGAGTTTTTCACCAAACAGAAGTCACAGGAAGAAGTATGGGCCAGAATAGAGTAGCACCAAAGACACATCTGCAGTGACAAAATCCTGTAAAAGACAAAAAAAACTATGAAGTAGCATAAGACAACAAGCTTGTGGATGTTGATCATTATGGTCAGGTTCAGATGTAATACAAACCTCAAAGGGCGGGGCCTGTCCACACACACACTCAATGAATGTTATAAACATACCTGTTGGCTCCAAAAATGTCCACATGTCAACATGTACAACATACAGATATTGTTCACACACACATGCTTATATATTTCATTCAATCACTCAAAATATTAGTGCAAAGGTGAGCTAACACCTGTGCTCAGGTGAGTGTTCATGTTCTTCTGAAATGGATGATGGAATGTGAAAAGAAGGAGGGAGAGTGTCCAGCCATCCCCACACCAAGACCCCGGCACAGCAGCCGCGGCAGCCAGAACCCCCAACGCCACACAACAGCAGGCAGAGAACAACTGCCCCCGGGGGGGTTCACATCCGCCACCCAGGCCAGGCCAGCAGGACCGCCACGGGGCCCCCAGAGCCAGAGAGCAGGGAGGCATGGGGGGACAGAGAGCGCAGCCCCGGCCCAACCAGGAGAGCAGCCCCCCCGCCGCGCTGGGAGAGCCCAACGCCAGGCCCCATCTTAAAATGATCACATCTTAAGATGAAAAAGAAATGGTCAAACCTGTCAGGAATTAAAATGGAGCAAACTAATGAAAGACTTTCCTGAAATAGAAAAAACTGCAGCCTTGTGATTATATTGACGTGTCATAGTAAAATGTGTTGCTTAAATTATAATTAGCACATTTGAACAAATCACTAAGTTTTATAATCATCTTTTATTAGGCAACAGGACTGCTAGAGCTCAGTAACCTTCAATTCTGCATTGTATTCACAAATAAATAACTGCCCACCTCATCAAAGTATTAACTGACATGCAATATTTATAAAGTCATTTGCACATCATTTATATTTGTACATTCCAGTCCAGCCAGCCATAAAGTTACTCACTCAGTAAAGTACTTACACCAAGTTGCGGGTGAATACTCGATTCTGATTGGCTGCTAGTCATTCCCATTGGCTTCATGAATGAACAGACTTTCAAACACCAAGAGTCAAGATGAGTGAGATGATGGAAACAAATTCACTTTAATGCAGACTCCTATTTTCCTTCTTTCACTTTTCAAACAATCCAAAAAAAAACAAAAAGTAAAAGTATTCTGATCTGGTGAATGCCAAAGCGAATTAGAAATCATGTGGTAAGAAAAAACAAGATGTTTGATGGATTTTGGGGAAAAAATCCTGACGGTTCTGTAGAACAGCTTAACGATGGTCTCCCAAAGCCTCTTGGTGTCTCACCTTCTTTCTGATGGTCCAGCTCCATTTCTCAGAATTCCTTCAGTTTACATGGAAGACTTGTTTCTCATCGTCCTTTTATTCAAAACAACTCTTTTTCATAGTAATTTAGATTTCAATATAGGGTGAAAGCGCTGCGGTGAGTGGAACGATGTGTCAAGTCATGAGTTCTCCTGTCTCGAATAATTAAGCAGATAACCGCTAAATGGATTTAGTTCTCTCAAATCCCGTTAATGATGGGAAGACAGGGGCATAACTTTCTGTTTCATCAACTTTAAACATGAAAGGCATGGATGTAATGAGGCGGAGGCCATTCTCGCAAACTTTGCCGCAACCTTCCGCTTTGATCTGTGCTTGGCCGCCTGCAGTGGTGACGTCTCTGAAAGGCTTCACACCTCGTTCCGTGACTTCATCTGCAGAAGAAAGAACCAGCACAGCTTCGCTCATTTTCTTCACTGCGTGGAACTTCAAGCCTTCAAGCCCTCATAGGCCAGATGGCTGATACTTCAAAATCAAGGATCACTTCAACGCTGTTTCATTTTTGTGCATGTTGGTGGGACAGAGAGTGTGAAACCCTCCATCAACTATCTACCATGATCTTCAGTTTTACTTAAGTTTAAAATAGTGATGTTTAAGAATACATGAATGCTTTTCTACTGTTCTTTTTCTGTGTCCTTTGGACATTTTGCAGAGTCTCATTGATATTCTGGATTCAAACGTGACATTTTCCTCATTCGTTCCTAACATGATTGCATCTTATCCGATGGAACATCCTGGTCAAGTTGGTCATTAGTTGAAATAAAATCCCTCCTTATTCTGACGAAGCCTGAAAAAAACAGCTTTTAGCTGTATTTTCATATAATTCAAAGTGTGAACAGCTACAACCTTTTGCCATTAAAATAAAATCCTCTTCCAATCAATGGAACCAACCAAAGATGGGAAACGGGAAATGCAGTCTGCCTGTTCTGTCCTGACCTGGGTTCTGGATCAGTGGAGGGAGGGTGTTATCAGGTTGCATCATGACCTTTTGATCTCATTGAAATGACATTTAAATGCTGGCATTTGAATGATCAAAGACAAGACAAAAAAGGTTAATCAAATCTTAAATGAACTGCAGTCCTCCATTTATTTCCTGCTGACAGTTTTTTAAGAAAATATCTTTGCTTTTGATAAATAACACAAAAATTTGGGAAACTAAAACTGAACTTAGCATAAATATGAACGCAACACGTTTGTCTTTGGCCTGAGATGAACTCAAAGATGCACAGGTGTACCTTACCCTGGCCACAAAGAAAGGCCACTAAAACTGTTTTGTTTTATGGGGGGCGGGGGGTTCTGGGGACTCTGAAAACCGCTCAGGTTGTTTGATCAGGTTGTGGATTGTGGTTTGTGGAATGTTGGTTCACTCCTCTTCAATGGCTGTGTCAAGTTGCTGGATACTGGCGGGAACTGGAATTCGATGTTGAAAATGCCGATCCAGAGGATCCCAAACACGCTCAGTGGGTGACATGTCCAGTGAGGACGCTGGCCATGCAACAGCTGGGATATTTTCAGCTTTTAAGAATTGATTTGATTTGAAATTGATTTGATTTGAAATGGTTTATTTCAAGCAATCAAGTAGGAACAATACACAAAAGCAATACAATCTGCAGTTTTACATTCATACAATAACTAATCAAACTTAGGATAATTAGGCATATTAATAATTATTGCTTGAAAGGGAGTGGAAGGAAGCGAACTTATATAATTCCACCCCGTTATACTATAACCATTTTATTACATGATTTATCAATATCCGGTTCTCAGTTTTTATCAGACAGAATTAAAAATCATAAGGTATCGATAAGGCACATGACAAAGATGAATTACTTAATTATTATGTTAAAAATAACTATTTTAGAAATCAACATGGCAAATGCAGATCAGTTATCTAAAATATATGTTACTCATAAAAGTCATTCATATGATTAGAACATAATACTATATCAGTAAAATAGACAACACTGTTTCAGAGATTTTCATAGTAAACTTTCATCAAGTATCAAAAGTTAAAAACATGTGCAAAATTATGTTACATTAGGAAAGATTTTTGAATCAATTTATCAATTTTTGGAGCAAGTGAAGTAATATCATTAACTTATTATTATTATTATTATTAATCATCATTTTTTTTTTTTTTTTTTTTTATATTTAATAAGGTAATGCTGTAAGGGAGAGAAAAAAACAAACAAAAACAAAAAAAACAAAAATAAAAGGGTCCATATTCTGTCAATTATCCAAGGTTGGCATATCTTCTGCTGAAAAAACAGCTGATCTTCTGGGTTCAAAACAGTTTATAGTCCTCTTCCATGTTATGTCTGCAGACATTAGATTCAGGTCCATATCCTTCTTCAGCTGATATCAGCTCAGTGAAAGTTGAGGTCAAGTTGTCTGCAGGTCAGAACTCTCTGCTGTTGATTCAGGTGACGTCAGACGTATGGAGAAAGTGATGAATACAGGTGTCATATTTCTTGAAATTATTTGACTCTTTGGTTTATTACTCCATGTTGTTTTAGACAACTGTAAACAAGCACTTCTCAAAGTCGCTCATGGTGTTCACAACCAGAACCTTGGACCGGTCCGGTGGACCGAGTGGTTTGACGTAAATCCTGCAGCCTTTAACCCAAGTGTTCTCAATCTTCTTCTGCTTCCTGAGAAGCCGTGCATGTTTGGAGATTTCAGCATTCCTCCTGGTCAGATGGTCGTTTAGATAAACAGCCGAACCTTTCAGGTTCTTTCTTTGGTTCATCAGAGCTAGCTTGTGTTTGTGATTCACAAACCTGATGAGGATCGCTGGTTTATCCGTCTCCTTTCTCCTGGGGAGCAGGTGGCAGGTCTCCATGGTATTGAGATCCAGGGAAATCCCTTTAGATGTGAGAAATGAATGTATTTGCTGATCAAGAGACCCTGCTGCACCGCGCTCCGTATTAGCACTGCTAGCTACGCTAGCGCTAGCATTAGCAGTGCTAGCTCCTGCGTTCAGCTTCGCTCCAGGCTTGATTGGTAATCCAGTGAGAATGACATTGTTCATCCTTACTTGCTGTTCCACATCGTCCAGTCTTTTCTCCAGAATGTCGACCCGGTTTTCTCGTTGCTCGTCTTGAGCCCGAAATCTTCGGAACTCTTCCATCATCTCCATTAGCGGCGTTAGCTTAGCCGACACCTGATCCATAAAAGATTCAAGCGTTTCTTGAATGCTATCGATAGCTTTTTTGAGCTCTTCATATTCCTGGGATTTCTTAGGGGGCATGGTCAGCTCTCTTTTTGGAGAAAATCAACTTTTTAAGTAATTTAAGATAGTTGTATCCGCAGAGAGCCACTCCACGCGCCCTGCCTGTAACCCGGAAACCGAAAAATCACAGAGGCAAAGAATTGTGGACAGATCTTTGCAACATGGGGCCGTGCATTATCAACAGAACAACGGGACCCAGGATCTTGTCATGGTGTCTATGTATATTCAAAATGCCATCAATAAAATACACCTGTGTTCTTCATCCATAGCATATGCCTGCCCATACCATAACACCACTGCCACCAAGGGCCATTTGAAAAATTTGATCAATTGTATTTTTTGTACAGTTACTGGTTTGAAGCCCGTTAAGACAACTGTGTTGTGATATTGGGCTATAAATATAAAATAAAATTGAATTGAACTCAATGCAAAGGAGATGTGCAGCACTGCATGAGGCAAGTGGTGGTCACACCAGATACTGGCCAGTTTTCTGATTCACCCACCCACCCAATAAAACAAAACGGGACATTTCAGAGTGGCCTTTAGTTGTGGCCACTCTGAAGCACACCTGTGCAATAACCATGCTGCCTATCAGCATCTTGTCATGGCAAACCTGAGAGGTGGGATGGATCACCAGTGGGGGACCTTTCTGTGTGGAGTTTGCATGTTCTCCCCGTTCATGTGTGGGTTTTCTCCGGGGACTCTGCCTTCCTCCCACCATCCAAAAACATGCTTCATAGGTTCATTGGTGACTCTAAATTGTCCGCAGGTGTGTGATTGTGGCCCTGCGATAGACTGGCGACCTGTCCAGAATGTCCCCAGCCTTTGCCTGCAAGTGGCCAGGTGAGGATTAAAAACCCTTTACAGGACACCACAGGGGACGCGGTCGAATTTTCAACCTAATACATAAATACTGTGATGTCTTCTAGACAAGAGAAGAGTTTCAAAGATGTACTGCTGTTTGCTGGAAACATGATTGAGTTGGATCGACACAGCCCAAAACTTCTTAAGATGTTCAGTGACAAACAAGGAGCAGTAGACCAGTCGTTCAAAAACCTGCAGATATTTTTTAAAGAAACTTTTTCAGGTCTTGCTTTGTCAGTGGGCAGTGGCGGTTTTTGTTATGGGTGAAGTGGGCGGTGGTCCAGGGCGGCGACCAGTAGGGGGTGGAATTTTCCGTGCCCGCAGCATTACACGTTACCAAAGCGAGGCTTCAGCTTTTATTTTTAAAACACCTGTAACAACCAGCCCATTGTGCTTTTATTTTTGACACATCCAAGACTGACTATTGCACCCATCTCTTCATCCTCTCCCCCCTCCACACTTATGGTGCAAAAATAAAAAAAAAGGGATGAAATAACTAAGACTGAAACAACATAGAACAACCACATGAAAAGGAATTAGGCAGAAGAAAAACCCATGCTCAACCCAAGTTCCACCAGAGCAGCTAATGGGGATTATTTCCCACAATTCCCAGCTCCGACACAGCAGACCCGATGTGCATGTGACCACCGCCCTCTGCTGCAAGACACTTGCGCCCACACCTCTTTGAGGTAGTCTTTGTAACATAAGTCCAAAAAAATTCGAGAGGGGGGCACAACTCACCGGTGGTTGGGAGAATAAAACAAACAGGTAATTGGGAGTCTTTCAGTCAGTCCAACAATCAACTGTAGGCCGCAGCTGCAGGGAGGGCGCAGACAGAGGAGCACAGTCTACATTATGCAACACCTGGATGATCAGGCGCTGTTGGATCAGTCAGCAATTCTTTTTTAGTAATGTCATTATTTACCAAATATTGTAGATATTATATATTATATATATATATATATATATATATATATATATATATATAATCACGTCTCTTTTCAGCGGTTTAGTTGGTGTCAGTATTTGACATAAAGACAGCAGGTAATGCCTGAAAACAGCTGCACTTTATGACATCAGAAATAAACTAGACCATTTTTAATGGATTGAGGCTTTTGGAGGATTTCTGCTGTTTGTGTTGCACGAAATTAGGGAAATGCCAAATATTTTTGGTGTAATACCACTGATGAGGTGTATGATTTAGTTTTTAATGTTTTATAAGACCTAAAAATGATATTCACAATAAGTTTTTTTAGATCCAATCCCTCTGATGTGTTTCACAGAGACACACACAGGACGTCACACACCAAGAAATTATTGCTAAAAATGATGCAGGACTCCAGCTCTAAGAAATGATAAAAGAGCAAAGAAAACATGATTTGTTATTTCTTATTATTAATATTTCCAGGCTTTGTTTGTTTTGTTCTGCAGCATATTTGTATAATTTTGACAGAACATATTTTTATGGAGAGCAAAATATGATACGTTATTTAAGGTTTAACTTGATTTATTCTGCATTAATGTTCCTGTTTGTTTTTATTCATATGTATGTTCGAAAAGTTCAATATTAAAGGTTTAAAAGTTTAGCTATAGTGTGATCAGTAAATCTTTTTCTTGTACGGCCCAAAACCTAAAGCTTGTTTTTAATTAAGATTTAATTAATAAAGATAGGGAACTCAAAAGCGTGTTGTTAAATTTTGCATGTATGCTTTTTTTGGGGGGGGGGGGTTGGTGGACTTACTCACCCACGGAGTAAGTTAGTGTAGAACCGCTGTAGGTACCATAGCCATTCGGCCTGCAACAACCGTTCAGGGTCCTTTGACTAGTGCTGACGTCACATATGTCACATATGTGATTGGCTGTCCGTTGGTCCTATGACGTGTCAGATAGTGATTGGTCTGGACAAATTATGACACTACCATAGAAGAAGATATAATGCGGTCCGTTGTAAACAAAGGGAGCTCTGACACAGAGCGAGATTATCTTCTAAATGCGCTTTTATTACTGTTATGATTATTATTAAGTGCATTGCAGCCGAACGGACTGCGGTCAGAACCCTTCTCCTGACCGCACACTACAGTAAACCCTTGTTTTTCGCGGGGGTTATGTTCCAAAAAGAACCCATGATAGGCAAAATCCGTGAAGTAGAAACCTTTATTTATTTTTACAATTATTATACAACTAAATACTCTATTATACATTAAAAAGAAAGAACAAACCATGTTACAGGCTCAAGCATTTGTTTCACAAATAAAAGTACTTTAGAAACGTTTTTTTTTTTTTTAACAAATAACTTATGTACTCTATTGTTACATAATAGTTTTAATAATCAATGTGAACATTAGGCTTCAAATCGCGGAGATTAGCCCCGCCCACCGCGACCCGAGTAATTGGATTTAACGGGAGAAAATTTAAAATGATTATGGAAAAAAATACAAAGTACAGTCGGACAAATAGTGACTCAGGTGTATTTCACTGCTCTTCAGAGTGAGCCGCTGCATCCTGACTCCTCTCTGCAGTGTTTTCTTCTTTTAAAGCAGCGGTGCAGGTGTGTTTGTTCGGGAGAAGAACACAGTGATAGGCAGTTGTTGTCGCTCGTTTTTCTATGGGTTTTAGAGAAACTCGATATTGCAAGAGAATTTGCACGTACGTAATGTAAATTTGGCAAGCTGTTTTACGTACGTGTACATATATTAAACTTAAACATTTTTAACGCACGGGTAGAAAAGAAGCGGAGTGACTTTTTTAGCCAATCAGAATGCAGAACACAATGCACGATGCAAATCCGTGAAGTAGCGAAACCGTGAAAAGTAAACCGTGTTATAGCGAGGGATCATTGTATACCAAAGCACCGTTCCTGCCTGCAAACACGAAGCTATGAGACTGCAGCTGCTCTGCTCTGAGACACGGTTCTCTCTGTGGAGCAGCAGGTTCATTCTAACAGCCACAGGTCTTTTTACAAAGTGGGTTGTGGCAAAATCTCTCTAGAAACACTACAAAGAATAATGTCAGACACAACGTATGAGGGAAAAGAACTTTGGGTTACAAAAAGAAACGTGAAATGACAATATGTTGAGCCCGAGCAGATCTCCACGCTATGTAGTTTGTCCAAGTGGGGCTACTGTAGTGTGATGTTATCCTCATTTGAAAGGACCCCGAACGGTTATTGCAGGCCGAACGGTACCTACACCGCCACTGGCCAACTACCTTGGAAATTGAAATTCTAAATATTTTTGGTGTTTAACGTCTCACAGGGAGTTGCAGAAAGTGCCATGCAGGAGGGGGGCAGGATGAGGATTTTCCTCTGCCATGCATCAGATGCAGCGGGAATCATCAGGAGTTCCTGTTCTTACAGACATTACGCTTTTTGTCTTAAATGTTGTGAATTTGACTCAATTATTTTATGGCTAAACTAAGTTGGTTGTTAAGTCAAAACTGCTATAAGTGTATTTGGAATTTTAAGAAGCCTTTTAAAATTGTATCTTTGCAAACTGAATGAAACTTTTCAAAATAAAACCCATCTTTGTATTTCTTAGTTTATTTTAAGTCCTAACAAAAACATTGGACTATATCAAAACTTAAGTTTTAAGAATTCACAAAAATGAATAAATTTGAATGTGTGAAAGAATTATAAATTTGGCGCAAGAAGCTTACTTTTATTAAGTATTACCTACTCAGATTTAACAATGTTTTTAAAGTAGCTTTTATCTCAATAATTATGTTGAAGTTTTTGAATATAAAATAAATCAATAATATTAAGTTTTACCAACTCAAAATTCCACTTTGTTCAGTACAAAATGTTGCCTTGATTTTTTTTAACCATATGAAAAAATACTTGAGCAGTCCAAGCCAGTTCTGTAAGTGTGTTTATCTTCATGTTAACAGAAGACTCACCCTTTCACCAGATCAGCTCTTGTTTGGAGATGACATGCATGGAGGAGCAGACTTTCATTTCCCTCCTGCTCAGGTGTCATTTTCTATTAACTGAACTCTGAGGCATTTCTTCCAGAGTCTCACACCAGCTGAAAAATTACATCCTTGCATCTTTTTATATTATTTCTCCTTCCTCTAATGATGCTGTGAATGCAGAGTGTTCATCTCAGACCAGCAAGTAGGACTTTAATAACACAGAGAAGGCTCACATGGAAACATTCATCAGAAAAGTGAAGATCTTCTCTGGTTATAGATCACATTCTATTTATCTATAGATTTGCTTTTTTTGAGGGTAATTGCTCTGTACCTGATCAAAAACAACCCACTAAAATCTGTCTTTTCAGAAAATGTTCAGCCTCACACAATAAACAGGTTCTAAATCAGAAATTACGCCTGAGGCTGACAAGTCGGAGGTGAGAAAAGGTTCCTGCACAGGAATTCCCTGTAAAAAGCAGGTTTTCACAGAAATGCAGCGTCCTGTGGAGGAAGATAACATGTTGATGACTGTCCTGCCGAAAACACCCAGCAGAGCTTTCCCCGGTTTAGATCTGATCCGGCTGGTTCATGAAAGACGCCGTTCTGCAGCAAAAGATGTCAGAGAGCCGTGCTCTGCTGTGGGAGTGGGACTGGAAGATGAAAGAGTTAAAACCCCGTCTGTCAGATGTCTTCGGAGTCACTCGTTCAGCCCGCGGTTGGAACGGCAGCGGTCGCTGACACACCGCCAAGAGCTCCGGCTTCCACACAAACGAAACAAGTTGAAGCTCCCCGTGTACAAGTTAGAATTCAGGAGGAACTCTGAATCAACCCAGTTTAGAACCAAAGTCTGGATTTGACATCTGCCCTAATTTCCAAATGTGCCAGATGTTCGGATGTTCAGCACCTGGGGTTAAGCAGAACCAATCAAACTGAAGAGCTGCCCATTTGTTTCACAAAAATAACTTTAAGAGCGATCCGTCTGTTGAGCAGTAAAACTTTCTTGAATATATTATGAACAGACGTGAGACTAGCTGAAACCTGTTTCTCTCCGGCTCTGGTTCCGTAATAGACTGAACCTTCTCAGTGACCAGGAACAGACATGCATATGTATGTGAGACCTTTTCCTTCTCACACCCACTATTCTATCCACCAACACACTGAACATCTCCCCAGAGTGAAGCAGCAGCTCAACACCCACATTCTGCTGTTGCTAAGGCGCTTTCTATTTACCTAGACACCGCAGAGCTTTTTTCCAGCAGAGTCAGCCTTGTTATCCAGGCGCCATGTGAGTAAGATCCACTGCTCAGCTGCAGCAGCAGGCGTGTAACATCCAGTTATCTCCCCCTCAAGGAGTCACACAAATAAGGAGACACACAACCCAAGCTTCATCTCATTCTCCGGGTCAATATATCGGGGTCTAATATAACCCAGACAGACAGCCATGGGAGCGCTGGGGGCCGTGGCAGAAAAAGCATGTCCCAGAATTGGTAGTCCTGGTGGGGCATCAGTGTCTGAGCGCACATGCAAACACACACACAACGCTGTGGAGCAGAATCTGGGCGCCCTGAGATTTCTATGAGAAATTTGTGGAGGGATATCAACAAAGCATGCCCTGCTCAATCACCCACGCCCACAGGCCAAGACTGACATGTAATTAGATGCTCTTTCAGTCCCGCTCTCCTCTGCCTCATCTGCTCCTGCATATTCAACGAAACGCACTCCTGCCCCGTTCAAAGCCGTGCTCTCAAGCAAAAGGCTGTACATTAATGAGAACCCCCAGCTCTGTTGTGGGAGCTTCACACTCACGCTGTAATGGGACCTCTCTGCTGGGAGCTGCATCAGAGGGCAAAAACCCGCCCTGCGTAACGTGACTGCTGAAATGTCAGCTGGATGGCGGACGGGACACTCCATCCAACGCAGAAGGCGGTGCACATGCAGGGGTGCAGAAGTGTGCTGACAGGAGAATGATCGGAGGTGATGGGGGCAAAAGGTGGAGGGTCAGGCGGGGTGATTACCGCGTGAGTGAAAGGGAGATGAAGGAATGAGGCAGTTTCCTGGCAGAGGAGAGCCACAGGGGAAGGAGTGAGGTTGGGAGGTGAACACGTTTGACATAATGATGTGAGAAAAGAGAGAAACAAGGCAAAAGGTAAAGGCTGGAGAGGGAAGTTAACACTTAGTAATTGGTGGAGTAAGTCGATGCATTCATAGTGTCTGATCGAAGCATGTCTTCGTCTTGCAGAGAAAATGCTGGGGGTATCGAAGCCATCTCCGGAAAAAGGCTGAGCTCCATTTCGGTGATAAAAGCCAGAAAGCTGATTATCTCCCTCTGGCATTCTTTACTGTAAGAGGAGAGAGAGCAGCAGAGTGTGCAGCTGCTCTCATGCATGGACGCATTTCCCCACAGTCTATTTATGTGCTGCACGGACCCTGAGTGCACCTTGAGCAGTGGTCTGAGGGGGGTCAGGCTTCGACCGGGGAGGGTCCCCCATTATCCCTGCTTGGTCCCTCCCTCCAGAAGTGACCGTCTATTTTGGAAAAACCACTGGAGGTTTTGGGAATCGGCTCAGGAGCATTTTTCTACTTTGATTCTTCTTTTGTGTCAGTGGGATTCTGGGGGCTTGGAGGGTCATGATTCTGGTTCTTTGTGGATCTCCCAGTGGTCCAGCTGGCTCCTCAGGGATACCGTACTCCTGAATCTGTGAGCGGATCCACAGGCAGCTCTGCTTGCTGGTTTATGAAATGGAAACACAATCACTATCTACTCACTTACTTTCAAACTAGATATCGATCATACCATGAGCAATTTCAGCTTTTCTTCTCTGAATGTCATCTGCATGAGAGGCAGCCAAGTATTCTCTCATCAGAAACCTTAGACTGAATTTGGAAAATAGTTTTAAATACTCTCAAAAGAATCTGCATCCACAGGAGGGATGTTTGGTCTTTTCAGAAACAATCCATTGGGAGACTGATGTATGAATGGAACAGAGCTGCTAAGAGTCCCTTGACAAAGCATCTGCTCACAAAGAGGCTGAGCCACTGGAAGCTTCACCTGCCACCTGTCCACTGCGGAATTCACCGTTACTGTCAGCTCTCGTCATTGATAATAATGGATTGGATTTTTCTGCGCTTTTCCAGACGCTCACATTGTGTCCATTATTCATTCACTCATCATTCATACTTGGTGATGGTAGCTACTGATGTAGCCACAGCTGCCCTGGGGCAGACTGACAGAGGCGTGGCTGCCATTTCGCGGCTACGGTCCCTCTGACCATCACCGAGATCATCCATGCACAGTCACACCAGTGGAGGCAAGGAGGGTGAAGTGTCTTGCCCAAGGACACAACGACATTTGGCTGGTGGGAGCGGGGATCGAGCCGCCGCCCCTTCGATCATTGGACGACCCGCTCAACCACCTGAGCCACTGTCGTCCCATGATGGTCTCCAGCTTTAATTCTGGATGCATCCCTGCATCCCTTTTGAGAAAAGCATCTGCTAAATGAGAAAAATACTGTGTGAATGTAACTCAGAATGAATACAAACCTTCATTGTCAGTTATGGGGGATTTTTCAGTCTTTGGCACAAACAAAAGGCGCACCTGGTGTTGAGGTGCAGGCACGTTAACGCCCCGTTCAGAACCTTAGAGCCCCAAAAGAACCAGTCTCTGCTTTTTACTGTTCTCCCTTACTGGGTAACACAATCTGAGTTAGTTTTGATTTATTTTTTATTTCTTTCAGTCAGAAAACAACTTCTAAAAATCCATCAATCCATGTAGCTGCAGTTCAAACGGGGCTTCAGCCATTTTGTAAATAATGTTTTGGGGACCCAGGACTTAGCCCCACCCATTGCCGTTAAGACTCATGGGAAGTGTTGATTCCCACATCATGAGTTAGGGAGGTGGGGGTGGTTAGGTTAGGGGCGGCCGTGGTGCAGCGGCAGGGTGGTCGACCCATGATCCTATGATTCCTGCCTTGCACGCCCATGTGTCGAAGTGTCCTTAGGCAAGACACTGAACCCCACCTTGCCTCTGGTGGGAGGTTGGCGGCAGTGCTCGGCAGCGGAGCCGCCATCAGTGTGTGAATGTGTGTATGCATGGGTGACTGTGACTGTAAAACGCCTTGGGCCTTCGTAAGGAGCTAGAAAGTGCTATATAAGTTAGGGACTGTGACATAAGCAGGACGCGACAGCTTTCAATTGCAGCCATTCAAATGACAGTCTCACACTCACCACCGTGTTGAGTGATGCTCCAACTGGCCCATGCTTCTCTCCCCCTTTCTCACGACACCTTCTTCTATACCACACAACTACACGTTAGGTGCACTGCCTCATAGGGCGCCCCCTACAGTTTGGAGAAAATTTTAGACTTTTAAGTGCTCTTTATAGTCATGAAAATACGGCACTTCCTGGACGTGACGGCAGTTAGAACAGTTAGGCCTCTGCTCTGAGTATCATCGGAGGACTTTGGTGAGCACCCTCAAAAAGATCCTGGTGGACAACTAAACATCACTCAGAAGAACGTTGGTGACAAGCAAAGTAGCAGCAAGTAAAAGTTAAAAAGCAGACCACAGATGGGTTTAAATAATGTCCATTTAATCGTATTTGTCTTTTTTCTTTGTTCTTTTGGCATTGGTATGATCAGATCTATTGTTTTTGGTGGAATTCAAGAAGCATATGTGGACGTGAAGAGGCCCAGCAGCAACACTAGAGGGACAAGAAACGTTGTCCTCAACAGGAGAGATCCTTCTGCTGCATGGAGGAAAACATGAACAGACCATGTCATTTACAAATAGAGCGACTCATTTTGTGCTCCAGCATCAGAAACTGGAGAATCCCAAACGCTGGAAATAAAACAGGTGATGTTTTGTGAAGATAAATCCCTGGTGGAGCATCACAAGTGGCAGTTAAACAAAAGCTATTGTGCACCAAGAATAGAACTGCCTCAGTGATGCCCCTCCTGATGCCTCGCCCGATCCTCACCTCCACCATGGAAAAAGGAACATTACCCTTCAGATCTGTTTGCTAGACAGCAGTAAAGTCCTATTGCTTTCACCATAAATGCACTCAACCAAGAGCTGGTATCATCTCAGCTCATCCTGGTGAGTTACTACCCTTAGTTCTTTGCTGAAATCATTTTTCCTATGTTTATTTCAACTGCATTATGTTGTCAATGCTAAAAGATCATGGACTGACTCTGAGAGTAACCTGTCAGGAACATCTTTGTGTTTCTCTTTCAGCTTTGTCTTTAACTTAAGAATCTGTGCTGCCATCCAGTGTTTAAGGATGTCATTACAGCATCGTGCCAACAAGACCCATTAGTGTATTGGGCTACAGACCATGTAAAATAGACAAGTGTTGATAAAAGCATTATGGGAAATCTTGTTTCAAAAGCAAATCCTCATTGTGAAGCGTTACTCCTGTTTGTAGATGCTGTGAACCACTTGTGAGTTAGAGTAGAAAAAAGGCAAAAAGGAACACAGAAGACTGTGCACACACAACTGCCCACAGATCCCTGTGGATGTTTATTTCAGCTGTCCTTCCTGCTGTCTTCCTCCTTCTCAGAGGAGGAGCAGCTCATCTGTGAGGCAGGATGGAAAATTTGCTTTGAGTCTCTGTGGAACAAGGAAGCAGAGTATTTCTCGACCACCTTGGTACCTTACGTGCTCGAAAACTCGCTGCGTCTGCAGTTTTATAAATGCACCAGGCCTTGACAGCGGTGGCCTGGAATAATAACACTGCAGGGCTGAGGGGAAAACTCAGACCTTGTGCAGAGACAAAAGTTGCTTTATAGGATTTTTATGAAACTTTCACCACAATATGCAGCATACTGGATTTTTTTACTTAAAAATCCAAATCCAATTAACGTCTGATTGACTGGATGCTACTTAAAAACTACACATAAACCTGATTTTCTATTGGAAATGCGTGCATGCACTTCAAGTGTGCTCAGACAGACCTGGGCTTTTTATAAACAGAACAAGAACAAAGAGGAACGGCAACTGTTTAAAAAAAAACCCCACAGATCAGACATTTGAATCATGGAAAGCCAACATCCAGATTACACTGGATGCATGTGGTCAGAATCAAAGCTGCTTTAATGGGACCTTTGTTCTGTGAGCTGAGGTCCAAAACCTGCCCCACATCCCACTTTTGGAGCAAACCAGCAGGAACACCAGAGACATTTTTGACATTTAAATATTTGTAATAAATATTTGTTTCATATTTAGGCTCAAACTTGTTGTCTGTTTCACTCTTCCATGTTTTAGGCCTGGACTAAAAAAGTCTCCTGCAGGAAGAGGCTGAGCACACGTCAGGTAGAATTATCATTAACGTTCTTTTTAGGATGGAAAAATTCTTTATAAGATGCCATGTCAGTCTACGGGCAATTTTAAACCATCTAACAATCATCAAAACAAAAGAATTCAGCACAAGTTTTAAGCCGTTGTGATTATTGAGTTCATGTTAATTCAGCTGAGTGTCAGTTTGAGGCTGTCCATGTGATCTATTTTGGTTCTCCTGAGGCCCTCTATCGTTGTTTGCTGTCCTTGTTTCGTTTTTCCATGACCTGAATCATTTTGTTTCCCGTTTTATATCCTTTTGACCCTCTGGCCCCCGTTGGAGAGGGGTAGTTTGAGAAGTGTCACTCAGCTTTATCTTTTACCCACTTTCAAAGCTTTTTTAAGATAAAAAAAAGTTTTTAAGGTAAGTTCATAACAATCTTAGGAAAAGTTTTGATCTGAGAGGTATTTTATTTTGTCAAAAATGACTTGATGTGTTTAGTTAAGCATTCTCTGACCTTGCAGAGGCGCGAACTCCCAAACACATCTTTATACCATATGGCTTTAAATGATCAAAGATCCCGTATTCGACTTTGAGATTCCTCCAGAGGGGAGCAGCGTTGCATTTGAGAGGAACTCACATTAAAACATCTCAAGCAGAATTTAATTGCTCCCCAGCTCCCCTCATTTCTTTACGATGGAGCTCTTCTGCCATGCTGTTCGTGTGTGGTCGTGTGACTGAGGAGGAGGAGATGGGGAGTTGGGAGGGAGAGAAGGAGGAAAGCTACAAAACCCCAATGAAAACCTGCCCTTGGTGTAGAGAATACATAACACGCCTTCGTAAAAGGCTACAGCTAGAGGCACGGAAAGGCTGAGCAAAGGGAAGCAGAACAGGAGTCCTCTCTGTTAAGATGGCCTTGTCTGCCATCATCTGGATGATAGAGATCTGTCTAATTAGACAATTAAATCTTGGCTGCGACATCAGACAGGGAAATGAAGTCTGTGATGCTGAAATGATTAATTAATTGATTACGGAAGAAGCTGGTGCATGGATTACAGAGTTCATAATAAAAAGGAATGCTATTATTTTTCCCTCCAAAAAGCGTCAGAAAGATCCTCCTCATCCTCAGTCCCTAAAAAACCTGAAATCTTTTTTACTTATTTTGATACAAACCTCTAAAAAATGAAACTTTCTGAGTTAAAAGTGTTTAAAAAATAGATTACTCTATACTGGACTTTCTGGGGGGGCAGATGGGTGGCTGCCGGGAGTGTGGGGCGGCTCTCCCTTGGGGGGCCCTGCTTCGTGGCTGGGGTTGGGGTGGAAGATGGTGGTGGGCTTCTTCTCTGGGGCTGGGGAGGAGTTTTCAGTGGCTTAGTTGGGGGCTAACTGAGTACTCCCCATTTTTTTCCATTCCATCATCCACCACAGTAGAACACAGACACTCACCTGGGCACAGGTGTCTGCTCACCTTAGCACAAATAGAATGTGTGAGGGAATGAAATGCTTTATATGTGTTTGTTTGTATGCATAAGTTTGTGCGTGTGAGCTGTAGATGTATTGTGTGCGTGGTGGGATGTTTTTGGAGCCAACAGGTTTGTTTGTAATATTCTTTCAGTGAAAAGGCCCCGCCCCTTTTGACTAACTTCTACACCTAACAGTAATGATGATAAACCTTCAGCTTGCTTTGGGATTCTACCCTTCTCCTACTTCTCATTGATACTCCAACTTCTTCAAACCCTCCCTTTTTACTCATCTTTTCTCTCCTTTCTTTTGTACCGTCATCCCCCCTCTCTAACATCGCACTCTCTCCTTCCCTCTTCTTTTTTTCTGTCCAGTCCAACAAATGTACACAAATATAATTAGCATAAATAAAGTATAAACACAGGAGGCCTTCAGCTCTTATCTCTCAGCGGCTGGATAGGATAAGTTAAAACAAGTGGATGAGAATCATTGCAGGCCGACAAGTGTCAAATTCACATTTTATTCCCAATGATCACTTATTCACCAAAAATGTCCAGACATCAGCAACATGAAGCTATAAGTGTCATTTCTATATGTTTGGGTTAAAACAACCCATTTAAAGTCATCCATGGGGTAATATGTTCTTTTGTTTTAAAAAAGGCACAAACATTTAGAAAAAAAAAAGTAAACATTTTTAATATTTAAAAAATTTGAAAGCGATAAAAAAATGAACAGCGTTGTGGGTCCAAAGGAACCATTCACATCAGGGTGTATTCAGGGAGTATTCAGATAGGTTGTAGTAAGTCAGATTAATTTGGTACGGATCAAATTTTAAACTTGACATTTGGTCTGTATTCAGACTGCCGTCAACAGACATTTCTGTTCCAAACCAAAGCTTGTAGACAAAACCATGTGACTACAGATCTCTTCAGTCATTGGCAAGAAATTACAAGGGCGGAGCAAAGCAACACGTTATAGTTCACTGATTCACACTTTATACCTTTATATTCAGTGACCAATTTTTAACATCTGTATCAACGTCGGGTACAACACTTTTACTTTGGTACGGTGGAGGCGAGCTGCAAGACAATTACTGAGGAGACGACGGCTATAAAGGTACGCTGATAAGTGTTTATGACATATAGATTGTTGGGAAAACAGTGACAAGCAATGTGTATCACACAGAAGGTTGTTTTAATGAGGCTGCAGTCATCCAACCAGTTGTTGTGTCCCATCGTCATGGTTACTACCTTTCTACTGTGTTTACATTCAGTAATCCCCGGCTACAGTGGCCAGTTTTGGTCCAGTTGTTCTGCCCCAACCATGAAGCCTATTCAGACAGAGGAAATTCAGAGCAAACTAGAGCTCAGTACGATTGGAAACAAGCCAAGACCACCTCCAAAGATGGGTCCGGACCAGGGTCCACTTGTACGCCCATGTCAGACTGAAAATTTGTTCCATATTATTGGGGGAAACAAAATCTGGTTCCCTTTAAGCGAACCAACTGTGCCCAGTCTGAATGCACCCTTTAATTCCTTAAATGTTTTTGATGAAAAGCATTGAATGTTTGTAAGTTCATATTTGTGCTGTGCATGAAAGATAGAAATCAAAGAAAGGGCTAAGGGTACAAATAATATTCCAAGATAGGGATGGGTATCGTTAAGGTTTTAACGGTACTACTACTCTTATTGATACTGCTTATCGATCCGGTCTTTTAACGGGACTCTTATCGATACTTTTTAGGACGAAAAATAAATAAATAAATAAAAAATTAAGAACAAATAGTGTTTTATTTCCTCATTGTGCAACAACACTGTTTTTTTTTTTACAAAAATGTTACTTTATACATGAGAATGTTCCAGACAGGATATTCATTTAATTTTTTAATCTAATTATTTTCATTCTTTATAAGCGTGATGTTTTCTTTTGATCTTTTGTCCATTTTCCACATCCTTGAATAGACTTTTTCCATCTGTCAAACACCAGAGTTAGGATTGAGTGAGATGATGGAAACAAATTCACTTTGGTGCAGACTCCTTTCTATTTATTTATTTTTGTTTAAATCCAGTAAACCCAATAAATTATATTAATGTTACAGATAACAACTATCATTAGTCATTAATTATTATTAAGTATTAGGAAGCAACTATTAGGACGTTTGTCGCGGGTCTGGAATCATGAATCTAAGCCCCGCCTCTCTACCTGTTTGTTTTGTGTAGAACCCCAGCGTGTTCTACACAAACAGCGCAACATACGGTCATCGTAGCAGCAAGGTGACAGCATGGTAGGGGCTCCTTGACGCAAACATAATTAATTTTATGCAGAAACGGGTGTTCTTAGTCTAGGGCGCTCACATGTCTCCTACGAGATCACCACTGACTGTGTGTGCGCTGCCTTGTCTTGTGTGTGTGCGCGCACGGCGGGTGCTGTTTGTACAACAGCTCCGCCCCCCGTGCACACAAATAGACAGACAGAGCTCTCCTCTTCAACGAGAATACCGAAATTAGTATCATCATTAATTAACGGAAATTGACTAACTTGGTGAGTTAAATATGGCAGATAACGCTTGTGGGACACAAACAAAAAAGAAAAAGTAACTTCTCCAGTACCGATAGCAGAACCGTTCAAGTCAGATCTTAACGATACTGCGGTCTTGAAGAATGTGGCCCAGGGGCTGGTTCAATACCGGGGCACGGTACCCATCCCTACCTAAGGACCTTAAATGATTCTAAAAAAAAGAAAAGAAAACACACAAACAGTGCAAAACATTTCATCTCATTGTGCAGGTCCCAAGCCTGGATAAATACAGAGGGCTGTGTCAGGAAGGGCTTCCGACGCAAAATCTTTGCCAGTATATAGTTCATATAGAATGTAAAAGAATCTAGAATCTTAGCCTTTCTCCTTTTCACATTTGGGATCAGATCCCCCAAAATCCCAGAAGGTCTAAATCCCAATATAAATGTGATCCACATCTATATTGTGTCAGAGCTTCTTAACACTTTATATGGGTTAAACTGAAATTCATGGACAACAGATTCACCAAGCCTGTAAAAATCACATAAGCAAGTAATTATCCTCCAATAAAAACATGGATTTACAAAATCTCATTGTATACATCATGTGGTAAAAAGTACATGCTCACAATTAAACATTGGGGATTTTATGAGTGGGCCCCCTCACAGCTCCCTGGATACAGGTAATTGGTGCCACTGTGGCGTGGCGTTGGCAACTTGGAAGCATGGAGAGCTTCACCTAACAGTGGTGTGTTGACATGTTCGCACTTTCTGCTCATAACAACCAAGCTCTGTTGTCCCATACTGATTTGTTTCCACCAAAAATGCGTTGTGGCTGCACACCTCCCTCCTCTCACCACAAACAGGGAATTAAAGCTGCTGCTTTACCTTCCGTTGTCACTGTTTCCTTTATGTGCTTCCCTATGATGCAGTGGGACTGATATCACCGTACGCCCAGGCGATTGGTAGCACCAAATTGCTGCGCCATCTCTCCGGACTGTGGACGGTTGCCAACCAAGTTGTTGTGGTGGAAGTCGAGTGGCTCACCTGGCGTCTCATGGTGTTTAATGGTCTTTTATTCTTTGTGTAACCCTGATTAAGTTTAGATGTTCACTCATACATCTTACGTACAGTACCCTTACTCAGACACTAGGGGGAGACACCCTTTTTGAGAGACGCTTCCTAAGTGTCAAGGAAGGAGGAAGCTTCTTCTCATTGTTTTTCTTTGATCTGCGACGACACTGCTAGATGACGAGACATCGTGCTTTTTGAAAAAAAATCATATGCAGCTTGGCAGTGATCCAGACACTGGAAAATCGGTTTAAGGATTCAAGACAGAGTGTGTTTGAGTGAAAAGATATCTTGGTGAGTTGAAAGTTGTTTTCAGTTGAAGTTGAATAAGCTGGCCAAGTTAGCAAGCTTACAAGCTAGCAAGCTAGCGTCCGTACACGGAGCCAAGAAGAGAAATGTTTATTTTATGTTCTGTGTTTACTTTAATGATGATTTCTATTTAAGAAGCACAATTGCTTTGTTAATGTTCAAGAGAGAATGTGCAAAATATTAGTTTTGAGGACACTGCAAGAGGAAAAACTTGAGTTGGCTAACTACCTTACACGTGTGTGTAGGCTGGTTTTTTTCCACGTGCTTCCAGGAGTGGACACGTGCTTCAGTGAGTGGACCGGATCTACGCGGAATTCACGCTTTTGCTGTGGCTCCACCTGAACTCAAGCTCACCTGATTTACCCAGACTCACAGCTTCGAAACCAGAGGAGTGGTAAAGCTGCATTTCCCATCTCAGGACGTGCAAGTATTATTTTTTCCATTTTTTTTTCCTAAGTGCACTTCTTTTTTTCCCCCGTCTCCATTACTGGAGTCTTTTTCCAATTTTTTCTATTTTTTCTTCTGAGATCTCAGAATTTAAGGACTTTTCTCCATAGAGGGTATTTGTGTTCAGTCACCATTTAAAGGGTTGTTGGATCCAACTGTGATTTATTAAGAAATACCAAATATTATTCTATGTTGTGACTGATTGATTTTACTGTTTTTTATTGTATCTTATTTTTTTTTCCCACACCACACCCATAATTTCATTTTGTACTCAATTTAAGTGTTGATATCAGTATTTTTTTTTTCTTGAAAGAATATGTACTGAATAATATGTGAAAATCTGAATATAGATTATTTTTTCCTTTGTACAATTTGATCTGCGTCGAGTGTGTTATTGTGGGTTTACTACCGCATTCCTCCTGTACAAACCTTGAGTATAAGGAAATAAGTTCACATTACGAGCTTAGTTGACCTCCCACCTGGGGTCCAGGTAGGCAGGGTTACATAAAAGTGGCGAGCCAGCCAGGAGGAATGCAATAGCTAGTTGCTTTACCTACCCACAATTCACTCTTTTCTCTGTTTCAAGAAGTAGACAGAAAATGGATCTATGTGACCGTTTTAGCGTGGATGGGCAGAAAACCCTCCTAGTCACTGGCATTGAAGACATTTACACTGATGAGGAAGTTGAACAAGTATTTTCTGTCAATGGCAATATTTCTCGTGTTGTCAGGATCTCAGATGAAGAGAACGGGGTGCGGGGAAGAGTCTTGATAGAATATTCAACTGACAGCGCCATCACCAAAATTGATCCAATAGTTTTGGGTAAGATACCCAGCCCAAATGACCCAAATGTGGCATGGCATGTTAGAACTGTGCGAGGAATATATGAAGAGGAGATGGGGAGGCGGTTAGCTAAACGCTATTTGGATGAACTTGAGGCAGTTGCAGGAAACAGCCGAGCAGGGTTTCTAAAAGCGCTTCAGGATGAGCTACAAGGTAGCAGAGGTACTGAATACACCTCACCTACCGCCTCCAGTGCTCCAAGTGTGACGGCCACACCCATGTCAGTTCCACATGTTTCTAGTGCACCTTCACCTAGCTTTCAAGCTAGCTCTGTCCCCATTAATGAAGGTATTGTGAACCCCCCACACCTTCAAAAAGTGATTGTTGAGCATGTCATTCGCAGTGAGTCAGCCCCACTGCAGTCCTCTTCTCATCCCAGACTTCGGACTTTTTCTGGGCGCACACCCAGGCCCAACGGAGAAGTTGACTATGAAACCTGGCGCACTCAGGTTGATCTTCTAATTAGTGATCCGTACTTAACCAACAACCAGAAAGTGCGGAAGATCCTTGAGAGCTTATTAACTCCTGCTACTGATGTAGTAAAGCCCCTCGGCATAGACTCACTTCCCAGCGCATATGTTGCACAGCTCGAGTCTGCATTTGGAGTTGTTGAGGATGGGGAAGATTTGTTTGCTGCCTTTCTGAACTGTAGCCAAAATAATGGTGAAAAACCTTCTATGTATCTCACTAGACTGCACACACTTCTCACCAAAGCTATTTCTAGAGGGGGAGCCTCCCTTAATGATGCAAGTAAACTGCTGCTTCGTCAGTTTTGTAGAGGCTGTTGGGATCAGAGCCTCATCACAAGTTTGCAGCTAGAACTTAAGAAAGACCACCCACCTTTTTTCCCTGACCTGCTCCTCATGCTGAGGACAGAGGAAGACCGCAGGTCTGCAAAATATGACCGCATGAAGAAGCACTTGGGGTCCACTAGAGCTGCAGTACATGCCCATTCTATTCTTGGTATGCCTGCTCATGATGCAGACCCTGTTGTGACGCACCACTATAATCAAAGCGTGAACTCAAAGCTTGCAAAACAACCAAATAAGTTGAACAGAGACAAACATCAAGAAGACACAACTGAACTGAAAAGACAGATAGAGGAATTGACTAAACAAGTAGAAAGACTGTCACATCAAACAAAAAATGCTAGAGAGGATTGTAACCACGAGACTAGTGGGTGTCTAGCAGTCAGCACCACCTTCCAGAGAAACTTTGTGCCCTCTGGAATGCCAAGGGCATGGTTTTGCTTTAAGTGTGGCGGAGATGGCCACATAGCTGTTAGATGTTCACAAGACGCCAACCCATCCCTGGTACAGGAGAAGAAAGCTGAACTGAGAGAGAGGCAAAATAATTTCAGACGTCAGCAAAATCACTCCCAGTCACCTTTAAACTACTGAGGGCTCCTGCTGAGGGACACGCAGGAGCTGAGAGTTCAAACTTTAACCGTCCCACAGTAGCTGACTGTAAGGTTATCACACAAGAAAGCAGTGGGGGAAGTTACCATGTCATTCCACCCTTACCACCTGGACTTGTTGGTCCTCGTTGTGTAGCGTCAGTTTCTATTGAAGGTGTTCCTTGTGAATCCATACTTGACACTGGTTCACAGGTTACCACCATTTCTGAGTCCTTTCATAAAAAGTATCTGTCTGCTGTTACTATTCAGCCTATTCAGGCTCTTCTTGAAGTTGAAGGTGCAGGTGGCCAGATCGTGCCCTATCTTGGCTACATTGAAGCGTGCATCTCTTTTCCTCAGATTGTAACAGGAAAAAAGGAAGAATTGGTGGCTCTGGTGCTTGTGGTTCCAGAACATCATCTTAACAGTAAGATTCCCCTCTTGATTGGCACCAATGTCCTTGACAGACTTTATAAACGTGGTAAGGGGCGAGATGGTCTTACATCTTTTTTCCGAGCTAATGAAAATGGTGGCTATGCTCAGCTTTTCCAGCATATTGCCCAGGTTCATGAGACCAATAAGTGCTCCCACACTGTTAAACTGCGAGGGCGGAAACCTCTCATCATTCCTGCTCAACAGAAACTTTGTACTACCGGCATTGTTAGAGTGGGAAAAGCTCTGCAGCATTCTGGCTTTGTACTTGAGCCACATGAATGTTATTCGCTGCCTGGTAGTGTGCTTCTCGAACCTGCCTTGGTGAATGTTCCATGTGAAGCTAGTTGTAAAGTTCCTATTGTTCTGCGTAACGTGAGCAAACACGATGTAACACTCCATCCACAGAGGATTCTTGCTCAAATATCAGCAGCTCAATGTGTCACACCACTTGGCTCTGATAAGCATGCTCCCAGAGAAACCCTTCCTAGTCAGCTGAAGGTTAACTTGGAGGATTCCCCTGTCTCTGAACAGTGGAAAGTACGCATCACAGAGAAGCTGAACAGCATCTCTGAGGTTTTCGCGATGGAAGATCTGACTCATGGACACACCACTGCAGTCAAACATCACATTAGGTTGCAAGATGAAACCCCATTTAAAGAAAGGTCAAGACCCATTCATCCATGTGATAGGGAAGCTGTAAAGCAGCATCTGAGAGAACTACTTGACTCAGGAATTATCAGAGAGTCTGAGAGCCCATTTGCTTCTCCCATCGTAGTGGTACAGAAAAAGAACGGAGCAATCCGACTTTGTGTTGACTATAGAAAGTTGAACTCACGCACTGTTAAAGATGCGTATGCCCTCCCAAATATTGAGGAGACTTTCACTGCTTTAAATGGAGCAAAGTGGTTTTCAGTGATGGACCTTAAGTCTGGATATTACCAGGTTGAAGTTGCTGAAGAGGACAAGCACAAAACAGCATTTGTGTGCCCTCTAGGCTTCTTTGAATTTAACCGAATGCCCCAGGGTGTAACTAATGCACCAAGTACGTTCCAACGCCTCATGGAAAAGTGTGTTGGTGATTTGCATTTGAATGAGGTACTTGTCTTTCTTGACGATTTAATCGTTTTCTCTGAGACATTGGAGGAACATGAAGTTCGACTTATGAAAGTCCTCACTCGATTGAGAGACTATGGGTTGAAGTTGTCTCCCGAGAAGTGTCATTTTTTCAGAACATCAGTCAAGTACTTAGGTCATGTAGTGGATGCCCAGGGGGTCCATACAGATCCTGATAAGCTTTCTGCTCTGAAGACTTGGCCCCGTCCTTCAAACCGGAAAGAGCTGAAGTGTTTCTTAGGCTTCGCAGGATACTATCGGCGTTTCGTTGAAGGGTATTCGAAGATAGCCAAACCATTAAACCAACTAACAGGCGGTTATCATCCAGCACGGAAAAGAGGCAAAATTTACAAAAGGCTCAGTGTGGGAGGTGATCCCAACTCAAAAGTTCCGTTTGGTGATGAGTGGACTCCTGAATGTGACAGTGCCTTTCAGACGCTGATTGAAAGATTAACATCTGCTCCAATCCTCGCCTTTGCCAATCCGACGTTGCCATACATCCTTCACACAGATGCTTGCAGGCAAGGGTTGGGCGCTGCTCTTTATCAGGAGCAAGAAGGGAGACTCAGAGTCATAGCTTATGCCAGCAGAGGATTGTCAAAAAGTGAACAAAACTATCCCACACATAAGTTGGAGTTCTTGGCTCTCAAGTGGGCAGTCTGCGAAAAGTTTCATGACTATTTATACGGCTGCAAGTTCACTGTTTTAACAGACAACAATCCTCTTACATATGTTTTGACATCAGCTAAGTTGGATGCTGCTGGTCATAGATGGTTAGCTGCCCTCTCCACTTACAGTTTTGACATCAAGTATAGGGCAGGTCAGGCGAATGGTGATGCTGATGGGTTGTCTAGGCGACCCCAAGCCCCTCCAGCTGAAGATGAGGTCTTCATTGAAGAGAGGGAGAGAATCGAGAACCTTAAAAGACGACTCATGGATGTAGCTGGAGCCAGCATTTCTTGTGAAGTCCTCTCAGCTATATGCCAGCGTCATGTGGCAGTTGGCATGATGGACTATTTTTCTGACACCCTCATTGCAGAGTCACTTGGAATCGATGCATCATCAGTGCCTGATTCTTTTGGCCACGACATTCTGCCATCAATCGCGCTGACAGATTGGTGTGATGTTCAAAGAGCTGATCCACTCATTGGTCATGTTATTCGTCTTTTGGAAAAGTCAACAAAGCCGACTCCCAGGGAGATCCGGCTAGAACACCCTGAAGTGAAGCTCCTGCTGCGACAGTGGCATAAGCTGGGGCTTAGGGGTGGTGTGCTGTACCGCCAGTGGGTTGATAACGGAAAACCTGTTTATCAACTGGTGCTTCCCCAACCATTTCGTCAGAGAGCTTTACAGGGCATACATGATGAGATTGGTCACCTGGGAGCTGAGCGTGCATTACATCTTGCCAGAAGTCGTTTTTACTGGCCTGGAATGGCTAAGGACATTGAAGAAAAGTGCCAGAAGTGTGAACGCTGTTTCCGAAGGAAGGCTGTTGTTCAGAAAGCTGCTCCAATGGAGAGTATCACTACAACATACCCTCTTGAGCTCATTTGCATGGACTACTTGTCCTTGGAACCAGACAGTCGTGATACACGTAACATACTGGTGATCACGGACCACTTTACTAAGTTTGCAGTGGCTGTACCAACAAGGGACCAAAAGGCAAAAACCATTGCCAAGGCCTTGTGGGAGAACTTTATAGTTCACTATGGGTTCCCTAGTCGTCTGTTGAGCGATCAAGGTAGGGATTTTGAGTCCAGAACCATTAAAGAACTCTGTTCAGTCATAGGAGCAATTAAAGTCCGCACAACTCCATACCATCCTCGTGGAAACCCAGTGGAGCGTTTCAACAGAACTCTCCTGGGAATGTTAGGGACTTTAGAGGACAAAGAAAAACACCACTGGAGAGATTTTGTGAAACCATTGGTCCATGCCTATAACTGTACACGAAACGATACAACTGGCTATTCACCTTATGAACTAATGTTCGGAAGGCAGCCTCGGCTTCCTGTAGACTTTGTCCTTGGGATTAGTCCTGATAGTGGAGATAAGCAGACACACTCAGAGTATGTCAATAGCCTCAGACAGCGTCTTCAAGAGAGCTATTCATTGGCCACTGAGAGTGCACAGAAATCTAGAGACAAAAACAAGATTAGATTTGACAAACAGGTTAGGGCCGCCAGACTCCTTGTAGGAGACCGAGTTCTTGTCCGCAATGTTAACATCAGGGGCAAGCACAAGTTGGCAGATAGATGGGAGCATAAAATCCATGTTGTGACAAAACAGATAGCTGAGAGCCCCGTCTATGTTGTAAAACCTGAAACAGGAGTCGGGCCTCACAGAACTTTACACAGGGATCTTTTGTTGCCATGTGGTTTCTTACCTGTGCAGGATGCTGCAAAGCCAGATCCTCAAGTTAAGGTCACACGAAGGCTGAGGCCTAGATCAGAAATAACTCAAAACCAGCCAGGATACCAGAGCAACCCCGAGAGTGACTCATCAGATAGTATGGATGAACTGTACCCAGCTATACGAGTCCCAGATTTCACCAATACGGGCCCCTTGTTACTGCCAGAATATCAAGCCTGTGAGCCTGTGGAGACTCCTGCCACGCCACATTCTAATATATCTACGGAGGTTCTACAGAATGCAGATACGCCTGCTCAGACAAGTACTGTAGTCCAGCCTGAGTTCCTGGTAACCTCCCCACAGTTAAGCACGGAAGCTGTTTCGCAGAGTGGAGCTCAGGACTCCGGATATGTCATTATTGATATCCCTGAACCAGAACCCATACAGATTCCTCATTCAGAGCTTGAGAGCACCAAACATGCTGTACTACAAGAAGAGGAGCCCAAGGTCAGACACTCAAGTAGGCCTAAGCGTCAGCCCCGCAGGCTTACCTATGATGAGTTGGGGAAACCACTGATTTTAGCTGTTGGCACATTCATCAGGCAACTAGAATCTGCACTTCTTCAATCACTGCAGGTTTCTGTCCAGCCGTGCTCGCATGAAGGGACTCATGCGGTTTAGAGGGGGAGAGTGTAACCCTGATTAAGTTTAGATGTTCACTCATACATCTTACGTACAGTACCCTTACTCAGACACTAGGGGGAGACACCCTTTTTGAGAGACGCTTCCTAAGTGTCAAGGAAGGAGGAAGCTTCTTCTCATTGTTTTTCTTTGATCTGCGACGACACTGCTAGATGACGAGACATCGTGCTTTTTGAAAAAAAATCATATGCAGCTTGGCAGTGATCCAGACACTGGAAAATCGGTTTAAGGATTCAAGACAGAGTGTGTTTGAGTGAAAAGATATCTTGGTGAGTTGAAAGTTGTTTTCAGTTGAAGTTGAATAAGCTGGCCAAGTTAGCAAGCTTACAAGCTAGCAAGCTAGCGTCCGTACACGGAGCCAAGAAGAGAAATGTTTATTTTATGTTCTGTGTTTACTTTAATGATGATTTCTATTTAAGAAGCACAATTGCTTTGTTAATGTTCAAGAGAGAATGTGCAAAATATTAGTTTTGAGGACACTGCAAGAGGAAAAACTTGAGTTGGCTAACTACCTTACACGTGTGTGTAGGCTGGTTTTTTTCCACGTGCTTCCAGGAGTGGACACGTGCTTCAGTGAGTGGACCGGATCTACGCGGAATTCACGCTTTTGCTGTGGCTCCACCTGAACTCAAGCTCACCTGATTTACCCAGACTCACAGCTTCGAAACCAGAGGAGTGGTAAAGCTGCATTTCCCATCTCAGGACGTGCAAGTATTATTTTTTCCATTTTTTTTTCCTAAGTGCACTTCTTTTTTTCCCCCGTCTCCATTACTGGAGTCTTTTTCCAATTTTTTCTATTTTTTCTTCTGAGATCTCAGAATTTAAGGACTTTTCTCCATAGAGGGTATTTGTGTTCAGTCACCATTTAAAGGGTTGTTGGATCCAACTGTGATTTATTAAGAAATACCAAATATTATTCTATGTTGTGACTGATTGATTTTACTGTTTTTTATTGTATCTTATTTTTTTTTCCCACACCACACCCATAATTTCATTTTGTACTCAATTTAAGTGTTGATATCAGTATTTTTTTTTTCTTGAAAGAATATGTACTGAATAATATGTGAAAATCTGAATATAGATTATTTTTTCCTTTGTACAATTTGATCTGCGTCGAGTGTGTTATTGTGGGTTTACTACCGCATTCCTCCTGTACAAACCTTGAGTATAAGGAAATAAGTTCACATTACGAGCTTAGTTGACCTCCCACCTGGGGTCCAGGTAGGCAGGGTTACATAAAAGTGGCGAGCCAGCCAGGAGGAATGCAATAGCTAGTTGCTTTACCTACCCACAATTCACTCTTTTCTCTGTTTCAAGAAGTAGACAGAAAATGGATCTATGTGACCGTTTTAGCGTGGATGGGCAGAAAACCCTCCTAGTCACTGGCATTGAAGACATTTACACTGATGAGGAAGTTGAACAAGTATTTTCTGTCAATGGCAATATTTCTCGTGTTGTCAGGATCTCAGATGAAGAGAACGGGGTGCGGGGAAGAGTCTTGATAGAA
Organism: Oryzias curvinotus; assembly: GCA_023969325.1. Taxonomy (NCBI): domain Eukaryota; kingdom Metazoa; phylum Chordata; class Actinopteri; order Beloniformes; family Adrianichthyidae; genus Oryzias; species Oryzias curvinotus. The sequence continues at coordinate 1,191,502 of CM043716.1, read as the reverse complement.
TATTCAACTGACAGCGCCATCACCAAAATTGATCCAATAGTTTTGGGTAAGATACCCAGCCCAAATGACCCAAATGTGGCATGGCATGTTAGAACTGTGCGAGGAATATATGAAGAGGAGATGGGGAGGCGGTTAGCTAAACGCTATTTGGATGAACTTGAGGCAGTTGCAGGAAACAGCCGAGCAGGGTTTCTAAAAGCGCTTCAGGATGAGCTACAAGGTAGCAGAGGTACTGAATACACCTCACCTACCGCCTCCAGTGCTCCAAGTGTGACGGCCACACCCATGTCAGTTCCACATGTTTCTAGTGCACCTTCACCTAGCTTTCAAGCTAGCTCTGTCCCCATTAATGAAGGTATTGTGAACCCCCCACACCTTCAAAAAGTGATTGTTGAGCATGTCATTCGCAGTGAGTCAGCCCCACTGCAGTCCTCTTCTCATCCCAGACTTCGGACTTTTTCTGGGCGCACACCCAGGCCCAACGGAGAAGTTGACTATGAAACCTGGCGCACTCAGGTTGATCTTCTAATTAGTGATCCGTACTTAACCAACAACCAGAAAGTGCGGAAGATCCTTGAGAGCTTATTAACTCCTGCTACTGATGTAGTAAAGCCCCTCGGCATAGACTCACTTCCCAGCGCATATGTTGCACAGCTCGAGTCTGCATTTGGAGTTGTTGAGGATGGGGAAGATTTGTTTGCTGCCTTTCTGAACTGTAGCCAAAATAATGGTGAAAAACCTTCTATGTATCTCACTAGACTGCACACACTTCTCACCAAAGCTATTTCTAGAGGGGGAGCCTCCCTTAATGATGCAAGTAAACTGCTGCTTCGTCAGTTTTGTAGAGGCTGTTGGGATCAGAGCCTCATCACAAGTTTGCAGCTAGAACTTAAGAAAGACCACCCACCTTTTTTCCCTGACCTGCTCCTCATGCTGAGGACAGAGGAAGACCGCAGGTCTGCAAAATATGACCGCATGAAGAAGCACTTGGGGTCCACTAGAGCTGCAGTACATGCCCATTCTATTCTTGGTATGCCTGCTCATGATGCAGACCCTGTTGTGACGCACCACTATAATCAAAGCGTGAACTCAAAGCTTGCAAAACAACCAAATAAGTTGAACAGAGACAAACATCAAGAAGACACAACTGAACTGAAAAGACAGATAGAGGAATTGACTAAACAAGTAGAAAGACTGTCACATCAAACAAAAAATGCTAGAGAGGATTGTAACCACGAGACTAGTGGGTGTCTAGCAGTCAGCACCACCTTCCAGAGAAACTTTGTGCCCTCTGGAATGCCAAGGGCATGGTTTTGCTTTAAGTGTGGCGGAGATGGCCACATAGCTGTTAGATGTTCACAAGACGCCAACCCATCCCTGGTACAGGAGAAGAAAGCTGAACTGAGAGAGAGGCAAAATAATTTCAGACGTCAGCAAAATCACTCCCAGTCACCTTTAAACTACTGAGGGCTCCTGCTGAGGGACACGCAGGAGCTGAGAGTTCAAACTTTAACCGTCCCACAGTAGCTGACTGTAAGGTTATCACACAAGAAAGCAGTGGGGGAAGTTACCATGTCATTCCACCCTTACCACCTGGACTTGTTGGTCCTCGTTGTGTAGCGTCAGTTTCTATTGAAGGTGTTCCTTGTGAATCCATACTTGACACTGGTTCACAGGTTACCACCATTTCTGAGTCCTTTCATAAAAAGTATCTGTCTGCTGTTACTATTCAGCCTATTCAGGCTCTTCTTGAAGTTGAAGGTGCAGGTGGCCAGATCGTGCCCTATCTTGGCTACATTGAAGCGTGCATCTCTTTTCCTCAGATTGTAACAGGAAAAAGAAGAATTGGTGGCTCTGGTGCTTGTGGTTCCAGAACATCATCTTAACAGTAAGATTCCCCTCTTGATTGGCACCAATGTCCTTGACAGACTTTATAAACGTGGTAAGGGGCGAGATGGTCTTACATCTTTTTTCCGAGCTAATGAAAATGGTGGCTATGCTCAGCTTTTCCAGCATATTGCCCAGGTTCATGAGACCAATAAGTGCTCCCACACTGTTAAACTGCGAGGGCGGAAACCTCTCATCATTCCTGCTCAACAGAAACTTTGTACTACCGGCATTGTTAGAGTGGGAAAAGCTCTGCAGCATTCTGGCTTTGTACTTGAGCCACATGAATGTTATTCGCTGCCTGGTAGTGTGCTTCTCGAACCTGCCTTGGTGAATGTTCCATGTGAAGCTAGTTGTAAAGTTCCTATTGTTCTGCGTAACGTGAGCAAACACGATGTAACACTCCATCCACAGAGGATTCTTGCTCAAATATCAGCAGCTCAATGTGTCACACCACTTGGCTCTGATAAGCATGCTCCCAGAGAACCCTTCCTAGTCAGCTGAAGGTTAACTTGGAGGATTCCCCTGTCTCTGAACAGTGGAAAGTACGCATCACAGAGAAGCTGAACAGCATCTCTGAGGTTTTCGCGATGGAAGATCTGACTCATGGACACACCACTGCAGTCAAACATCACATTAGGTTGCAAGATGAAACCCCATTTAAAGAAGGTCAAGACCCATTCATCCATGTGATAGGGAAGCTGTAAAGCAGCATCTGAGAGAACTACTTGACTCAGGAATTATCAGAGAGTCTGAGAGCCCATTTGCTTCTCCCATCGTAGTGGTACAGAAAAAGAACGGAGCAATCCGACTTTGTGTTGACTATAGAAAGTTGAACTCACGCACTGTTAAAGATGCGTATGCCCTCCCAAATATTGAGGAGACTTTCACTGCTTTAATGGAGCAAAGTGGTTTTCAGTGATGGACCTTAAGTCTGGATATTACCAGGTTGAAGTTGCTGAAGAGGACAAGCACAAAACAGCATTTGTGTGCCCTCTAGGCTTCTTTGAATTTAACCGAATGCCCCAGGGTGTAACTAATGCACCAAGTACGTTCCAACGCCTCATGGAAAGTGTGTTGGTGATTTGCATTTGAATGAGGTACTTGTCTTTCTTGACGATTTAATCGTTTTCTCTGAGACATTGGAGGAACATGAAGTTCGACTTATGAAAGTCCTCACTCGATTGAGAGACTATGGGTTGAAGTTGTCTCCCGAGAAGTGTCATTTTTTTCAGAACATCAGTCAAGTACTTAGGTCATGTAGTGGATGCCCAGGGGGTCCATACAGATCCTGATAAGCTTTCTGCTCTGAAGACTTGGCCCCGTCCTTCAAACCGGAAAGAGCTGAAGTGTTTCTTAGGCTTCGCAGGATACTATCGGCGTTTCGTTGAAGGGTATTCGAAGATAGCCAAACCATTAAACCAACTAACAGGCGGTTATCATCCAGCACGGAAAAGAGGCAAAATTTACAAAAGGCTCAGTGTGGGAGGTGATCCCAACTCAAAAGTTCCGTTTGGTGATGAGTGGACTCCTGAATGTGACAGTGCCTTTCAGACGCTGATTGAAAGATTAACATCTGCTCCAATCCTCGCCTTTGCCAATCCGACGTTGCCATACATCCTTCACACAGATGCTTGCAGGCAAGGGTTGGGCGCTGCTCTTTATCAGGAGCAAGAAGGGAGACTCAGAGTCATAGCTTATGCCAGCAGAGGATTGTCAAAAAGTGAACAAAACTATCCCACACATAAGTTGGAGTTCTTGGCTCTCAAGTGGGCAGTCTGCGAAAAGTTTCATGACTATTTATACGGCTGCAAGTTCACTGTTTTAACAGACAACAATCCTCTTACATATGTTTTGACATCAGCTAAGTTGGATGCTGCTGGTCATAGATGGTTAGCTGCCCTCTCCACTTACAGTTTTGACATCAAGTATAGGGCAGGTCAGGCGAATGGTGATGCTGATGGGTTGTCTAGGCGACCCCAAGCCCCTCCAGCTGAAGATGAGGTCTTCATTGAAGAGAGGGAGAGAATCGAGAACCTTAAAAGACGACTCATGGATGTAGCTGGAGCCAGCATTTCTTGTGAAGTCCTCTCAGCTATATGCCAGCGTCATGTGGCAGTTGGCATGATGGACTATTTTTCTGACACCCTCATTGCAGAGTCACTTGGAATCGATGCATCATCAGTGCCTGATTCTTTTGGCCACGACATTCTGCCATCAATCGCGCTGACAGATTGGTGTGATGTTCAAAGAGCTGATCCACTCATTGGTCATGTTATTCGTCTTTTGGAAAAGTCAACAAAGCCGACTCCCAGGGAGATCCGGCTAGAACACCCTGAAGTGAAGCTCCTGCTGCGACAGTGGCATAAGCTGGGGCTTAGGGGTGGTGTGCTGTACCGCCAGTGGGTTGATAACGGAAAACCTGTTTATCAACTGGTGCTTCCCCAACCATTTCGTCAGAGAGCTTTACAGGGCATACATGATGAGATTGGTCACCTGGGAGCTGAGCGTGCATTACATCTTGCCAGAAGTCGTTTTTACTGGCCTGGAATGGCTAAGGACATTGAAGAAAAGTGCCAGAAGTGTGAACGCTGTTTCCGAAGGAAGGCTGTTGTTCAGAAAGCTGCTCCAATGGAGAGTATCACTACAACATACCCTCTTGAGCTCATTTGCATGGACTACTTGTCCTTGGAACCAGACAGTCGTGATACACGTAACATACTGGTGATCACGGACCACTTTACTAAGTTTGCAGTGGCTGTACCAACAAGGGACCAAAAGGCAAAAACCATTGCCAAGGCCTTGTGGGAGAACTTTATAGTTCACTATGGGTTCCCTAGTCGTCTGTTGAGCGATCAAGGTAGGGATTTTGAGTCCAGAACCATTAAAGAACTCTGTTCAGTCATAGGAGCAATTAAAGTCCGCACAACTCCATACCATCCTCGTGGAAACCCAGTGGAGCGTTCAACAGAACTCTCCTGGGAATGTTAGGGACTTTAGAGGACAAAGAAAAACACCACTGGAGAGATTTTGTGATGAAAACCATTGGTCCATGCCTATAACTGTACACGAAAACGATACAACTGGCTATTCACCTTATGAAACTAATGTTCGGAAGGCAGCCTCGGCTTCCTGTAGACTCTTGTCCTTGGGATTAGTCCTGATAGTGGAGATAAGCAGACACCTCAGAGTATGTCAATAGCCTCAGACAGCGTCTCAAGAGAGCTATTCATTGGCCACTGAGAGTGCACAGAAATCAGAGACAAAAACAAGAATTAGATTTGACAAACAGGTTAGGGGCCGCCAGACTCCTGTAGGAGACCGAGTCTTGTCCGCAATGTTAACATCAGGGGCAAGCACAATTTGGCAGATAGATGGAGCATAAAATCCATGTTGTGACAAAACAGATAGCTGAGAGCCCCGTCTTATGTTGTTAAAACCTGAAACAGGAGTCGGGCCCTCACAGAACTTTACACAGGGATCTTTTGTGCCATGTGGTTTCTTACCTGTTGCAGGATGCTGCAACAGCCAGATCCTCAAGTTAAGGTCCACACGAAGGCTGAGGCCTAGATCAGAAATAACTCAAACCAGCCAGGATACCAGAGCAACCCCGAGAGTGACTCATCAGATAGTATGGATGAACTGCTACCCAGCTATACGAGTCCCAGATTTCACCAATACGGGCCCCTTGTTACTGCCAGAATATCAAGCCTGTGAGCCTGTGGAGACTCCTGCCACGCCCACATTCTAATTATATCTACGGAGGTTCTACAGAATGCAGATACGCCTGCTCAGACAAGTACTGTAGTCCAGCCTGAGTTCCTGGTAACCTCCCCACAGTTAAGCACGGAAGCTGTTTCGCAGGAGTGAGCTCAGGACTCCGGATATGTTCATTATTGATATCCCTGAACCAGAACCCATACAGATTCCTCATTCAGAGCTTGAGAGCACCAAACATGCTGTACTACAAGAAGAGGAGCCCAAGGTCAGACACTCAAGTAGGCCTAAGCGTCAGCCCCGCAGGCTTACCTATGATGAGTTGGGGAAACCACTGATTTAGCTGTTGGCACATTCAATCAGGCAACTAGAATCTGCACTTCTTCATCACTGCAGGTTTCTGTCCAGCCGTGCTCGCATGAAGGGACTTCATGCGGTTTAGAGGGGGAGAGTGTAACCCTGATTAAGTTTAGATGTTCACTCATACATCTTACGTACAGTACCCTTACTCAGACACTAGGGGGAGACACCCTTTTTGAGAGACGCTTCCTAAGTGTCAAGGAAGGAGGAAGCTTCTTCTCATTGTTTTTCTTTGATCTGCGACGACACTGCTAGATGACGAGACATCGTGCTTTTTGAAAAAAAATCATATGCAGCTTGGCAGTGATCAGACACTGGAAAATCGGTTTAAGGATTCAAGACAGAGTGTGTTTGAGTGAAAAGATATCTTGGTGAGTTGAAAGTTGTTTTCAGTTGAAGTTGAATAAGCTGGCCAAGTTAGCAAGCTTACAAGCTAGCAAGCTAGCGTCCGTACACGGAGCCAAGAAGAGAAATGTTTATTTTATGTTCTGTGTTTACTTTAATGATGATTTCTATTTAAGAAGCACAATTGCTTTGTTAATGTTCAAGAGAGAATGTGCAAAATATTAGTTTTGAGGACACTGCAAGAGGAAAAACTTGAGTTGGCTAACTACCTTACACGTGTGTGTAGGCTGGTTTTTTTCCACGTGCTTCCAGGAGTGGACACGTGCTTCAGTGAGTGGACCGGATCTACGCGGAATTCACGCTTTTGCTGTGGCTCCACCTGAACTCAAGCTCACCTGATTTACCCAGACTCACAGCTTCGAAACCAGAGGAGTGGTAAAGCTGCATTCCCATCTCAGGACGTGCAAGTATTATTTTTTCCATTTTTTTTTCCTAAGTGCACTTCTTTTTTCCCCCGTCTCCATTACTGGAGTCTTTTTCCAATTTTTTCTATTTTTTCTTCTGAGATCTCAGAATTTAAGGACTTTTCTCCATAGAGGGTATTTGTGTTCAGTCACCATTTAAAGGGGTTGTTGGATCCCAACTGTGATTATTAAGAAATACCAAATATTATTCTATGTTGTGACTGATTGATTTTACTGTTTTTTATTGTATCTTATTTTTTTTTCCCACACCACACCCATAATTTCATTTTGTACTCAATTTAAGTGTTGATATCAGTATTTTTTTTTTTCTTGAAAGAATATGTACTGAATAATATGTGAAAATCTGAATATAGATTATTTTTTCCTTTGTACAATTTGATCTGCGTCGAGTGTGTTATTGTGGGTTTACTACCGCATTCCTCCTGTACAAACCTTGAGTATAAGGAAATAAGTTCACATTACGAGCTTAGTTGACCTCCCACCTGGGGTCCAGGTAGGCAGGGTTACATAAAAGTGGCGAGCCAGCCAGGAGGAATGCAATAGCTAGTTGCTTTTACCTACCCAACAATTCACTCTTTCTCTGTTTCAAGAAGTAGACAGAAAATGGATCTATGTGACCGTTTTAGCGTGGATGGGCAGAAAACCCTCCTAGTCACTGGCATTGAAGACATTTACACTGATGAGGAAGTTTGAACAAGTATTTCTGTCACTGGCAATATTTCTCGTGTTGTCAGGATCTCAGATGAAGAGAACGGGGTGCGGGGGGAAGGAAGAGTCTTGATAGAATATTCAACTGACAGCGCCATCCCAAATTGATCCAATAGTTTTGGGTAAGATACCCAGCCCAATGACCCAAATGTGGCATGGCATGTTAGAACTGTGCGAGGAATATATGAAGAGGAGATGGGGAGGCGGTTAGCTAAACGCTATTTGGATGAACTTGAGGCAGTTGCAGGAAACAGCCGAGCAGGGTTTTCTAAAAGCGCTTCAGGATGAGCTACAAGGTAGCAGAGGTACTGAATACACCTCACCTACCGCCTCCAGTGCTCCAAGTGTGACGGCCACACCCATGTCAGTTCCACATGTTTCTAGTGCACCTTCACCTAGCTTTCAAGCTAGCTCTGTCCCCATTAATGAAGGTATTGTGAACCCCCCACACCTTCAAAAGTGATTGTTGAGCATGTCATTCGCAGTGAGTCAGCCCACTGCAGTCCTCTTCTCATCCCAGACTTCGGACTTTTTCTGGGCGCACACCCAGGCCCAACGGAGAAGTTGACTATGAAACCTGGCGCACTCAGGTTGATCTTCTAATTAGTGATCCGTACTTAACCAACAACCAGAAAGTGCGGAAGATCCTTGAGAGCTTATTAACTCCTGCTACTGATGTAGTAAAGCCCCTCGGCATAGACTCACTTCCCAGCGCATATGTTGCACAGCTCGAGTCTGCATTTGGAGTTGTTGAGGATGGGGAAGATTTGTTTGCTGCCTTTCTGAACTGTAGCCAAAATAATGGTGAAAAACCTTCTATGTATCTCACTAGACTGCACACACTTCTCACCAAAGCTATTTCTAGAGGGGGAGCCTCCCTTAATGATGCAAGTAAACTGCTGCTTCGTCAGTTTTGTAGAGGCTGTTGGGATCAGAGCCTCATCACAAGTTTGCAGCTAGAACTTAAGAAAGACCACCCACCTTTTTTCCCTGACCTGCTCCTCATGCTGAGGACAGAGGAAGACCGCAGGTCTGCAAAATATGACCGCATGAAGAAGCACTTGGGGTCCACTAGAGCTGCAGTACATGCCCATTCTATTCTTGGTATGCCTGCTCATGATGCAGACCCTGTTGTGACGCACCACTATAATCAAAGCGTGAACTCAAAGCTTGCAAAACAACCAAATAAGTTGAACAGAGACAAACATCAAGAAGACACAACTGAACTGAAAAGACAGATAGAGGAATTGACTAAACAAGTAGAAAGACTGTCACATCAAACAAAAAATGCTAGAGAGGATTGTAACCACGAGACTAGTGGGTGTCTAGCAGTCAGCACCACCTTCCAGAGAAACTTTGTGCCCTCTGGAATGCCAAGGGCATGGTTTTGCTTTAAGTGTGGCGGAGATGGCCACATAGCTGTTAGATGTTCACAAGACGCCAACCCATCCCTGGTACAGGAGAAGAAAGCTGAACTGAGAGAGAGGCAAAATAATTTCAGACGTCAGCAAAATCACTCCCAGTCACCTTTAAACTACTGAGGGCTCCTGCTGAGGGACACGCAGGAGCTGAGAGTTCAAAACTTTAACCGTCCCACAGTAGCTGACTGTAAGGTTATCACACAAGAAAGCAGTGGGGGAAGTTACCATGTCATTCCACCCTTACCACCTGGACTTGTTGGTCCTCGTTGTGTAGCGTCAGTTTCTATTGAAGGTGTTCCTTGTGAATCCATACTTGACACTGGTTCACAGGTTACCACCATTTCTGAGTCCTTTCATAAAAAGTATCTGTCTGCTGTTACTATTCAGCCTATTCAGGCTCTTCTTGAAGTTGAAGGTGCAGGTGGCCAGATCGTGCCCTATCTTGGCTACATTGAAGCGTGCATCTCTTTTCCTCAGATTGTAACAGGAAAAAAGGAAGAATTGGTGGCTCTGGTGCTTGTGGTTCCAGAACATCATCTTAACAGTAAGATTCCCCTCTTGATTGGCACCAATGTCCTTGACAGACTTTATAAACGTGGTAAGGGGCGAGATGGTCTTACATCTTTTTTCCGAGCTAATGAAAATGGTGGCTATGCTCAGCTTTTCCAGCATATTGCCCAGGTTCATGAGACCAATAAGTGCTCCCACACTGTTAAACTGCGAGGGCGGAAACCTCTCATCATTCCTGCTCAACAGAAACTTTGTACTACCGGCATTGTTAGAGTGGGAAAAGCTCTGCAGCATTCTGGCTTTGTACTTGAGCCACATGAATGTTATTCGCTGCCTGGTAGTGTGCTTCTCGAACCTGCCTTGGTGAATGTTCCATGTGAAGCTAGTTGTAAAGTTCCTATTGTTCTGCGTAACGTGAGCAAACACGATGTAACACTCCATCCACAGAGGATTCTTGCTCAAATATCAGCAGCTCAATGTGTCACACCACTTGGCTCTGATAAGCATGCTCCCAGAGAAACCCTTCCTAGTCAGCTGAAGGTTAACTTGGAGGATTCCCCTGTCTCTGAACAGTGGAAAGTACGCATCACAGAGAAGCTGAACAGCATCTCTGAGGTTTTCGCGATGGAAGATCTGACTCATGGACACACCACTGCAGTCAAACATCACATTAGGTTGCAAGATGAAACCCCATTTAAAGAAAGGTCAAGACCCATTCATCCATGTGATAGGGAAGCTGTAAAGCAGCATCTGAGAGAACTACTTGACTCAGGAATTATCAGAGAGTCTGAGAGCCCATTTGCTTCTCCCATCGTAGTGGTACAGAAAAAGAACGGAGCAATCCGACTTTGTGTTGACTATAGAAAGTTGAACTCACGCACTGTTAAAGATGCGTATGCCCTCCCAAATATTGAGGAGACTTTCACTGCTTTAAATGGAGCAAAGTGGTTTTCAGTGATGGACCTTAAGTCTGGATATTACCAGGTTGAAGTTGCTGAAGAGGACAAGCACAAAACAGCATTTGTGTGCCCTCTAGGCTTCTTTGAATTTAACCGAATGCCCCAGGGTGTAACTAATGCACCAAGTACGTTCCAACGCCTCATGGAAAAGTGTGTTGGTGATTTGCATTTGAATGAGGTACTTGTCTTTCTTGACGATTTAATCGTTTTCTCTGAGACATTGGAGGAACATGAAGTTCGACTTATGAAAGTCCTCACTCGATTGAGAGACTATGGGTTGAAGTTGTCTCCCGAGAAGTGTCATTTTTTCAGAACATCAGTCAAGTACTTAGGTCATGTAGTGGATGCCCAGGGGGTCCATACAGATCCTGATAAGCTTTCTGCTCTGAAGACTTGGCCCCGTCCTTCAAACCGGAAAGAGCTGAAGTGTTTCTTAGGCTTCGCAGGATACTATCGGCGTTTCGTTGAAGGGTATTCGAAGATAGCCAAACCATTAAACCAACTAACAGGCGGTTATCATCCAGCACGGAAAAGAGGCAAAATTTACAAAAGGCTCAGTGTGGGAGGTGATCCCAACTCAAAAGTTCCGTTTGGTGATGAGTGGACTCCTGAATGTGACAGTGCCTTTCAGACGCTGATTGAAAGATTAACATCTGCTCCAATCCTCGCCTTTGCCAATCCGACGTTGCCATACATCCTTCACACAGATGCTTGCAGGCAAGGGTTGGGCGCTGCTCTTTATCAGGAGCAAGAAGGGAGACTCAGAGTCATAGCTTATGCCAGCAGAGGATTGTCAAAAAGTGAACAAAACTATCCCACACATAAGTTGGAGTTCTTGGCTCTCAAGTGGGCAGTCTGCGAAAAGTTTCATGACTATTTATACGGCTGCAAGTTCACTGTTTTAACAGACAACAATCCTCTTACATATGTTTTGACATCAGCTAAGTTGGATGCTGCTGGTCATAGATGGTTAGCTGCCCTCTCCACTTACAGTTTTGACATCAAGTATAGGGCAGGTCAGGCGAATGGTGATGCTGATGGGTTGTCTAGGCGACCCCAAGCCCCTCCAGCTGAAGATGAGGTCTTCATTGAAGAGAGGGAGAGAATCGAGAACCTTAAAAGACGACTCATGGATGTAGCTGGAGCCAGCATTTCTTGTGAAGTCCTCTCAGCTATATGCCAGCGTCATGTGGCAGTTGGCATGATGGACTATTTTTCTGACACCCTCATTGCAGAGTCACTTGGAATCGATGCATCATCAGTGCCTGATTCTTTTGGCCACGACATTCTGCCATCAATCGCGCTGACAGATTGGTGTGATGTTCAAAGAGCTGATCCACTCATTGGTCATGTTATTCGTCTTTTGGAAAAGTCAACAAAGCCGACTCCCAGGGAGATCCGGCTAGAACACCCTGAAGTGAAGCTCCTGCTGCGACAGTGGCATAAGCTGGGGCTTAGGGGTGGTGTGCTGTACCGCCAGTGGGTTGATAACGGAAAACCTGTTTATCAACTGGTGCTTCCCCAACCATTTCGTCAGAGAGCTTTACAGGGCATACATGATGAGATTGGTCACCTGGGAGCTGAGCGTGCATTACATCTTGCCAGAAGTCGTTTTTACTGGCCTGGAATGGCTAAGGACATTGAAGAAAAGTGCCAGAAGTGTGAACGCTGTTTCCGAAGGAAGGCTGTTGTTCAGAAAGCTGCTCCAATGGAGAGTATCACTACAACATACCCTCTTGAGCTCATTTGCATGGACTACTTGTCCTTGGAACCAGACAGTCGTGATACACGTAACATACTGGTGATCACGGACCACTTTACTAAGTTTGCAGTGGCTGTACCAACAAGGGACCAAAAGGCAAAAACCATTGCCAAGGCCTTGTGGGAGAACTTTATAGTTCACTATGGGTTCCCTAGTCGTCTGTTGAGCGATCAAGGTAGGGATTTTGAGTCCAGAACCATTAAAGAACTCTGTTCAGTCATAGGAGCAATTAAAGTCCGCACAACTCCATACCATCCTCGTGGAAACCCAGTGGAGCGTTTCAACAGAACTCTCCTGGGAATGTTAGGGACTTTAGAGGACAAAGAAAAACACCACTGGAGAGATTTTGTGAAACCATTGGTCCATGCCTATAACTGTACACGAAACGATACAACTGGCTATTCACCTTATGAACTAATGTTCGGAAGGCAGCCTCGGCTTCCTGTAGACTTTGTCCTTGGGATTAGTCCTGATAGTGGAGATAAGCAGACACACTCAGAGTATGTCAATAGCCTCAGACAGCGTCTTCAAGAGAGCTATTCATTGGCCACTGAGAGTGCACAGAAATCTAGAGACAAAAACAAGATTAGATTTGACAAACAGGTTAGGGCCGCCAGACTCCTTGTAGGAGACCGAGTTCTTGTCCGCAATGTTAACATCAGGGGCAAGCACAAGTTGGCAGATAGATGGGAGCATAAAATCCATGTTGTGACAAAACAGATAGCTGAGAGCCCCGTCTATGTTGTAAAACCTGAAACAGGAGTCGGGCCTCACAGAACTTTACACAGGGATCTTTTGTTGCCATGTGGTTTCTTACCTGTGCAGGATGCTGCAAAGCCAGATCCTCAAGTTAAGGTCACACGAAGGCTGAGGCCTAGATCAGAAATAACTCAAAACCAGCCAGGATACCAGAGCAACCCCGAGAGTGACTCATCAGATAGTATGGATGAACTGTACCCAGCTATACGAGTCCCAGATTTCACCAATACGGGCCCCTTGTTACTGCCAGAATATCAAGCCTGTGAGCCTGTGGAGACTCCTGCCACGCCACATTCTAATATATCTACGGAGGTTCTACAGAATGCAGATACGCCTGCTCAGACAAGTACTGTAGTCCAGCCTGAGTTCCTGGTAACCTCCCCACAGTTAAGCACGGAAGCTGTTTCGCAGAGTGGAGCTCAGGACTCCGGATATGTCATTATTGATATCCCTGAACCAGAACCCATACAGATTCCTCATTCAGAGCTTGAGAGCACCAAACATGCTGTACTACAAGAAGAGGAGCCCAAGGTCAGACACTCAAGTAGGCCTAAGCGTCAGCCCCGCAGGCTTACCTATGATGAGTTGGGGAAACCACTGATTTTAGCTGTTGGCACATTCATCAGGCAACTAGAATCTGCACTTCTTCAATCACTGCAGGTTTCTGTCCAGCCGTGCTCGCATGAAGGGACTCATGCGGTTTAGAGGGGGAGAGTGTAACCCTGATTAAGTTTAGATGTTCACTCATACATCTTACGTACAGTACCCTTACTCAGACACTAGGGGGAGACACCCTTTTTGAGAGACGCTTCCTAAGTGTCAAGGAAGGAGGAAGCTTCTTCTCATTGTTTTTCTTTGATCTGCGACGACACTGCTAGATGACGAGACATCGTGCTTTTGAAAAAAAATCATATGCAGCTTGGCAGTGATCCAGACACTGGAAAATCGGTTTAAGGATTCAAGACAGAGTGTGTTTGAGTGAAAAGATATCTTGGTGAGTTGAAAGTTGTTTTCAGTTGAAGTTGAATAAGCTGGCCAAGTTAGCAAGCTTACAAGCTAGCAAGCTAGCGTCCGTACACGGAGCCAAGAAGAGAAATGTTTATTTTATGTTCTGTGTTTACTTTAATGATGATTTCTATTTAAGAAGCACAATTGCTTTGTTAATGTTCAAGAGAGAATGTGCAAAATATTAGTTTTGAGGACACTGCAAGAGGAAAAACTTGAGTTGGCTAACTACCTTACACGTGTGTGTAGGCTGGTTTTTTTCCACGTGCTTCCAGGAGTGGACACGTGCTTCAGTGAGTGGACCGGATCTACGCGGAATTCACGCTTTTGCTGTGGCTCCACCTGAACTCAAGCTCACCTGATTTACCCAGACTCACAGCTTCGAAACCAGAGGAGTGGTAAAGCTGCATTTCCCATCTCAGGACGTGCAAGTATTATTTTTTCCATTTTTTTTTCCTAAGTGCACTTCTTTTTTTCCCCCGTCTCCATTACTGGAGTCTTTTTCCAATTTTTTCTATTTTTTCTTCTGAGATCTCAGAATTTAAGGACTTTTCTCCATAGAGGGTATTTGTGTTCAGTCACCATTTAAAGGGTTGTTGGATCCAACTGTGATTTATTAAGAAATACCAAATATTATTCTATGTTGTGACTGATTGATTTTACTGTTTTTTATTGTATCTTATTTTTTTTTCCCACACCACACCCATAATTTCATTTTGTACTCAATTTAAGTGTTGATATCAGTATTTTTTTTTTCTTGAAAGAATATGTACTGAATAATATGTGAAAATCTGAATATAGATTATTTTTTCCTTTGTACAATTTGATCTGCGTCGAGTGTGTTATTGTGGGTTTACTACCGCATTCCTCCTGTACAAACCTTGAGTATAAGGAAATAAGTTCACATTACGAGCTTAGTTGACCTCCCACCTGGGGTCCAGGTAGGCAGGGTTACATTTGCCTTAAATTTGGGTCTGTTTTATTGTTTATTAGTTTTCCAGGGACCACTCACTGTTCCCAGACCTTCTGCTAGCAGTTCTGCATTTAGCAATTACCACAAGTGTATTTAATCAGGCACCTTTGCTCAGTGCGAAGTCTTGTTTTGCACTTGCTCACACTGAGAGCTTCACTTCTCTGTTTCCCTTTGTGTACTTTGACCTTTGCCTGTCTCGACTTCCCTCTGCCTCACTGTCAGGGTCCGCTCGGCAGAGATTGAGCCACAGGACAAAAAAGATCTTCAAATCAGGGGTTTTATTTTACCCAACACAAACGACATGGGCTTAAATAAAAATGGGGTCAACTTAACAAAAATGTAACTGAGAGAATCAATAACAAAAGCTCAAACCAACTGAACCAAAACTGACCCCCTCCCCCCCCCCGACAGGAAACATTAGGGAGATTTTATACTGGCTGATCAGACCAATGACACAATAGGGAGGGGAGCACAACTACAAAACATTCAAAACCTAAATATTAACTTAAGTAGTAAATTACTAGTAATTTAATGCTTAAACCAAGAAACTGAACTTATACTTCAAAACAAGTTTAACATATTCCAAAAAATACAAACAATAATCCAACATAAGAATAAACTTTGTCTTCCCCCTCCATCTTCTCCAGATAGAAGTTGTCCATGCTCCTCCCTTTCCAAGTCATCAGGAGCTTCTTCAGCTCCTCCCACTGCCACATCATCAGGAAGTTTCCCAGCTCCAGCCTCTGCCCCAGCATCAGGCCTCAAGCAGAACTCAAAGAATAGAATTACTCAAAACAATACAAAATTAACTAAATGTGTGCACAAGTCATTAAGTTAATTTTGTTATGTAATGTGTGAAATAAAATGAAATGGTTTATTCAAGAGAGAAATATAACAAATGAACTTAACTTAACTGTGGGGCAGTGGGTTCTGCCCTCACACACCCTCCCCCTCAAGACTCTCGCTGGGACAGCAAGAGAGGAAGTTCGCAGTGGCATTGTTCCTTCCTGGGATGTGGTGGATGGTGAAGCAGTATGGTTGGATGGCCAGGTACCATCTGGTAATTCTTCCATTTGTGTCCTTCATCCTTGCCATCCACTGTAGGGCTTTGTGGTCGGTTTCCAGCATAAACTCCCGTCCAAGAAGGTAGTACTTGAAGGAGTCTAGGGCCCACTTTATTCCCAGCGCTTCCTTCTCCACGGTTGAATAACGAACCTCTCTTGGAAACAGTTTACGACTGATGAAGGCCACAGGATGTCTGTCGTCTGGAGGGCCTTGTAGAAGCACTGCCCCCAAACCTCTATCAGAAGCGTCTGTCTGCAGAATAAAGGGCTTTTGAAAGTTCGGACTGTACAGGACAGGATTCTTACTTAATGACTGCTTGATGTCCTCAAAAGCTGCTTCTGCCTCTTTGGTCCATTGGAGGTTATTAGGACTCCTGGCTCCAGTTAGGTCCGTGAGTAATGCTGCCCTAGCCGAAAAATTAGGGATGAAACGGTGATAAAATCCAGCCATGCCCAAAAATGATCTTAATTGCTTCTTAGTGACAGGCAACGGACAGGACTGAATAGCTGAAACTTTGTCAGTTTGCGGTTTTATTATTCCATTGCCGATGATGTAGCCCAGATAGTCAGTTTCAGGTTTAGCAAAGACACATTTGGAAGGATTGACAGTTAGTCCCGCCCCCTGGAGACAATCCAGCACCCTCTCCAAATGTCCAAGGTGCTCATCCCAGGTATTACTGAAAACAACAATATCATCCAAATAGGCTGCAGCAAACTCTGAAACTCCACACAGTACCTGATTCATGAGGCGCTGAAAGGTGGCTGGAGCTCCATGAAGTCCAAATGGTAGAACAGTAAATTGAAACAACCCCCATGGGGTTCGGAAGGCAGTCAGCTCTCTGGAGTGACGAGTGAGTGGGACCTGCCAATAGCCCTTGCATAAATCTATGGTGGTGAGGTACTTCGCACATCCCAGTCGCTCTATCAGATCATCAATACGAGGAGTTGGATAAGAGTCGAACTTGGAGACTGAATTCAGGTACCTAAAGTCTATGCAGAACCTAATGCTGCCATCTTTTTTCGGGACCAATACTACAGGGCTGCACCACTCACTCTTAGATGGCTCAATCACACCCAGAGAGAGCATCAGATCCACCTCCTCCTTCAGGTTGGTCAGAAGACGTTCAGGCAACCTGTAGCTCCTGCGTTTCACGACAGCTCCGTCTTTTAAGATGATGTCATGCTGAATGATGTTAGTTCGCCCAGGGTTGTCCTGAAACACTGGTGTACTGCACAAGGCTCTCACCTGAAGTTGCTGCTCTTTAGAGAGATGATCCAGATCCTGATTTGGTGAGAGAGTTGAGGAAAGATACTGCTCATCCACCTCATCCTCTTTCGGGATCCTTCTGATAAGCAGAACTTGTTGTTCCTTTTCAGCCCTTTCCACCCATTCTTTCAGGAGATTAACATGAAGTAGCCGGCTGGCGCGTGATTGTCCAGGTGTTGAGACACGATAGGTGGTCTGCCCAATCCTCTGCAAAACCTCAAAGGGGCCTTGCCATTTTGCGAGCAACTTGCTATCGCTGCTGGGAAGAAGAACAAGCACCTTCTGGCCAGGACTGAATGACCGCTGACGAGCTGACCGATCATACCAGACCTTCTGCTGTTTTTGAGCCTCTGCCATGTGAGCCTGGGCCAGCTCACTCATTTTTTCCAGCCGTTCCCGCATCTGAACAACAAAAGAAGCAACATTAACAGTCTCTGAATGAGGCCGATCCCCTTCCCATATGTCTTTGAGCAGAGAGAGAGGGCCTCTCACTTCGTGTCCGTATAACAGTTCGAATGGAGAGAAACCAGTGGAGGCTTGTGGTACTTCTCTGTACGCAAATAACAGGTATGGCAACCACTTATCCCAATCTGTTCCAGACTCATTGACAAATTTCCTTAGCATTTGCTTAATGGTTTGATTGAAGCGCTCTGTAAGGCCATCTGTTTGAGGATGGTACGCAGTGGTTCTTAAGCTTTTGATGCCCAAAAGTTGATATACTTGTGACAGCAACGTGGACAAAAAATTGGTACCCCGGTCAGTTAAGATCTCCAGAGGCAACCCAACTCTGGAAAAAAATTGCACCAGGCAATAGGCAACTTCTCTAGCCTTTATTGTCTTTAGAGGGAACACCTCCGGGTATTTGGTGGCATAGTCAGTAATCACCAACATGTACCTGTTGCCTGATTTGCTTCTTTCTAATGGTCCAACGATGTCCATTCCTATCCTCTCAAACGGGGTGCTAATCACTGGTAATGGTTGTAGAGGAGCTCTGGAGGGGACTCTGGTAGAAGTTAGTTGGCACTGAGGGCAGGTTTTACAAAAAACTGCAACATCCTTACTCAAGCCAGGCCAGTAGAAATGTTTCCTAATGCGGTTCATGGTTCTGTGTTTCCCCAAGTGGCCAGCCCAGGGAATTGAATGCCCTAAAGTCAGCACAATTTCTCTGACAGCATCAGGAACCACTAGTTGAAATGCTGACCCCTGCTGGCGATAGAGAATGCCTTTCTTCAGAACAAAGTTTTCCCCACCATGATTTTGCATAGTCTCAGTGTTTTTCTCCTCCGTCTTCTGGAAAAGATGTTTTAAGGTCAGGTCATTGCATTGCAATTCAACAATGTTGTCTGGGATTTTGAAATTTAACGGCAATTCTGGCTCAGGGTCATCAGAGGATTCAACAGCAGTGTGTTGGAACTTCTCTTTCCTCCTTTGCTTACGGGACTTACGAGACTTCCCGGGCGTAGCCTCCAAGTCTGCATCAAAGAAAGGTAGAGCACCGAGTGTTGGAAGTGGTTCCACATGCTTAGCTCTCGCCCTTGTCACTGCAACATTACATGAATGATTAGTGTCCAGTAAATCAAATAGTACAGGGAGGTCTAAACCCAACACAACAGGAAAAGGCAGTTTATCAACAACTCCAACATTTAAGAGATATGTTTGATCTGCAATTTTGATGTAGACATCTGCTGTGGGATAGGACTTCTTATCTCCATGTACACAGCAAACTGGAATTGTTTTAGTAGTGATCAAATGAGGTGAAATGAATTGCTGATGCACCAGAGTCTGGTCGCTGCCAGTGTCAATGAGAGCAGTCATTAGTTCTCCATTTACTTCTACAGGTGTCAACTTCACTCCCACTGGAGGCCCATCCGGTGATTCAAAGCGTGGAGCAACACACATTTGAGTGAGCTTTGTCTTTTGAGGACACATGGGTTTGGTGTGTCCTTCTACTCCACATAGATAGCAAATTGGTACTCTGGCTGCTGGTTTGGAAGGTACACTGGCTGGTTGGCCTCCCCTTACCGACTGCATACCCACATTACTGACTGCTTGTTGCCGATACTGAGGAGCTGGTTTGTTGCCATCTTTCTCCTTCCAGGCAGTATAACTCCATGGTTGTCCCCTGTGGCGGGCAGCAACAAACACCTCCGCCATCTTAGCAGCTTCTGCTGCTGATTCTGGCTTATGTTCTCGTATCCACACCTGCAGCTCAGGAGAAAGCATCCTCAAGTATTGCTCCAAAATGATCAGTTCACCAATTTCATTAGCAGTTTTACCCCTTGGCTGGATCCACTTCAGGTAGAGCTCTTTGAGCCTGGCATAAAGCTCTCTTGGGCTTTCATCAGCATGTATCTCCAGAGAACGAAATCTTTGTCTGTAGTTCTCTGGGTTGATGTTAAACTTTGACAAAATTGCAGCTTTAACATTATCATAATCCAGGGCCTCATCAATATCCATTTGTACATATGCAGCTCTAGCCTTGCCCGTGAGTAAAGGGATGAGATGGAAAACCCATTCTCTTTTTTGCCACTGACAAGCTAGCGCAATCCGTTCAAATGTGATTAGATAATGTTCCACATCATCATTGTCTGTGAATTTTTCTAGTCGAGGCTCATACAGACGGGACTGACCTGATGATTGGCATGTTGGATTGTCAGCCACATTACTGGGGTTTACATGAGGAACGTCAGCAGTCTTCGGAGTTCCCCGGTTGGAAAGTTCAGGCTCTGGTAAACCCAGTTCAGGTGTTGGGGTGGTACGTGCCTGAACTTCCAACTGCAGTAGTTGAAACTGATGCTGGAGTGCTCTGAATCGTTTTTCTTGTCGAGCACTTTCTTCCATTTGTCTGGCATCTCTGGCTTCCTGCTGACTCATGTGTGAACGAAAAATGGAGACCAGGTCTGCAACACTTGGCTCGTTACCTGTGCCCTCAGAGCTGTCCACTCCTCCAGAAGCTCCATTTTCCTCCTGATCATCATCTGGCTGCTCCTGTGTCATTTTAGGGGGTAATGGGCCATCCTTGGCTCCTCTCATGTTGCGTCCACTTTTCTGCATAACTCAAAATTCAAGAGGATGAAGAATTAGAAAAAGGGGAAAGAACAAAAAATTATAGAAAAAAAACCTGGGCTCATGGTGGGCTTATCCCACTTCTGACACCAGTTGTCAGGGTCCGCTCGGCAGAGATTGAGCCACAGGACAAAAAAGATCTTCAAATCAGGGGTTTTATTTTACCCAACACAAACGACATGGGCTTAAATAAAAATGGGGTCAACTTAACAAAAATGTAACTGAGAGAATCAATAACAAAAGCTCAAACCAACTGAACCAAAACTGACCCCCCCCCCCCGACAGGAAACATTAGGGAGATTTTATACTGGCTGATCAGACCAATGACACAATAGGGAGGGGAGCACAACTACAAAACATTCAAAACCTAAATATTAACTAAAGTAGTAAATTACTAGTAATTTAATGCTTAAACCAAGAAACTGAACTTATACTTCAAAACAAGTTTAACATATTCCAAAAAATACAAACAATAATCCAACATAAGAATAAACTTTGTCTTCCCCCTCCATCTTCTCCAGATAGAAGTTGTCCATGCTCCTCCCTTTCCAAGTCATCAGGAGCTTCTTCAGCTCCTCCCACTGCCACATCATCAGGAAGTTTCCCAGCTCCAGCCTCTGCCCCAGCATCAGGCCTCAAGCAGAACTCAAAGAATAGAATTACTCAAAACAATACAAAATTAACTAAATGTGTGCACAAGTCATTAAGTTAATTTTGTTATGTAATGTGTGAAATAAAATGAAATGGTTTATTCAAGAGAGAAATATAACAAATGAACTTAACTTAACTGTGGGGCAGTGGGTTCTGCCCTCACACTCACCCTTGCCTAGTTTGTTTGCCTTTCAACTATTCAAGCTCCTTAATACAATATAACAGCCACTTTAACAGCCTGGTGGGAATTTCTTAAAGTCTCAAACTCGTCAATTCAATCATGCAAAATGACACCCATCTGGAACAACCCAGACATCTTTAAAACAAAAAAGTGATACACTTCCCAGCTTGGTAAGCAGGGGGCGTAACACTACTAGAGCACCTAATTATTGATAGAAGAGTCATTACACCCCAGGAACTTCAAGACAAACATGGAATAAATACCTTTTTGGAATATTAGCAACTCAAATCTATTATTACTAAAACGTTTAAATACAAAGACAATGATTTAAAGCCACCAGAAGTAGTTACCTCTCTGATTAATTTCTCAATTAATAAAACTCTCTCCAAAATGTACAAACTGTTATGCAACCTAGATAATAATATTTCACTTTCAATAACAAAATGACATGCAGATTTGAGCATCAGCGCAGATGAAAACTTCTGGTCAGAACTTTGTCTAAATGCCTTTAAACTGACAAAAAGTCCAAACTTGCAGCTAATCCTTTTCAAAACTCTTCACAGAATTTACTTCACTGGTCAGAGGATGTTCAAGATGGGTCTCAGTAACTCAGACATTTGTGAGCACTGTGATAGTAATCTACCTGACAGTTACATGCATGCACTCTGGTTCGACACTTTGTGTGCTTTGTGACATTAGTGCCATCAATCTAGAAGGAGGATTAGTATCTATCATTTTCATAACTCTTTGTATTGCAAAAAAAATCAATTTGACTTGAAGGGAAAAATATCTAGTTCGCCTTTGTAGATATTTTCTTTGCGTGTTCAAAAAGTGGAAACAAGAAAACCACGGATTCGTTCGAATAAAAGATAAACAAAATTCATTCCCTAACAATATTTCTAAACATAGTTAAACCAGAATTATAACGAATTATTACGAATTAATAACGAGCGCCCGGGTTCCCTGGGAGAGAGAGAGAACCCAGAGCCTCCCCTGATCCGCGGTTTTGTTGTGTGACTCCAATCCCTCCTCCAGGACGCGTAGATTGGCTGGCAGACCGGTCTGGTCACTCCCCTCAGTCCATATTTGGTCCCAGCATCTGTTTGGCGCCTAAAAAGTCCATGGGGGTTACTATGGCAGACGAACGTGTCCGACCCCCAACTGTGTCCTCATAGGAGTTCAACACCCGTCCGGAACCTTCTCCACAGGCGTCAGTCTCATCCTTTTGGTCTTCCACATGTGAATCTGCATTCAGAAGTTTTCCCATGCAATGTTAATTTCATGATCCATTGTCAGGCTGCAGCCACAGTTCAACTGGCCTTAGGAAAATCCAGGTGCCTCTGTAGGGGGTGAGTTCTGGAGCTCACAGTGAAAAGAGACAGGATGTCCCTTTGAAATTCAAAGTCCGGGAGCTCCCACACTTAATCTGAAAACAATCTAATGCTGAAATGAAAAAGATAAGACAAAAACCTAAAAGAAATAAGACCACAAAAATATAAATTCCTTCAGACTAAACTGGAAAAACAAGGAAAATAGTAATCTGAGTCAATACCTGAATTGTTGCTCACTGGTAACTTTTCACCACCATCATTTTACTTCTGTGGACTTTGAACTGCAAGTTTTGAGGCAAGCTATCCACGTTGTTAAAGGAATATTCGGACTGTACTGTCGTGCCCTGACCAACAGAACAACCAACTTAATCCAGCTCCGACTGCCTTCTAACCCCGGTCTTGTCCTTCTGGCTCGGAGCTTCCTGTCTCAGTCTTCAGTGCCTGGCCTCCTACAACCACCAGATATCTGGTCATCCAACCTGCATATCTGGTCAGCTCTTACCTGCATCCTCCTCTGACTCTTCCATCATCCAGCGACTGGGATAATCTGATATTCCTCATTTGTACTCCTTCGGCTCCACCTCCACCTCCCTGCTCCTCTGTCTCTGCTGAACCTCTGCACGGACCCTCCGCTCTCGCCTCGCTGGGGATACATTCACAGTGGTTCTCATCAACACATCCACAAGGACTCGTAGAAACCCATCTGCTGAGTCATCCACTCGAGTTCCTCATCGCAACACTTGATGCACTGTGGACTACAGCGTGCCACCCAACTTGGCAAGACCGGCAACCACAGCTAGTCCCCCTGTTTACCATAACAATGCTACAGTCAACTTCGGTTTCATCAACATCAGCTCACTTTCAATCAAGGGTCAGCTGATGCAGGACTTAATATCTGACCGTAAGTTCGACCGCCTCTGCTTAACAGAAACTTGGCAGCATCCAAATGATTTTTTACAATGTAACGATTCTACCCCTCCAGGCTGTTATGATCAGAGTGGAGCAGGGGGTGTGGCTGACCTTTTCCCTGGTGCCTCTCTACACTGCACACCTGACTCTCATCTCATCACCATGTCTTTAAAAGCCTGCACCTTTCTCTTTCTCCCTGCCAGATGATTACTATTCAGCTCTTAGCACCTGTCCTGTATATCTGTCTAGCTCTGTGAATTCAGCATCCTTTCTGGTTTAGTTTTTTGTTCTAAAGGAATAAATTGTCAACCTGCCCTCGGCTTCAGTCTCTGCTTTGGGATCCTTCCACTCAACCTAACAGAATCATCTGGCCAACATGGATCCTGCAGAGCTTGAAGAGGTTAAACATGCCCTCTCTTCCCAAGGGGCTCTGGTTGGACGGCATGACCAAGCACTCCAGGAGATTATGAACACCCTCCAACACCTTTCCACTGGAGTAAATAGTCTTGGCGGTTGCCTGGAGGAGGTCTCGTCTCAACTCACCCCAAGAAGTTCGTCAGCTCCAGTTCAGGCCTCAGGATCGGATCCAGCTCCAGCACCTGCTTCTCACGTTCCTGCATTATCTCCCAGCGAGCCCTTCATCCCCACTCCCAGCAAGTAATCCAGAGAAATAGAGCTATGCAAGGCGTTTATTCATCACTGTAGACTCATGTTCAATCAGCAGCTTCTCACTTATCCAATGCAATTCAATCCACTTTATTTATATAACACATTTCTCAAACAGGCAGTTTCCAAAGTGCTGTACAGTGACCAAAAACCAGACAAAAGATTGCCAAACAAAATAAAAACAAAGTACACCAGTAAAATGGATAAAAATAAAATAATAATAAAAACACAGATAAATACAGCTTAAAAAATACAGATAAAAACACAGATACAGTAATAACAGATAAAAACATAAAGGACCACTGTTATGGTTAGGGGTTTTCTTTTATTTGGTTTTGTGTTGTTGTGTTTTGTACTTATGTTTTGTCTGCTTTGTGCTTCTGCAGGGTGGCCTGGGGCAGGAGGCGTGGCTTTCTAGACAGGTGTCTTTGCACACCTGCAACCAATCTCCACTGTCCTTTAAAAGCCTCTCCCTGGCTCTTCCAACCTGCCAGATGATTTCCCTTTCGTTGTGGCCTCACCCTTGTTTCCTGTGAACGCTGTCTGTGGCCTAGCCTCCTGCCTTCACCCCCAGTCTGCCTCCTTTGGTTTTGTTCCTGTGGTGAAGCTAATAAACGTCACTTTTCTGACACATCCAGTCTGACTCTGCTCTGGGATCCGTCTACACGCCGTGACAACCACACAACTCATGCTGTGTTAAAAGCTAGAATGTGTTTTGTAAAATTGTGTTTTAAGAAGGGACTTAAAACACTCCACAGAAGGCTCTGTTCTGACATGCAACGGCATAGCGTTCCACAGCTTAGGGCCGACAACAGAGAACGCTCTGTCTCCCCTAGTTTTAAGCCTCGTCATAGGCTCCACAAGCTGGGGCTGACCCTCTGACCTCGGAACACGAGCTGGTTTATAAATCTGAATGAGGTCAGAGATGTATTTTGGAACCAGTCCATGTAGAGCTTTAAAAACAAACAATACAATTTTAAAACTAATCCTAAAATTAACAGGAAGCCAGTGCAAAGACGCAAGAATGGGTGTAATGTGCTCATATTTTTTGGTTCCTGTTGAAAGTCGTGCAGCAGAGTTCTGGACTAACTGCAACCGGGAAAGTGCCTTATGGGAAACCCTAGTGTAAAGTGCATTGCAGTAGTCCAGTCGTGAAGACTCTGATAAATCCAAAGTGGCGTTCATAATGAGTTTATTTTTGGGCAAAGCCTCTGCCTGAGCTGTTGCATTAGCCGGCAGTAATTCTCTTCAATGCAATTCATTGGCGTTATTCACAGCTGATATGCTCCAAGTTTTTGACCATCTTCTGCAGGACAAAGAGTTTGTTTATCTTGATGATATTTTGATTTTTTTTCACGGACTCTAGATGAGCACGTTCAACATGTTAGGCTTGTGTTACAGCAGATGTTGGCAAACAGACTATGCAAAAGGTGAAAAATGTGACTTTCATGCCTCTACTGTCAGTTTTCTTGGGTTTGTGATCAAGAAGGGCCAACTCAAACCAGATCCTGCCAAGATCAAAGCAGTTGCAGACTGGCCTACACCCACTAGTAGGAAGCAGCTGCAGAGGTTTTTAGGGTTTGCTATCTTTTATAGGAGGTTTATCAGGAACTACAGCTCTGTGGCCACTCCCCCAACCAAGCTGACCTCTGTCAAAGAACACTTCTCCCGGTCCCCAGATGTTAAGTTAAAAGGTTTGTTTTGTTCTGCTCCTGTGTTGTCCCATTCTGACCCTACAGCTCAATTCATGGTGGAGGTGGATGCTTCAGAGTCCAAAGTTGTCGTGGTGCTCTCTTAGCGATCATCCTCTGATCAGAAAAGGCATCCCTGCGCTTTCTTATCCCGCCAGCTTTCTCCTGCTGAGAGGAATAACGACGTGGGAAATCGTGAGTTGTTGGCAGTCGTGCTGGCTTTAAAGGAATGGCGCCATTGGTTGGAAGGAACTTCTTAACCTTTCTTGTTATAGACTGATCACAAGAACTTGTTTTACCTCTGTTCTGCCCACAGACTGAATCCCCATCAAGCTCGGTGGTCCCTTTTCCTAGGACGCTTTACTTTCACTCTCACATACCGCCCAGGGTCTCGCAACCAGAAGCCTGATGTCCTATCCAGGCAATTTGAGCTGTCAGCCTCCTGCAACACGCCTTAGGACACCATCCTACCACATTCCTGTGTTGTCGGTGCAGCCATCTGGGAGGTGGAGCATGAGGTTCAGAGGGCTCTGGAAAACCTTCCCTGTCCTCCTGAATGTCCCCTCAGGTCTCCTGTTTGTTCCCCCACCTGCTCGTTCCTCCGTACTGCAGTGGGGCCACAACTCTAAGGTGGCTTGCCATCCTGGAATACATCGGACCTGGACCTTGCTGAAACAGTGCTTCTGGTGGCCTTCCATGTCTGCTGACACACGGGAGTTTGTCTGCTCTGTCTGTGCTCATGGCAAGGCTTCCCATTGTGCACCAGTGGGACTTCTGCGACCACTTCCAATTCCTCAACGACCCTGGTCCCACATAGCTGTGGATTTTGTCACCAGCCTCCCACCTTCTGAAGGTAACACAACAATCCTAACCATAGTCTACTGTTTTTCCAAGTCCGTCCATTTTGTGCTACTTTCCAAGCTCCCATCTGCCTTCGAGACCGCCAACCTCCTGGTCCAGCATGTATTCCCCTTACATGGGCTGCCCCAGGACATTGTGTCGGACCAAGGTCCCCAGTTCACATTCACATCCATGGTGTGGACCGCCTTCTGCCGGGCCATTGGAGCCACAGCTAGCCTGTTCTCTGGATACCACCCCCAAACACACGGCCAGACTGAGCGGGCTAACTAGGACCTGGAGGCAGCTTTGCGCTGCGTTGCAGCTAATCACCCTGCGTCCTGGGCAACTCATCTTCCCTGGGTTGAGTACTCTCACAACTCCTTGGTGTCCTCTGCCACAGGTCTGTCTCCATTCATGGCATCCAACGGCTATCAGCCTCCCCTCTTCCCCTCTCAGGCGAGAGCAGTGGCCGTGCCCTCCATCCAGGACCATCTCAGGAGGGCCCGTAGTGTTTGACACGAGGTTCGGGCAGCCCTCTCTCGCACTGACTCTCGGAACTGCACTTTGGCTGACCGCCACAGGGTCCCAGCCCCAGACTACAGATCAGGACAGAAGGTTTGGCTCTCCACACGTGACATTTCCCTGCAGTGTGAGTCCAGGAAGTTGTCTCCGAGCTCCATTGGCCTCTTTGAGATCGACCGGGTCATCAACCCCTCTCTGGTCCGTCTGAAGTTGGCTGCCTTCCTGCGCATCCACCCGTCCTTCCATATGTCCCTCCTGAAGCCTGTCTCCTGCAGTGAACCCATTTCCACAAATAAAGGCAACTCCACACTATTCTCCCACTCTTTTTTTTCTTAATGGATAACATCTTCCATCCCACCTGACAGTCTGCCTCATTTCTTTTCCAACGATACTCGTAACTCCCTCCTATCATTTTTTAATCAGAAATTCAAGTCATCCATCAGCATCTCAGCCCTTCTCTCCTCCCTCTCATCCCTGACTCTTTCTCTCTTAATCAAACGTTCCAGTCCTTTCAGCTGATCCCAATAAAATTTCCTCACTCATCCTAAAATTGGAACCTTCCATCTGTTTTCTCAATCCCCTCCCAAAATCCCTAGTTGTAGACTGTTTCCCATCTCTCCTTCCGCTTATTTTCACCATTATTCATTTCTTACTATCATCTGGTAGCATCCCATCACTTTTAAAAACTCCAGCTGTTAAATTAATCCTGGAAAAACGTGGTTCAGATCCCAATATCTTCAGAAATCTTCGTTCAGTTTCTAACCTTCATGGTGGATGCTTCCAACACGGGCATTGGATTAGTGTTGTCTCAACATCACTGCCAGCCTGCGAAATTGTTCCTGTGCGCCTACTATTCTCGCAAACTCAAAGACGCTGAAAGGAAATATGACATGGGTGATCGAGAAGTACTTGCCATGAGGGAGGCCTTCACCAAATGGTGACACTGGCTGGAAGGGGCTGCTCAACCATTCCTGGTTGTCATTGATCACCAAAATCTAGAATATATAAAATTGACCAAGCGCCTTAATACCCACTAGGCGTGCTGGTCTCTGTTTTTCTCTCGCTTTGACTTTCACATTACCTTTCATCCATGATCCAAAAATGGAAAGCGTGACGCTCTCTCCCACCTCCACAACGGTATATAGCCCAGCAGAGCCCATAGTCCCTTCTTCCGGTGCAGTCAGACATCATGACTGAATTAACGCCTGTCCCACTAATAAAGTATACATGCCCCCATCTCATTGTCAGCATGTCCTACATCCAGTGCCCGATACCCCGGCCACCAGACACCCAGGTATTGCCACCACACTGTCACTTACTGGAAACAGCTTTTGATGGTCCACCCAAGTGTTTCTCAACCCTGGTCCTCAGGACACACTATCCTGCATGTTTTGTATGTTGCCCTGCTTATGCACACCTGATTTAACTCATCATTAGGTTCTGCAGAAGCCTGACAATGGCAGTCATCAAAGGCAGGTGTGTTTGAGGAGGGTTGACTTAAAAAAATGCAAGACAGTGTTCCCGAGGACCAGGGTTGGGAAACACTTGTCTACCCTATAGGCAGATGTGGTCCAGTTTGTTCCCCATTGCGCTACATATCAAATGGCAAAAGTACCCCAGCCTCTTACAACCCATGCCGATTCCTTGTCGCCCATGGACACACGTTGCAGTAGACTTTGTAATGAATCTTTTAAGATCTCAAGTTAATACCATCATTTTGCCAGTCATAGATAGATACTCCAAGGCCTGCAGCCTCATCCCATTACCCAAACGACCTGCACCACTGGAGACCACAGAGCAACAGCTACAACATGTCTTCAGACACTAGGGTCTTCCAGAAGATATCATTTAAGACCGAGACCCCCAGTTCACCTCTCAGGTCTGGGGATAAATGTGAGCCTCACCCCCAGATACCACCCCCAATCCACAGTCAGGTTAAACATTTAAATCAAGAAATTATCAGGTTCCTACAGGTGTACTGTCATGAGCATCAAGAGGACTGAAGCCGTTTTCTGGTTAAGCCAAGAACGCCCAGAACTCAACAAAAATGCGTCCACTGGCCTATCACCTATTCATTGCATGCTGGGGGTACAGCCATCACTCTTTCCCTTGTCCGGGGCCCCATCACAACTACTGGCAGTGGACGCCAGGTTGCGATGTGAAGAGATTTAAAGGGCGGCTCTTGTACAACCTCTTCCCACCATCCGCAGGACCACTGAATTGGCCGACCATCATTGGCAAGAAGGTCCCAGTCTGGCTCCCGAACAGTGGATCTGGTTGTCCACCCAGGATCTCCCTAGCCTAAAGCTCAGTCCCAGGTATGTGGATCCATTTTTAATCGTCAAGCAAGTCATTCCTTTCTCATAACACCTTTGCTTCCCATCCCACTACGATGTCTCACCCACCTTCCATATCTTGTTGAAGCTAGCTGGTGGACCTGGTGATGGAGGGTCAGGGGCTTCCAATGTATCCACTCCCCCCTTGTTGGTGACGAGGAGAACTATCTGGTCAGCTGCTGGATTTCCAGTGCTGGGGAGGGCAGCTGCAGTATTTGGTGGATTGGGAGGGGTACAGACCAGAAGAACGCTCATGGGTCCACTTGAATGACATTCTGGACCCCTCCCTAGTCTCGGGTTTACATCGCCGGTACATGTCCTCGTGGCAGACACTGGCGCTAAGAGATTCCACACTTCCGGAGCTGTTCACGGGGGGGGGGGTCCTCTGTCAGAACTCAAACGTCTGTCTCCCCCTCTGACCACCAGAGGGAGCCATCTCCTGAATATTGACTTGGTTTTCATCTTCACTCAGATATAACCCACTGTTACCGAACCTTGCACCAGCTGTTCTGCATTCAGCAATCACCACAAGTGTATTTAATCAGGCACCGGGTTTTGCTCTGTGCGAAGCCTTGTTTTGCACTTGCTAACACTGTGAGCTTCTGCTTCCCTTCTTGGATTTTGACCTTTGCCTGTCTGGACTTTGGTCTGCCTCACCCGTGCCTAGTCTGTCATTCAACAACTGAAGCTCCATGAACATCCTCTAAAGCCATGTTTGAGTTTGTTAAAAAAAAAAAAAATGTTTCCATTGGCTTAAATACAATTGTTTTAACTTAAAGTAGATTTTTATAAATTATTTTGTAAACAAACCTGTCTCAGTTCAAGCAAGAAACTTGCATGTCCTTCTCCTATGCTTTCCTGCGGCTGAAGGGGGCATTGTTGACTCTGTGTAACTCCTTCTGCCACCATGGCATTTTATGATTCCAAGAATTGAGGGGAATCTCTGTTGGCTGGATCCCCCTGACTCAAAGGCTGGAGGCCGCAGAAGCTGTGTTGAACTTTACAGCTTACGGGATCTCTGCTTGGGTTCAGAGATCCAGTGGTGCTTTCTGTTAATGCAGTGGAAAACCACCAGATTGTTGAGATTCATCAAAATGAAGACTTCTTTTTGGAAGCCATGGATGCTGCAATGTCTAAGCTGAAGACGGGGGGGGGGCATTTGGAATGGGATAAAGTGAGTTTAGAAGAGGGACAAGTAAAACCTCTGTTGTTGCAGCGCCATCTGGCATCGTTTTAAAAGCATTTTTATTACCTTATGTCTCAAAGCCGAAGCTGAAGCTTTTTTCCACTTTTCTTTGAAAATGCAGATAAAAACGTTAAGAATTCTTCAAAAGCTATCGATATTTTGATTTGTAGTAACTTAATATTTTACCATGAGTTTGGATTTGTTCTCTCTGAAAATTTCACTTATCAAACATGTGACTCCGAAAATCGTCCAAACACGAGTTCAGAGGAGTTTGGGAAATCCAGCCAGCACATGTGAAGTTCTGTCCTTCAGCTCTCCTCTATTTCTAATAACTGCAGAAGCTCCTTTAATCCTCAAGAGAGCCGTCTCACTGGCTCTTCATTATCATTAAGCAGTTTGATTATTGTAACTATTATTCTAAATACAAAAAAAATGATAGGAGTGTTTTGCTTGCTGTTATCAAATCCCCCGGTTAGGAATGTAATGAGGCAGAACAGCAGGGAGCAAACGTTGGTGTGATGCATACAAACACACACACACACACACACACACAGATAAAAGGAAAAAACCCAGATGAGGATCCTGTGTGTTGAGCCTGCCAAGTGTTCACCCATAATTAGCTGGTGATGTAGTTGCTTTTGTTCTCTCTGATTAATTATCAGCAGCTTTCAGAGTGTAGGAAAACAGCCAATTAACTTTATCCAGGTTCTCATTCAATTACTCAGATGCTACACGTGAAAGGTCACGGGGCTCAGGCTCGCTGCCGTTCAAAAGTAAAGAACAAGAAAGGCTCTTTTAAGACCTGTGAAAGGGCACACAGGCAATTTTCTAATCCACTTATCATCGCTCCTTGGTGTTTTTCTCATTTTCCACTCAATCTGTGTGTCACATCGATAACAGACAGCTTAGAGAAGCAGCCGGGGCAGCGCCGCGCTGTGCACTGAGCAGGAATACATCCACTTAAGTGGCTGTGCTGTCAGAGAAAATTCCCTCGTTTTTGAAGTTAGCTCTGAAGCCGTTCGTCTGCCGTGACCTAAATTGTGTTCTGTAGCCATCAATTCCAAATGCCCAACACTTTAATGACCGCAATTAACACTGAGGAGGAAACAAGTGAAAAAACTTCTCATTTTAAAGTCTGCGTCCTGTCAGAAGCGTTGTAGATTGACCAAACCAGACACTTTGAGCTGCAGAGTTAATTACATGGATTTACTGTGGGAGGGGGTTGTGGCAGAGCAAGATGATCCGCCGCTGTCGGGTCAGTACAGGAGGTTTTAGCAGAGAAATGTGTGAAGCTTGTCAGTATGCACGTAAAAATTCGTTTTTACAACAATTTGACTATAATAATTTGTTGTTGTTGATCCGATTCATAATCGATATTTTTTCATTTAAAACGAACCAATTCTCTGACCTAAAGTGGATCCAGATCATCTTCATCCAAACTTCCAGCAGTGAGACTCAGACAGAAATTCCTGCTACTGAACAGAGAAGTTTTCCAGATTCTTGGATTTCTTCCAGATCATCAAGTGGAAATGAAATATGTGTCCAAACAAACAAGTCAACTAGAATGAATGTCAAATCCATTCACATGTTAGTTTCCTAAAGGTCACCCCTGTTGTTTTTCCACATTCAAAGAATCCAAAGGGAACATTCTTAGAACATTCTAGACACTGGATGGTCACATGACTTTATTCAAAGTCTGTCCACACATTGGACTGGAATGATGGACTGATCCGTGTTTGCTGATGTGTGTTCTCTGCTGTGATGGTACTTGGTTGTTTTTACATAACAGTAATATAAACCTACTGTGCCTCTAACCATATGGCATTTCACAGGATTTAGTATAGATTGATTTATTTCATTTGGAAACAATTTTCTGATGGTATCGGTCGAGTCGATTCAATTCGATTGACCACTTGCCTCACACCGAGCGATTTGGTAGGAAAAATTGCATCGTTACCCCCCCCCCCACCACACACACACACACACACACACACCCGTCTGTGTCAATGTGGGCCTGCAGAGACCCTCGTTTCCTCCATGCCCTGTCGTGGAGTGAATTTTTTGGAGAGTGGTGCTCGAGCACGCCACCTTTATGGCCCTTCTCTTTCCTACAGACACGGTCTTAGTGGGATGTCTCTGTGACAGCAGCGTTGATGAAAGACTCTCAGCCAGAAGCAAAGTGGACTAATTGGAGCTCCATCTTTAGATGTGTCCAACGTTCATGCAGAAGGAGCTACACCAGTTAAAGGGACTTTCCTTGTCAGCATATTCCAGAATTAACCTGAACGCACTGAACTAATAAAAAACGCACCGCTGAGAGTCAGGGTATTGTCTACAGCTTTTAGCCACAGCCTGTGCTGGAATACCTAAAAATAATGAAATGTCCTCTGAAGTCATGGCTGAGCATCACAGGTAGATAAAGGCACTTGCAGTTAATAGGCCTTATTGAACGGCTTCGATTGGCCCTGGGATTGGCTTGTCAGGTTTTAGAGAGTTGAGAGGAAGTCCTCCTGAGCCACATGCTTGTCAATTACAGTGTGTGGACAATAATTGTTGCGTATTGATCGCGTTGCTTCATCTACTCTGCTGCCATTCCAGAGTGTGCCTTCATGCTGCCACATCGCTGGGCTGTCTCACTGACAGAAACAGAGCTTTAGGTGGGTGTCCAGACACATGTCTTATGGCTTCAAAAAGACACAGACGCTGTAATTTGTCTCTTCTTAATGCACTGAGTTTGTTACTGTGTTTGAAATTTTTTATTCCATTCTTCTGATTTCTCTTTTATTCTTTGAAATTGATACTAAAACTTGTTTTCATAAATTTGTTAAAAACCTTTAAAATGTGCGACAGGGCCAAAAGAGGTGCAAAGACTTTCTTGGAGAAAACATAAACATGTCAACCAGAGTCTTCTCTTAGCTCGTTCATGTTTGGTTTCAGCCGTTTCTTAAAATCAACATTCACAGATTGTAACCTTCATCCCATTTCATCATCTAGAGCAGGGGTCGGGAACCTTTTTGGCCAAGAGAGCCATAAACGCCACATATTTTTAAATGTAATTTCGAAAGAGCCGTACAATAATGTAACGTCCCTCTTTCACACTGAGGCACGGAGACGTAACCTCTTTTAAGGTTCTTTATTCTGGTTACTGCAGAATGTAACAAACGCCGTACAACTAATTCAGAAACTCCTGAATCTCTCCCACCGAGATGAGAGCGCTTCTCCCACTTTGTATTCCTCTGCTCTCGCTCCAGTCCTCCTATCTCCCTTATTCGGCCCATAGCTGAACCCCATTGGTCCAAACTACCTAACAACAGGCTGAGCGACAGAACTAAGAGCCAATCAGATCTCTGCTTGATGCGTTCAATGAACTCAGGAACTTTTAACGCTGCCCAACAGCGGACCCAACTCAGTCCACTACAATATGTTTAAAACTAAATATAGACGTGAATGTGAGCATTTGATGTAATTTCAACATTTTTAAAGTACAATAAGTCTGTGGATTCTTTTTAATAACATGGTTATGCTGTTGCTAATAAATGATGAGTATTTCTCGTGGTAATTTTGCTGATGGTCTAGTCTGGTTGATTCAGCTTCATGCAGGCGTTGAGACTTTAAGCGTGATCGTAGGTCTGAATGTTCTGTAGATGTGACAAAGACTCACATGCAGACGTGGAGACAAACACACACTCACACACTGCAGTGAGTGACGGGCAGCGGGTTTTACGTTTTTACAATCCCTGCGCGATTCACCTGCTGCCTGTCCTCCCCCCCCCCCACCCCACCCCCCTCTGCTTTCTTCCTCACATCCCGTCCGTACATCTGCGCGCTCTCTCTCAGAGACGGGAGCGCGCAGTTTTAGGCACAGAAATTAATAGGTTTCCGGCTGGTATAAACTCTGTGAAATAGTAGATAATAGTAAACTGAGTGCTGGCGCAGATTTTTCTCTCCAAGCACCGCTACTACTGCGCGCCCCTCTGGCATCGCATCGCGCACGAGAAGGACTGGTCTAATGAAAAGAAAAATGGTATAAATAAAGATTTGTCTGCGAGCCACATGTGACCATCAAAAGAGCCATATATGGCTCGCGAGCCATAGGTTCCCGACCCCTGATCTAGAGCACTGAGAACAGGGAACCAACAGATGATAATCCAGAGATGGATTACATATTCTAAGACATTTTAAAGCATTTTACTAAAGTGTTCTCCAGAATCTGCCTGTGTTCTGTAGCTAGAGATGCTTTGCTGTCCTGCAGGATGAAATGGATTCAGAAGTTTTTAACAAGACTTTCTCTTGTACAAAGGAAATGATTGAACGATCTCTAAGAATAAGAATCCCCGACTCAGCATCTCACTTATCAGCCTCGCCAGCTGGAAGTCGTCGGAGAAGCAGGAAGACAGAGAGTCAAGGAGACAGAGGAAGGAGAGACTGGACTGGTGGAATTTCACGCTCTGAAGCTGCTCTCTGCTCACAGTCGTCCCCCACAGGGTTATCTCTGTCAGCCTTTATCACTCACACAAAGCCTTCTGCACAGATCGCTGCAGAGGTTCTCCTTCCACAGCCATCCCAGACTCTTCCTCACATTTCAGCAGAGCAGCTTTATTCTCGGATGAGGCCTGATCAGATCAAGCAGGGCGGCTATGTTTGCACAAAGCAGGACAGTCAGAAGCTTCAGATGCTTCCTAACAGAACTTCAACTGCCTTTAGCGTCTGTGAGCAGGGATGGATTTGTTTTTAAAAATGTGAAGCTACTTACTGTTTCTGGTTTTGTGTTTTAGATTTTTATAAGTAAAACTCATTCAGTTCCCAAATTCCTGGTTCAAACAGTCATAATTATGTTTTATAATACTTGATGGAGACATATACTCAGTTTTGCTGACTCAAGCTAGATGGCTAATGTTCACTAATGAGGCTGACAGAAGTCTCCCATTTGCTTCAATGACCCATAGAATGAGAAGATTTTTGCATTTATTCTTGGGGGTTGGGGGTGGAGGGGAAGTATTAAACAAGCACAAAGTCTTAGAAAAAGGCATTATAGCATTTAAGGGATATTTGCAAAACAAAAGCCAATTTCATTGGTTTACACAGAGGCCAACCCTATCCTGGTGCCCCTATCCAGGATCTGCCACCCTTCCTGTTTTCCAGCCCTTCTGCACTTCTTGCTGCTGTCAATTACCTGGATCAGGTGTACTCAGTTAACATGAAAGAGGAGACACCTGAGTCAGCTTATCGGTGCAGAAATCAGTCCAGAAAGAACTGGAAAACATGCAGGGTGGGAGATTTTGAAGGCCAGAATTGGGCAGCCATGGTCTACAACTCTCCCATTGTATTTTGTTGCCACAGCGACCATGTA
Source organism: Oryzias curvinotus (assembly GCA_023969325.1). Classification (NCBI taxonomy): domain Eukaryota; kingdom Metazoa; phylum Chordata; class Actinopteri; order Beloniformes; family Adrianichthyidae; genus Oryzias; species Oryzias curvinotus. The sequence goes on along the minus strand of CM043716.1, from coordinate 1,155,551 downwards.
ATTTGGTTTGTGCAGATGGCAGAACAGCATAATGTCTTACAGTGATAACATTTGATGCACATGTAAAATGAGACGTGAAAACAGGAGCTGCAAATCTGCTGTTTCTCTTTTGATGAGAGCGCCATTTGAGCCCAATTGTGACGTTATCACTGTGTTGCTGACCTCAAAGCAGAGATTTAGGACAACCACATGTCAGTACAGCCCTTGCAGCCTCTTAACCCTTGTTCTATCCTATGGGGTCAAGATGACCATTGACGTGTTCTCCCTACCAGGACAAAGGTGGATAAAGGTGCAGAGGATTTCATGTAATCCATGGACACCAGTAAAGATCACAAATCATTGAAGAAAAAAGGTTCAGAGCACTGTCTAGTGGGGTCTAGATCAGTGTTTTTCAACCAGTGTGCCGCGGCACACTAGTGTGCCGTGGGAGATGGTCAAGTGTGCCGTGGGAAATTGCCCTCAACTGAAACATTTATGATCTCCAGGATTTCACCTCTTTGTTCATCCAAACAAGCCCTAAAAACACTAAGAAATAAGGAATATGACAGATCATAAAATACTTTTTTCTTTGTGTTTATTTGATTCTATTAAAGACATTTTGATAAAAATGACGGTACCGATTTAGCTGCAGCTTAATCTCCGTTTTAGCAAAAGTCACGCCCCTTTAACTGTCTCCACCAATCATTCTTGGATTCTTAATCACGTGTCATCAGTCTGACCAATCAGAAGTGGTTAAAGTCTTCACTTCCTTGTTGTGCATTCTGCTGATAAAGTCGCTCAGTTTCAAATAAAATACCAGCTAAAGCTCGTCTTTAGCGGTGTAGCTTTCCACAGAATCCGGTGTCAGACCGTGGAACAAGTGAACAAAACAATGAAGCTCAGAGACCGGGTCGTTCTGCATTCGGCGGATTATTGAACTACATCTCCCATGATGCATTGGGTTAAAAGTAACCCAACTCGTCTCTCCTCTTAACGTCTTGAAACCACAACGAACACAAATCAAACTGTTTTTAAATCTTTTAACTTAACTTTTATTACATCTTTTAGAGAAAAAAACAGCTGCAGCTTCCAGCGTTTCCTGCCACAATTATGAAAAAAAGAATTTGAGATTGTGGAGGAACTGTTCAAAACAGACTGAGTTTCTCCCGTTTTTTCTTTTGTTTTTTATTTTTTTGAATGCTGGTGTGCCGCGAGATTTTTGTCAAGGTTTAAGTGTGCCGCGGCTCAAAAAAGGTTGAAAAACACTGGTCTAGATGACCCCACTCCCACTGTTAAAGTGCCTAGGATAGCACAAGAGGTAATGTGGTGAACTTTAACAGATGCTGGTCTTCGGTCTTGGATCAGAGAAACCGTCGTAGACCCTTCAGACATAATTTTATGGAAAGTATTCCAAATTCCCTTTAAGATAGAAGCAGAAACAACACACATGAACATTTTGACTCTGAACCTGCAGCTGAAGGTAGACATCTGGTCTGGGCTGAGATACATTGCGTTACCATGACAACGTGGAGAGGTGAACTGCCACTGATTTTCAAGGATACCCGTTGATCACATCACCTTTTGCCGGCATGCAAGCTTCGTCAAACAGAAACTTTTTGAAAGATGAGGAAAAACAAACGGTGCTGCTGCTGGGACATGGTGGTTGGGGGGGGCAGCGAATGAGAATTAGGAGAATAAGATTATTTTAAGGTTTTCCTGTTCAAATATTGAGGCGTGAAGGTAGATGGCAGCTGAAAGGATCTCTTCCCACTGAGATTCAATTTAAAACCTTTCAGGTGTTGGCCCCGCTTTGGTCTGTCAGCTCCGTTACAGAAGCAGCCTTTGCTCTGTGGCAGTGAGTAATGGACAGGCTTTGTGTTTCTGTGAAGGCCTTCAGCCAGAGCAGAAATTAGAAAGAGCTCAGTGTGAGAGGAATGGGCTGTTTGCAGCACTGCTTCCTGAATTGGAAACATTTGAATACTGACAAAAGCACAAATGCTCCTGTGTGTATCTGTCATTTAATCTGAGTGTAAAGCTGCAGTCCAGCAGGCAGAGTCTCTGGTTCATCTGTGCACCAGAACCTGCTGAGGGATGGGAACTGTCAGGCGTTATTGCTCTGTTGAATCCAGCAAAACCCAGCCTGCAGCTCCAAGAGAGCACTGATCCCTTCACAATGTTTGCTTACGGCTACAGAGAAACTCAAACTACCTCCATGATGCTACGGTGTATCTGACCTCCCACGGCTCTTCAGAAAGCAGAGAGATCCTGCCTGACAGCAGCCAGCGCCTGATCTCTTCTGCTTGGTTTGTGCAACATTGCCCCCTAAAGTTGTGTCCTGGAGTGAATCAGACTCCCAGAAGGGTGCATGACAGAAGACAAGGCTGCATCACAATACAGTGCAGTGATTTACCGCCACTCGCTTCCAGCACACTGACCGTGGATGCACCTCACCTGTTTTACTATGACACTTTCAGACACCATGCAGGGAGCCACAAACGTTTCAACCTGAGGGAACTATGCAAATGCAGGACAGAAGCTTTTACTCAACCAAGCCAGAGGGTGTGTAAAATGGAGGGTGAGAGGCGTGTGAAAGTGTCTTTGGCCCTTTGCTCCACCGTAATCACCACTGCCTGTAATAAGGAAATAGATGGAGAGTGTTTGTCTGTCTTGTCATTTAAGAACAGCACTCTGATTGTTCTTGTTATCCTTGTGTCAGATCCAGAGAACACGAGCGCTCTGATGTTTGGACTTGAACCTTGACAGATATGGTGTTTCTCTACCTCACTTTATCAAGCGTGAGCTCATCCAGCCTCTGAATCTTTTGTGTCTAGTTGTTCCGTCACACGAGCTCAGAGTGCTGGGAAGCACAGCATCACCTCAGTTTGAAAGTGGAGCACATTGACAAACACTTTTCAAGTTTATATTTAGAAAACTTGACCGTTTGATTGTTTTCAAACTAATCAGATGCTTGATGTTTGTTGTTTGCTGAGTTATAGCATTGCTCTGCTTCTCAAACAGCATCCAATTATAGTCCTAAACAAGCTTCTAATCAATCAGTCGAGCATCTGTTCATCCGGTCATTAATTTTTACTCTGTTTCTTGGATCCAGTGGTTCTTTGAGTTCCTGACTTTCTATCAGCTGGAACCAGTCTGGCCATTCTCCTCTGACCTCTGGCATCAACAAGGCATTTCTGTGCACAGAACTGCTGCTCACTGGATATTTTCTCTTTTTTTGGACCTAGATTGTAGATCAGTAGATCAGCCGTTTCTGAAATCCTCAGACCAGCCCGTCTGGCACCAAGAACCATGCCATGTTCATTCACTTCCATCACCTTTCTTCATCATTCTGATGCTCGGTTTGAACTGCAGTGTGATGATGTGTCATGACAGCGTTTCTGTCTGCTCTGCAAATGAGCTTAAAAAACAAAAGTGTTTAAGGTTATTTTTATGTGGAGATTCAAACATTCAAAATCTTTTTGTTGTTGTTATAGGGTTGAAGTGCCTTTGAAAAAGATTTTTAATGTTTGAACCTCCACATAGAATAGCACTGTGCTGCGTAGTCTTACATTATAATTCATAAATTTGTAAAACATGAGCAAGGAAACAACAAAAATGTAAACTCTGGGAGTTTTAGCAAAATATGGTTATAAAATGGATAAATGTTTCTTCCAAATTGGTATCTTCTATATTTATGCTCATAAATGTGGTTTGTTTTATGTTATTATATTGTGAACTATATATTTGCTCAGAGATTCGCAGTCCTTTTTACAAAGTGCTTTTTACTGAGTGCTTCTAAATCCTTTTTAGAAGCTGGTTCAAAACAGTGTTGCCAGATAGAAGTGTGGTTTTAAGTCCAAAACATCTAAAAACTGCTGGATACCACAGCCTGTGCTGTGATTGAACAGGAAATATGCAAAATTCTGAGACTTTGGATTTAAAATTGTGTTCTTGTGTAAATTGCATCTATAGAGCAGATTATTGGACATATTTATTTTATGAGTAGTCCGTGATGGCGAGGACGATGACCTGCCTCCCCTGACTGCAGGCCTGGTAAAAACGTATTTAAGAAGGAACTAAAAGCAGCAGAATCATCGACTGTAAATGAGAACTGGACTGAGTGACTCCTCCCCCCTGGCGCTCCAAACAGGTAGTACCTGCTGGCTCCAGGAAGCCAAACTCCCATGGAGAAATAAACAGCTGTTACTCAGTCATTCTATTGGTCAGATTAACCATTCTTGATCTGATACCTTTTTTTTTCTTTTTCTTGGTAATTCTCGTGATTTTTTTTTTTATTACAAGTTATCCAAGTTATAAACTGACCAGTCAGGTGTCTCAGTTGAAGCATGTTGTCCCCACTTGCCCCCATCTGGAACGTTCGAAATGTTTGACAGATTCTTCCTACGCCTGCTTTCAATAGAAGGGATGTGGACTTTGAACAAGCTTACTCATGTTTGGGGAGAGTAGTTGCCCTAGAAATGCTGATTTACCCTCTACTTTTGTTTAGGCATTTGATTTGCCAGTTTATAACTTAAATATAACTTCCTAGTGCAAAAATATCATGAAAAGAAACAGGATTATCAAGAACATGTTAGAGGGCCCATATCAGGCTATTGTTAAGCCTTTCAGAGTAAAATATATCCATATATATAAAAATATGTTACCTTTGGCACACCAAAGAATGTTTTTTGAATGAAATGGTGGTTATTTTCACAGTTCATCTGCAGTGACTCGATCTCTGAGGCTCCGCCTTTCTCTCCTTGAGGGCACTAGGGATGGGTACTGTGCCCCGGTATTGAACGAGCCCCGGGGCAACATTCTTGAAGACCGCAATATCGTTAAGATCTGACCTCAACGGTTCTGCTATCGGTACTGGAGAAGTCTCTTTTGTTTGTGTCCCACAAGCATTATCTGCCAAATTTAACTCATCAAGATAGTCAATTTTCCGTTAATTAATGATGATATTAATTTCAAGATCACGGTTATTTTTAGAACGTAACTCCTGCCATAAACGAGGGACTCTGTTCTGGTGAAAAGGTAACACAGATGTATGTGTAGCTGCAGCAGAAGACATAGAAATTTGCCTTTTCATTATTACTGGATGAGAAACAGACAGCGCAGCTGCGCAAACTGTGAGATATATGATGAGCTCAAAGTCTCTGCGAAATTATGACAGGAGAGGATCCATTATTTATAGTTTTTTTTAAATGTATCAGTATATTTTTCCTGAATTTTTGTCTTTGAAAATCCTAGAGTGTTATTCGGTCATTGTTTTATTTTTATAAATAATGTTATTTCTTTTATTAAAAGGATCATGAATGAATGAAACTTTATTCATATAACACTTTACAACTCCTTGCAGGTACCAAAGGGCTTCACAATAAAAAAGAGATCTAAAATGGGAACAAAGGTTTTAAACTAAAAACTCTAGAATATTCTGTTTTAGAATCTAATTTTCAATCCAAATGTTTTCATCTACATTCCATGTTATATCATTCTCACTCCACGCATCTGCTCCTGGTCCGGCCCTTCTATCCAATTTTAGAACCCAATGTAGCCCTCGACTTAAAATAATTGCCCACCCCGGCCCTAGGGGATGGGTCAAAATGCAGAGAAGAATTTCCCCATTGTGGGATAAATAAAGTATCTATTATTATTATTCTGTGTGAATGGATCAAAATACTGCTTTGTTTTCTTTTGTAAGAAATTAACATTATAATACTCTCGAAAGCTCAAAACGTTGATTTTGCATGATATAGACCCCTTAAAATGGTGTCAGATTAAGAATGGTTATTCTGACAAACAGAATAACTGAGTATTAGCTGTTTATTTCTCCATAGAAATCCATGGGATTTTGGCTTTTTGGATAAGCAGGAAGGGGGAGGGGTCACTCACTTCTATTTTTTTTCCAACAAACTTTATTGAACACATTGATCCAATACAAAACAGTGCTATACATCAATAGGAAAAAAACGAGCCAGGGGGTTATGATTTCATTTTACACAAAGACATTGAAACTGACGCACAGATCAAGTTTTTTAGTTGCTTTCTTATTGTCAGAATGTTTTATTGTGTTTATGTATTGTTTGACCTCATTGACAAAGTTAGAGAAGGTCACTCACTTCTATCTACAGTCAATGCGCCAAACCAAACCCAAACTATGTCCACCCACCCAAATCCGTTTTTACCGCAAAATCAGAATCAAAATCGCCCAATTGGGCAGAAAACTGCCAGAACTGGCTACACCGGGAAGCTCCTGAAAACTCCTGATGTTTGCTGACGACACCACACTCATCGGCCTCATCACTGACGGAGATGAGTCGGCCTACAGGAGTGAGATAGCCAGGCTGGTGTCATGGTGCAACGCCAACAACCTGGAGCTTAATGCTGTAAAGACAGTGGAGATGACAGTGGACTTCAGGAAGGCCCCAGCCCCCCTCCCCCCTGTCATCCTCTGTGACTCCCCGGTGACCTCTGTGGAGTCCTTCCGCTTCCTGGGAACCATCATCAGCCAGGACCTCAAGTGGGAGCAGAACATCAGCTCCATCACTAAGAAGGCTCAGCAGAGGATGTACTTCCTGAGGCAGCTGAAGAAGTTTCACCTCCCTGTAAAGATGCTGGTAAACTTCTACACTGCCATCATAGAATCCACCCTCACGTCCTCCATCACAGTCTGGTTCGCTGCGGCCACGGCCAGAGACTAGGCCAAGCTGCAGCGTGTCATCCACTCAGCAGAGAAGGTGATCGGCTGCCACCTCCCGCTTCTCCAGGAGCTGCACATCTCCAGGACCCGGAGGCGGGCAGCCAGGATTGTAGCCGACCCCTCTCACCCAGGACATGAACTCTTTCGGCCCCTCCCCTCTGGCAAGAGGCTCCGGTCCATCAGGACCAGGACCCCGCGCCACAAGAACAGCTTCTTCCCCACTGCAGTCAGCCTGTTGAACAGTACCCCAACTCCCCCCAGCAGACCCCCCCACCACCACCACCACCAAAGGACTATTGCTGCCACTTACAGGCCCCACCATCCCAGCCCACCTGTGCTCCCACCTTACTCTACTGTATATAGTGTGTTGTTGTGTTAACTTAATTTTTTTTACTAATTCTTAATTGTACCATACACCAAGACAAATTCCTCGTTTTGTAAAGTGCGCTCTACTGAACCTGGCAATAAAACCTTTTCTGATTCTGGTTCTGATTCTAAAAAAAATCCTGAAGTGAATCATACTGAATCCGCGGGGCTGCAGCGCCCTCTGGTGGAAGGAAGTCGGAGTTCCTTTTGACCGTTTCCGGCTCCGGCAGACATATTGCTTACCGGAGCAAATTCTAGAAAGCTAGCAGTGTGGAACGATTAAACTTTATTTTCTTCGTCACAGTTTGAGACATTCAAAACCCACCAAACACGATGGGTAAGTTGTTTAACTAAAATACACTGTCATTGTGTTTTGAGGCTGTTAACTGCTGTTCTGTTTCCTAAAGCATTGTTGATGAATCTTTACTGTTACTGTTGTTTAGCTAGTTTTCTAGCAGTGTAGCTAGTTAGCTTAGCACCTGTACGCAGTTTGATTTTTATACGTAGATTCGATTTTATTCAACTCCTATTAGAACAATGTGGAGTTAGTTGGTAAAGACGACCCTAAACGATTGTAAACGAGCGTTTATCCTGAAAACCGAGCACCGTGCGGGCTAAGACGAGAAGATTTGATCATCTATCATGAGCTTCGCGGTGTGTGCCGTCGTCGTGAGGGTGAAGTCGCCCACAGTTTGGGGCAGAGTTGCTAGTAGCTGTAATGTCAAACTATCGTCGTCTTTAAAGGTACACGCGCAGGTGGTTGGATGTCCGTGCTTCACACTGGAGGCAGGTGAACGGCGGCGCGGGTATTTGTGAGATCATCCAAAGCTAGTTAGCTAAGCTAGTGCTCCTGAGTAGCGCTGGGTGGAGAAAAGCCATAGTAATTATTAAAGAATTGACTGCAGTTGTCCTGGACGTTCTGTCACTGCAGTTTAGCTTCATGTTGGGTTGGTTTTCAGCTTAACGCCAAACGTTCGCAGCGTCTAAACACTGGAAACACTGCGCGTCACGTGCTTGTTATCGCGTCTCGAGTTTCATACGTGTGTGTGGGTGGGTGGGTGTGTGTGTGTGTGTGTGTGTATGTGTGTGTGTGTGTGTTGTAAACATTTTACAATAACTCTGGTATCTAGACCATTATTACCACTGCTGCTCTTTGCCATTACTTCTGCGTATGCAGTGACGGGCATCACCAGCGATCTTTACCTTTACAATATATGTTGAGGCTTTATTATAGAAATTCATATTCTGTCCAATCAGTAGGTAAGGTTGTTTAAAGGTTGTTCAAGTGTTTCTATTGCTTTTTCTACTGATTCATAGCAGCTCTAGTATTGTGCAGATGCAGAAAGACCAGCAGCTTCGTATGGTCTAAAATGATGGAACGGTGCTTCTGCTTATTGTACCAGCAGTTTGGAAATGATCCACCTGTAACCTGCGACTGACTGAAGACTTACAGTCTATTGGTTGTTATGAAGCCTCAGCACTTTTATATTTTACATAGGTTGTACATTGCAGGCTCACTGTGTACTTGGAGTTATTCCTTATTTGTTCTCACTCTTCTAACCAACATGTGACTGAACTGTAAAAGGATATTTTTAAATAGGCCGTCTCTGTTCATAAAGTTTTAGATAATCCACTGGGCTGAAAGTCGAGACCTATCCTGGCTGGGGTTTTGACTGGAGAGCGATCTTGAAGTTGAGTCACAGCTGCTGGACTGAAACTCTTCTTGGCTGAGTGGCGAAATGCTTCAAGGAAGAAGATTTTAAGTCCAGTTGCTGTGACTCAACTTCAAGACAATGCCACCTGAGAATGAGAACCGTCACTGAAATATTGCCACACTATTTGCCACTAGTGTCTGGAGAGCTGCTTTGTTGTAGTCATTTTTAGATTTTCTGTATTTTTTAGAAAACGTTTTTACACTAATATAAATTCTTTTTACCTGAGTTTTAATTTAACAGCTATTCTAACTGGCAGAAACAAACCTGTAGTCATAGCAACCAATTTTCTGTTTGGGGTGTTAGCAGTCCACTGTTTTTATTTTTAATTTTCATTTGACCTACTTTTCCTTCATTCCTCCCTAATGATGCTTTTCACATATATAGCAGCCCTGAAGACACAAGAACAGCTACCTTTGCCCTGCATGCCTGTTATTCTCAAAGCCAAACTCCTGTTTTACGTGTCTTTTTCTGTATTTAGCATTAAAACATCCCTTTGCTTTCACTGAAGAGCTCTTGGCCCAGAGGGCTGGCACCGGTCTGTGGTGCTGGCAGGTTTGTCTGCTGCCCCGAGCTCTTTTGCCCTAGCTCCCCTGGGGACATGACTTGGGGACATGCCTGTTGCCCTGCACCGGTGGGTGACTAAACAAAAGCTGAGAATTACAGCATTAGTTTATGCCAACTCTGCAGTTTGGCTAAGGGGGACTGAATAACTACATCAGCTCAGGCTGGTTGTTGATGAAAAGTGTGGCTGTGTTTGCCTGTGGAGATGTATTTTAAGGCTGTCGGCTTAAAATGAGCCTTACTCATTTATGCAAGGCTCTTTATATTTAGTCGGCTTGCATGTCACATCTTCTTCTTGACCTATTATTAGAGAAGTGATGAGAACTGAAGGCCGAGCTTTACCTGTCACATGCTTGTTAATGCCTGTTTACATGCAGGGCCCTCACTATCAGAAATAAATATGCATTTCTCTGTTTAGTTTATTATTTGGATTCTTTTCTTTCAGAGCCATCAGCCAGTCCGGCCAAGGATAACTACAGGATGAACCGCTACAAGAACAAAGCACTGAATCCAGAGGAGATGCGGCGCAGAAGAGAGGAAGAGGGCATCCAACTCAGGAAGCAGAAACGAGAACAGCAGGTATTTCACCTCGGTGCTTCTCTCACGTCTCCTCATGCTGGAGAGCATCTGTGCACTTTCTGAACCAGGAAAACTGGGCTATGCAGTGGCTCTGACTGTACTGCAATTGCAGCTCTTCAAGAGGAGGAACGTGGATGTTCTCAATGAAGAGGAAGCCATGTTTGAGAGTCCTCTGGTGGACCCCTCCGTGAGCTCCCCAGTTACAGTAAGAGTCCGTGTCCCTCGTGGTTTTTGAGGGTCAAAGTTTAGGGGTGTAGTGGAGCTCTGGATTCTGGGCTTGATTTCCATGCGGTGGTTTGTGTTCACATGCAGGAAGGAGTTATCACCAGAGACATGGTGGAGATGCTTTTTTCAGAGGACCCAGAGCTTCAGCTCGCCACGACACAGAAGTTCAGAAAGCTGCTTTCCAAAGGTACTCAAGGAGTCTGTATGTGAGCAGAGTTAACCGCCTGGAGAGGGTCCACAGGCTCACTTTTCCCCCTGCTGTCATCAGAGCCTAACCCTCCCATTGATGAGGTCATCAATACTGCTGGGGTGGTGGAGAGGTTCGTGGAGTTCCTGAAGATGACCACCAACTGCACACTACAGGTCGGCTCATGCACAGCATACATGCAGCACTCGGGCTGCTGCTCAAAGCACGGCTTCGTCTTTGAGGCTCTGTGTTCCTGGACGTGGAAAACGTTCTCTCATCCAGTGTCTTTGTGGTTGCAGTTTGAAGCTGCCTGGGCGCTAACTAACATAGCATCAGGAACGTCCCTGCAGACAAAAACGGTCATCGAGGCTGGAGCCGTGCCAATCTTCATAGAACTACTTAACTCTGACTATGAGGATGTCCAAGAACAAGTAACACTCCATCATGTCTAGTAGATTTCGTCATGTAATCCTGCCTGTAGGAATCACAGCATGCCATTGGTCACATTCAACCTTCACGTGTGTTTTCGTGGTTTCTTCAGGCTGTGTGGGCTTTGGGTAACATTGCAGGAGATAGTGCAGTGTGCCGGGACTTTGTTCTGAACTGTAACATCCTTCCACCACTGCTGACGTGAGTTCATTCTCCTCAGGAGTTTATTCTGCTCATCAAAGCGGTTTCCGCTCTGACGTCTTCTGACTTCTGTTCTGTCAGGCTTCTGACCAAATCCACCAGGTTGACCATGACGAGGAACGCAGTGTGGGCTCTGTCCAACCTCTGTAGAGGGAAAAACCCCCCACCTGCTTTTGAAAAGGTAACTCTGTGCTTCTTCACAGAAAGTTGAAGCAGATTGTGAGGTCTGTGCTGGAAGAAATGATAGTGGCTTTTGAGGTGGGGGTGGGGCTAAATGAAACTGCAGCACCAAAACAACCTGTTTCTGTAACGGTTCACTCTTTCTATTTAGGATTCAAAGGAGCAACTTTTATGTGGAGCTCTTATTAAGAACTAACTGACAGCAGTTTTACTCTGAAAAATAAATCATCAATCATTTCATTTGATGAATCTGTATAGCATTTTCTGAGAAAAGTGAGATTATTGGGGATTAGGACCTCCTCTAGGGCTGCTGGTCTTTGACATGTCTTTGTTTTTTAGGTGTCCCCCTGTCTGCCAGTGTTGTCCAGGCTCTTATTTAGCAGTGACCCGGACTTGCTGGCAGACGCCTGCTGGGCTCTGTCTTACCTCTCGGATGGACCCAACGACAAGATCCAGGCCGTCATCGACTCTGGCGTTTGCAGGCGTCTTGTAGAGCTGCTGATGTAAGTTTGGCTGTGTGCCTTTTTCTCATAACAACCCCTTAAATTTGAGGCTAATGGATGTGTCCTCTGCAGGCACACAGACTATAAGGTGGCCTCCCCTGCTTTGAGAGCAGTTGGAAACATCGTCACGGGAGACGACATTCAAACACAGGCGAGTGTGCAGCATCCATCAAGCTAGCTCAGAAGCTGTGAAACCGTACAGCCTGCAGCTGCATGGACTCCCGCTCATAGAAAACAGCAAAAATGCAGAGCATCTAACATGCTTTTAGCATGAAGGAAGAGGGTGTGAAAGCTTCTCCTGGTCCTTCACTGTTTCAGGTGGTGCTGAACTGCTCCGCCCTTCCCTGCCTGCTGCATCTGCTCAGCAGCGCTAAAGAGTCCATTCGCAAAGAGGCCTGCTGGACCATCTCCAACATCACAGCAGGAAACAGAGCACAGATACAGGTCAGCAGACTCAACAGCATCAAACACCTTCTGCCATGTCATCGCTCACATGTGACCAACTTAAACCTCAGTCTCAGCTTCCTACCATCCATGAAAGGGATTCTTTGAAGAGGGTTTGGGTAAAGCTTGTTCATGAGTAGAGCTGGGCCATACGGTCAAAACATTCAATCTCTGGTTCTTTCATTCCAGGCTTTAGAATTTAATGGATTTTTTTTCTTTCTCCCTTCTGTAGCAAATATGACAAATGACAGAATATGTTTGACGAAAACTGTTCATTTAACTTCTCTGAAGTACATAAGCTCAAACCCACAGTTCAGCTGTAAAAATGTTTGTAGATCAGTGCAGCAGATGTTTGAGCATCTCACACAGAGAAACGCTTCTCACACTCAACAAATCTGTCTCTTCTGACGTCACTGTATCATGAGAATGCAGCGCTTAGCCTGCGCAGACCTGTGAGTGCAGCGGCAAGGAAAGAGATGTCTATGCTGATGGTTCTGACGGGTTAAAAGAAGCATCAGTTGTTTTTGTCCAGATGATGAAGATAAAGGTTGTTTTAAAAAAAGCCAGCGCAGCGATGCAGAACATTTATGCGATGTGACCGGAACTACTACATTTTTACTGTGGATTACCACTTTTTAATGCACACCCAGCAAGCAGCCAATCAGAATCCAGACTCCTGAGAATCCTGTCGGCCATCAACCTGTACTTGTACGACTGGAAAAGCTCGTCTTTAATTGCTGCTGTTTTCATGTCCAGTTGTTGCGAGAGACGGCAAGAGGACCTGGTTACAGACAACATGGGACCCTGACATTGTTAGCCTCCCACCCCATCCTCCAATTTCGGTTGGAAAATACTTTGTTTCTGATCCAAAAACACGTATTTAACTGGCAACCCTGGGAGCTGCAGGTTTTTTCAGGCTAATGATGTCTGCAACCAGGAACCCTCAGAGTCGAACAGACTGACGTTACTCTGAACAACGGAAGCCCAAGAAAGCAGAGCGCTGGGAAAATAAAATCTCAATTTCCTCCAAAATCAATCGTCTAAAACAACAAACTCCAATGAATGGATACGTTGGAGTTATGCCACAGCCCTGCTCACCAGCTGCTTTGCTTTGACAGGCCGTCATCGATGCTAACATCTTTCCAGTCCTCATCGGGATTCTGCAGAAAGCTGAATTCAGGACCAGGAAAGAGGCAGCCTGGGCCATCACCAACGCTACGTCTGGAGGGACACCAGAGCAGATCAGGTCAGAGCAGACCCCCCTCCCTTACAGACACAGGAAAAGATCCAAACGTGTTCAAATTATTGGCAGCATTCCAACCATAAAGGATTGACATGTTTGCCTTCAATTTCTTGAACTGCTTTATCTTTGTCAAACATATGTTTGGAAATGTAAAAAAGACTGCAGATCTTTGACCAAACTGTTGTTTAAGTCCCTACAGTGACTCAGAACGTGAAGTGTAATAGACAGGCCTGCAGGCCTTCAATTCAAACTGATATGTTAAAAAAGTGATCAGTTCTCCACTGATTTTAGGGAAACATTAGGAAAAGAGTAACTTGAGACTTTTTAAAAACTCTAGTTCTTGAAAATATGTATTAATTCTCAGGTGATGTGTAGTCTTTTCAGAAGATCATTTCTTTTCTGGTATTTCTTACGTTAACTTACTGCTCTGAAAGCAAAAAGATGAATTGAAAACCTTTGTTGTGTCAGTGGCTGACATATCTGGACTCTTCATCAGAAAGCTGCACTCCTCACTCCTGTTTGTGTTCAGGTACCTGGTGAACCTGGGCTGTATCAAACCGCTGTGCGACCTGCTGACTGTGATGGACTCAAAGATAGTGCAGGTCGCTCTGAACGGCCTGGAAAACATCCTGAGGCTGGGCGAGCAGGAAGCCAAGCAGGAGAACAGCGGCACAGGCACCAATCCTTACTGCAGCCTCATCGAGGAGGCCTATGGTACGACACGCAGCGACGCCTGAATCGCTCACGATATCATACTTCCTTCAATGATTACTGAACCTTAAGACCTCACAAAGGATTCTCCAGACGTGTAGTTTTGTCTTTGTCCTTCAATAATGGAGGGCTTAACGTTCAGAGTTAGGAGCTTACTCGAGCTTTTACTCTAAGTTACATCAACCTGAAGAGAATGACTGACAGTTAGAGGAGTAAAATCTTTTTCTCAAGTTTACCTTCATTCTGTAAAAGTGGGAGTGGATGCAGGCGAAGGGAGACGTGTTCTGGGTCTTTGTCAGAATGACTAGCTCACCCCAGAAGCATCAGAACCGGCTCATGTGCAGACGAGGACCCTTCAGAAATGCAGGAAGGCCTTTTGAAAAGCTGCTGCAGCACCACAGACGTTTTAGAGCATCGCTGACAAAAACCAGGACAAATAGTTATGCACCTCTGCCCAAATGAGTCCCAGTGGGTTTTACCGAGTGGGATCAGAAGAACAGCCCGTACGCCGATGGAGAGAAGGCGCTGTGGAACACCATGGTTTAGCCGCAGCACACAGATTTACTGCATTTCACCGGCCTCCTCGGTCCAAAGCAGAGCACATTTAATGCCTCTCAATCAGCTTTTGTGTTGTTGTCTGAATGTTGTCGCAGCTTCCGGTGCTCATCGGCCGGACAAATCAGTTGAGCTGAGTTTCATTCTGGCGACACTAAAGTCGATTCTGTCGACGCAAACTTTGTTTTTCAGGACTTGATAAGATCGAGTTTCTCCAGAGCCACGACAACCAGGAGATCTACCAGAAGGCCTTTGACCTCATCGAGCATTATTTTGGCGTGGAGGACGAGGACAGCAGTCTGGCCCCCCAGGTGGACCAGGCCAACCAGCAGTTCCTCTTCCCCCAGCAGGAGGCTCCCATGGAGGGCTTCCAGTTATAGGTCAGCGGGCCTGTCCTCGGACGTGCACCACTTCATTCCCTCTGTACCTTTGCTGATGGCGGAGAACCCAACGAGTACCACCCTCCTCTATATGATCTACACACACACACACACACACACACCTGCCCATCAAAAGACACCCAGAACTGTGGATCCGTTCAGAACCGTGGATCCGTTCAGAACCGTGGATCTGTTCGGCTCCTCCTTCTCCTGTCTCTGCAGCAGACGGACGTCCCACAGAGCAGGCGTGTCCCTGAGCGATGGGGGGGCGTGGTTGTGGTGTTGTAGAGCAGCCGTTAGTGTGTAGTTCTGTAGCAGGAACGCTGGTTCAGTTTCAGCTCATTCTGTTCTTTTTGGGGGGGGTGAAGCACGGCCAGCAGCTCATGGCATCAGTCTGACTGCTGTAGTGGAAAACAAAGTCAAACTTTCTCTTTTAAATGACCCCCCCTCCCCCCAGCGGTTATCTGTCCCTTCCTGATGTTTTTTGTTGAATCTCTGGGTTCTCTGCCCTGAAGCTCGGGGGGCATCCAGCTGATCTGTCTCTGCTGTCAGGAGAGCAGGGGACTTTTTTTTTTGTCTTTTTCGGGGGGGTGGGGGGCACTTTTGAAAACAATCTGAATTTAGAGCTGAGGGGGGGGGGCTAGTTTAATCCAGTGTTTGTCGTGTGCTGTGTTCCTAACATCTGACTTTTCGAGTGGCCTGGTTGTGTAGCAAAGGGTATTTGGGGTTTTGGTGGTGGTGGGGGGCAGCAGACCGGATCTGTCAACGTATAGGTGGAGCGGCCCACAGCTGGTCTGATGCTCCCCCCACCCCCCATGTTGTAAATGACGGGGGCGGTGGGCGTAGGCTGGGGGGTCTGGCGGTTTTTCTGACGTTTGGGTGTAAATAGGTCTCTGAGCCCCTCTAGGCTGGGGGGGGGGGGCAGGGATCAGACTAGTGATGAGCCTAACTGCAACAACATTCAGATATGGGTTGGTATTTGCATTGTTTCTGACTGCGCACACTTCATGCACACGTGCACACACACCAGCAGACACTGTACACGTAGCTCACAAACGAGTGGCTGGAAGCAAAGAAGCTCCTGAATGGCAGCGGTGGACAGAAAAAAGGAGCTTCTTCCTTTGGTTTGAGCACAAAGTGAAGACGAAGTTTGAGTTTTGTTCTGATGACGATGCAGCTCTTAGTTTAGTTTGACTCTGAAAGGAGGAGCAGAGTTCAGTCACAGGAAACCTTTGTTTGGTGTTTGCTTCCAGCCACAGGACTTTAGCTGGATGGACTCGGCACCGCAGACCCTGACCCGGCTGCATCTGATGGGGGCTGGTGTCGGGGCGGTGCTGAGTGGGCGGAGCAGACCTGGGATGTTTGACTGACAGGTGCTGTGAGGCCAATGGGCTCCACTGAGACTAACGTGGGTCTGGGAGCCCGGTTCTGTTGACGACTCGAGCAGCTCTGCCTTCACATTCAGAACCTGCACACATGAAGAACGTCGTTGACTGTTTAGTTGGACTTCCTCAAAAGGCTCCTGGATGGAGAAAGGCGCTGCTGCATGCACTGTTGTCCACAGAACGCGGCGGCTCCCCCCGGACCCGCTCAAACCAGAACCCAGACCTGCAGCGTTTGAAACCCGAGTCCCTGACGTCACGGCCAATCCTGCACTCGGGCTAAAGATGCCAGATTGAATCCCTGCGTCAGCCCGGAAATGTTTCTGCAAACCAGAAATGCACTCCTGCTCACTAAAGTGCCAATCCGACCAACAAAGACTGGAGGTTCTTATGTTTCTATAGATTCTTTATATCTTTATTTACTTGAATGAGCACACATGTTGTGCACACATTGCTGCTCTATTTTGCTTCTCTCTAAAGTTACATGAGTTGCCATGGCTCTCTGGGACACGTGGCCTGGGGGGGGTCTCTCTGGGTGTTCATGTAAACGTTCATCATTCACTGCAAAGGTTTGGCATCAAAGTGTGCTTTTTTTGTTATGGGGGGGGGTTTCTTGGGGTCGTGTTCAACCCTGTTAGCCCCCTTCGGCCGCTCAACGGAGCCTCATTTGCATAGCCCCGCCCCTTTCCTTCAGAGAACAGCTTTGTCTCAGATTCAAGTTTGAAAATGTGCTGAATGATCTGTCAGAATCCTTCTCCAATCAGGTTGTGGATCCTCCGCTCGAGACATTTTCAAAGTTCAAATCTGGGAAACCCGGGATGCAGTGATTTACATTAAAAAGCATTATCTTGGAAACTATATGTATGTTCTGATACATTGACAAGAATTCACACATAATTCTAATCACTTCTGGGAAGTGGAGAAAATCCTCTTCAGGACACGACTAAAGAATTGGAGGTGAGGAAGCCTCCCCTGCTTCCCCTGATCAGGTTCAGAGCGGTTCTGTGAGGAACCGGGCCGTTCCAGTCCAGCGGCGAGGACCCCTGAAGGGGAGCGAACACAAATCTCCAAATGATCTCACTGTCTTCCGTCCTCCACTCTGTTGGTGTCCTTATGAAAATCTAAAGCCATGCTTGGCTCTGTCAAGTGATGTCTATGCTGCAAATGTTTACAGTGCTGTTTGTAAGATACTTTCACAAACGGACCGGGCCCGGTGGATTCTCTGCTCTGGTCGGCTGTCTTTGACTCATATTTATTTTCTCTTTTCTTGTTTATATATAATATATATAGTTAATGTTTTTTTTTTTTCCATTTGCTCTAAATTACCCATCTTATACTGTGACCTGACTCGACTTTACCGACTGTAAGAATGAGAGACTAACACACTTCAGCTGAACACGACACACAAACATGAACACACAAACAGGAAACTGCAACATGCTGTAAAATGTAAAGAAAATATATGGAATTTAAAATGTTCCGAGAAAATACTGTACAAAACAAATAAAATTATGTTGCAACCCTTTCAAGCTGATTGGTTTCATTTCTCAGTCATGTGACCATGAGTCTGTTCCCTTTGAACCTAAAAACGTTTCAGGTTTTGTTACGGCTTTATTTTTACCCTGTAGTCTGTGGAGCTCAACTTAGAGGAGGCGTCTGGAAGAAAGTTCATTCCACTTTTAGGATTATCTTTAGATTCTGACAAGTCTTCAACAGAGAAGCCCACAGTCATGTCACAGTCTGTCCTGATTGGATAAAGGAGCTCCTCTGTCAAACTACTGCTTTTAGTTTATAAATGAAGGAAAAAGACAAAGCATGAAAAAACCTGCCCCTTTCCTATATGAAATTATAAATCTTATATGATTATTTACAGGTATATGTGACACCTCACGAAAAAATATTTGAAAATTTATGCTTTTTCCCCTGGTTTCCTTATTTAAATAGTTCCAAAATTCAATTTTATAAAAAAAAAAATTTTGAACGCAGAAATAGTAAAAAAAAAAAAAACTATATTAGTTTAAAATGTGCTCACTTTTGGGGGTGAATGTTATGCATCACCTAAAGTTAGTTTAATTTGTGAGTGCGTTTTATTAGAATTAATGCTTTCATCTGATAACTGAGTTTATGGTTAAACAAATAGTTGTAGAATGTTTAAAGTCTGAAGTTTGAGCCTTTGTTTCGTTTTTCCTGCACGTCCTTCATCCAGCAGGTGGCGCCAAACTGCGACAGAGACACGATTCTAACGCGGAGAAGAAGAATCTAAAGTTATGAGCGGAAGTTAGCTTCAGTCTCACGCTGAGATCGAAACCTGAAATTCTCAGACATATGAACACTTTGTTCCCGGAGTCTTCAGGTAGGCAGCTCTGCATTGCCTACAGGCGTGTGTTAGAAACCCGTACACAGGTAATCTCTGTCTGTCTTCGGCCATGTTGCTACCGAGCTAACGGACAGGTACTAACGCCAGTCATGTTCGATGTTCATCTTCGTAGGAGCATGTAGCAGCTAAATATGCTAATTTAGCCTAAAACTGGAGAGATCCCGTCAGGAAATCGGTGTCATACGAAGCTGTTGCTGCGTAACGTTTCAGTCTCACAACCAAAAACCAGAACATTCATGTTTTCCCCAAATTTCAATTTGTGCACTTTGTGATAATGCCGTACCTCTATGCGCAGGCGCAGTGTGTGTGTGTGTGTGGGGGGGGGGGGGTGTAAGGTGAGCTACGGAGCGCGCGTGTTTACAGCGAGTTTAAACTCAAATGAATTTGGACTTTTAATCTGCTTTTCTTCATTCCAGCTGCAGATTCTGTGGAACTTTAGCGAACATGTCCGTAAAGAATTTGTTTCAGAACCAAACTCCATCTAGCACAAAGAAAGGTTCTAATGGACACGTACGCTGGCGATGTTCTATCGGAACCCTGTGCGATCATCATCAGGCTGAGACACGGCTGGATTTTCCGAACCAATGAAATAAATGCATGGATCAATACTTAGTAAATCTATTTCAATGCAATGGAAATCATTGATGTGTACAATCAGTTTGTCTTTAGAAAAGCGTCGTGGAAACTGGAATCTGTAGAATCAAAGCATTATTTAATCAGCGTTCGGCAGCGACCCCAGGGGGTATTCCAGAAAGCAGGTTCTGCTAGCGCCCACGGTAAGTTTGAGGCTAAGGAAGTTGATAACCTCAGCTTTCAGTTCCAGAAATGGACATAAATTTCAGGGTATGTCAAGTTGCCATGGCAACTCATGCTCTGAACATACGTCTGGAGCAGGTTTAGTTGAAGGTTAGTTTGTTTTCAGAGAGGTGCAGCAGCATGACGTATCCATTTGAAGATGATTTATTGAATGAAGAAGCTCAGATAATACTTTTTCCACCGTGAGAGGGTGATAAGACCACGTATGGATGTTTAAAGATAAACTGTTTTACATTGTTGATCTAACTTAATTATTTGTTTCAGTTAAGATAAATCATTTTTTTAGTTCAGTCAGCTTAAAAATAACACATAGTTATCAGACAGTTATTTTACTTTCATTCAAATTAATTCAATTAAGTAAGTGTAACTTTGGTGCTGCTGCCGCAAGGAATTGTGGGATACCATTCCCTTTGCCTGTCTGGACGGATTTGGGTTTAAGTGTGGGTTTTTGACCAAATGTGTTTAGTTGTTTAGCTGTTTTACTGTGTTTTGTCGAGTTATTTTATCCTGTTATGTTTTATTCTTTCTGCACCATGAGTGAGAGGGAGGAAGAGGATATTTAGCACCACTAGTGCAACAGTATGGTCATAGAACTGAAGTTACAGTCAGGGTCATTATACCACATCCTTGATATATATTGCAAATCCACACTGTATCTTTCATTTTATTGTTATAAAAGTGAGAATATCTGAGGCATCAAACTTAGACATAAGAGAGTTCAAGAATTATAATAAATTAAGATGGAAAAACATTGAATTGAATTGGGGTAATATGACAATTAGTTAGATAAATATGTAAATTTGAGTTGTATAAACAATTACTGAGTTGGATAGACGTAAGAAAATAAATTGAATAAATGTAACTCAATTATTTGTTATCAGTTTAAGTCATTTATTTAAGTTGAATAAGTTTTATATATATATAAAACTTGCCCCTCTCACCCTCCGCGGGTGGTTTCTCACTCAAGCTCGGGTCCTCTACCAGAGGCCTAGGAGCTTGAGGGTCCTGCGCAGTATCTTAACTGTTCCTAGCACTGCACTTTTCTGGATTGAGATGTCTGAGATCTTTCCAGGTATCTGTTGTAGCCACTCCTCCAGCTTGGGGGTTACTGCCCCAAGTGCTGCAATTACCACAGGCACCACTGTCACCTTCACTTTCCAGGCTTTCTCCAGTTCTTCTCTGAGTCCCTGGTATTTCTCCAGTTTCTCATGTTCCTTCTTCCTGATGTTCCCATCGCTTGGCACTGCCACATCCACCACAACGGCTTTCCTCTGTTCTTTATCCACCACTACGATGTCTGGTTGGTTCTCCATTACCATCCTATCAGTCTGGATCTGGAAGTCTTACAGGATCTTTGCCCTCTCATTCTCTACCACCTTTGGGGGGTTTCCCATTTTGACCTTGGGGTTTCCAGTCCATATTCTGCACACATGTTCCTGTATATTATTCCAGCCACTTGATTGTGGCGCTCCATGTATGCTTTACCTGCCAGCATCTTACACCCTGCAGTTATGTGCTGGATTGTTTCAGGCGCCTCTTTGCACAGCCTACACCTTAGGTCTTGTCTGGTGTGGTAGATCTGAGCCTCTATTGCTCTGGTGCCCAGGGCTTGTTCCTGAGCTGCCAGGATGAGCGCTTCAGTGCTGTCCTGTAGGCCAGCCCTTTCTAGCCATTGGTAGGACTTCTTGATATCAGGCACTTCAGTTATGGTCCGGTGGTACATCCCATGCAGGGGTTTGTCCTCCCATGAGGATCTGTCCTCCAGCACTGTATCCTCTGCTCTCCATTGCCTGAGACATTTATTGAGCACACTGTCAGTTGGGGCCTTGAGCTTGATGTATTCATGCATCTTGGATGTTTCATCCTGGATAGTGGCTTCTACGCTCACTAGTCCTCGGCCTCCTTCCTTGCGGCTAGCATACAGTCTCAGAGTGCTGGATTTGGGATGGAACCCTCCATGCATGGTGAGGAGCTTTCGTGTTTTAACATCCATGGTCTGTATCTCTTCCTTTGGCCATCTTATTATTCCTGCAGGGTATCTGATAACTGGCAGTGCATAGCTGTTTATTGCCCGGGTCTTATTTTTGCCATTGAGCTGGCTTCTCAGGACTTGCCTTACTCGTTGGAGGTATTTAGCTGTTGCAGCTTTCCTTGTTGCCTGCTCCAGGTTGCCATTTGCCTGTGGAATTCCAAGGTACTTGTAACTGTCCTCAATGTCTGCTATTGTTCCTTCTGGGAGTGAGACCCCTCCTGTGTGGACTACCTTGCCTCTCTTTGTCACCATCCGGCTGCATTCCTGTGACGTCATTTCCGGGTGAGCGTTTCCCAACACTAGTCCTGCTTGACTACTGTTCTCTTGTTTGGCTGACTACTATTGCTTACTCTAAGGGTTATCTGGGTTAATATTCACATCTAGCACCTTTTAGTAGCGATACACTACTGTTAAACCGCTTGCTGTTCACTTTCTCATTTTGCTAAATAAACCACTTCTCTTTACCTAAACACCGCTAGCCTTAGCTTAGAACCTAGCATGGCCACCTCTCCTTCCACCTTTCCCCCCTCTCTTTCCTGCTCCATGTGCCATATGTTTAGTGACGATCCTGCCTCCTTTAGTGCAGATAGCGGTAGATGTGTTAAGTGTAGTCTTGTGTTAGACTTGGAGGCCAGGCTTGAGCAGTTAGAAGCGCGGCTCCGCACAGTGGAAGCTAAGCCGGCTAGCCAGGTCGTTACTCGTAGCGCGGGCCGCGCTACCAGGGCTAACCCAGTTAGCACCCCAGCGTTCTCCCAGCAGCCGGGAGACAGTCAGGGGTTTGTACCGGTTGGGAGGAAACATAGTGCTAAGCGCAAAGACTTAGAGCACCCGAGACTCCACGTTAGTAATAGGTTCTCCCCCCTCAGCGACACACCCGCTGAATCCTCAACTCTGGTTATAGGCTCTTCTGAAGTTAGAAACGTGGAGCTCCCAGCGGCTACAGTCAGGTGTTATCCGGGGGCCAGAGTTGGTGACATCGAGGGGAACCTTAGGATGTTAGCTCAGAGTAAGTCCAGGTTCCGTCGAGTCGTGATTCACGCAGGCGGTAATGATGCCCGACGGAGACAATCAGAGGTGGTTAAGTTAAACGTAGCTTCGGTGTGTAAACTTGCTAAGACGATGTCCGACACTGTAATTTTCTCTGGTCCCCTGCCGAACTTAGTCAGTGATGAAATGTACAGCCGCTTTTCATCATTCAACCGCTGGCTTTCTAGATGGTGCCCAGAAAACGGCGTTGGTTTTGTGGATAATTGGAGCGCATTTTGGGGGAAGCCCGGTCTCATGCGGAGAGATGGTGTCCATCCCACTCGGGACGGTGCCGCTCTTCTTTCTAGAAACATTTCTGCTAGCCTCAGTCTGTTAACCTGACAATCCAGAGACGAGACCCGGGCGCAGAGCAGCAGTGTAAAACGCTCCTCTGAGCCTCCCTTAGTGCTGGTGCAAAACCCATGCAGGGAAAGTCAAGCAGGTCCTAGCTTTAGCTTATGTGATGAAAGACAAGTAAAAGGAGCGCGTCATAGAAACCTTAAAGTGACTGACAGCAGTTCTCACAAGCAGAATTATGATGTCATTAAATGTGGTTTATTAAACATTCGATCCATTTCCTCTAAGTCCCTCTTAGTCAACGAGTTAATTATTGATAACAACCTTAGTTTACTGGCCTTAACAGAAACTTGGCTCCAACAGGATGACTATGTTAGACTGAATGAAGCAACCCCCCCCACTTATGCTAACTATCAGAAATCCAGAATTTCAGGGAAAGGAGGTGGTTTGGCAGTAATATCACAGTCTAGCTTACTTCTCAGCCCTAAAGTTAAAAATACTTATAATTCATTTGAAAGTATCATATTGTCTATAAATCACCCAAACAGGAAGACTCGAAAACCTGTTTTATTCTTAATTATTTATCGCCCCCCCGGCCCATATTCAGAATTTTTAACTGAGTTTTCCGACTTCCTATCGACTATTGTCTTAGATTCTGATCAAACTATAATAATAGGGGATTTTAATATTCACGTTGATGACCCCAGTGACTGTCTAGGAAAGGCTTTTGCAGCTTTATTAGATGATGTTGGTTTCACCCAAAATGTAAATGAACCCACTCACTGTCACAAGCACACCCTGGACCTCGTTTTAACCCATGGGATAGAGATCAGCCAGCTGAGTGTCCTTCCTCTTAACCCCATCATTTCTGATCACTTTCTGATTACCTTCCAGTTTAATTTAGAACATGATACTGCCCCAGTGAATAAGAAACAACTTAGAAGAACCTTGACTGACCATTCTGTGTCTGAGTTTAAACTCACAGTTCAGCCAGTACTTAGTGACATTCTGAGCAAATACTCTGAGACCAGCTCCCATAGTATCAGTCCTAGTATAAATGACCAATTTGTTAATGATGCCCTACAAGCCCTCAGGAGTACACTCGATGTTGTTGCCCCCCTGAAACCTAAGTTCGTTAGACAAAACCGAGTAGCACCGTGGTTTAACGCTGAAACACGTTCTCTTAAACAAGAAACCCGTAAGTTGGAAAGAGAATGGCGCCGCTCCGGTTCAGAGCAGTCTCTGAACATCTGGAAACATAGCCTATTAAATTATAAAAAAGCTCTGCGTAGAGCTAGAAGCCAGTACTATTCAACCTTAATATCAGAGAATGGAAACAATCCTAGATTTCTTTTTAGCACTGTTGCTAAATTAACTCGCAGTCAGAGCTCAGTAGAACCACATGTTCCTGTTTCTCTCAGCTCTGATGATTTTCTTACATTTTTCGATAATAAAATCTCAAATATTAGACATAAGTTAAATCAAGTTATTCCTTCTATCAGCCCAGAGCAGGCTGAAGCGGTAGAAGTGGAGGCATCCATAGAAACCTCTGTAACATTAGACTGTTTCACTATTGTGGATCAAGTAGAAATAGCATCAATTATTACGTCCTCCAAATCCTCAACGTGTCTGTTAGACCCAATTCCCACTAGACTTTTTAAAGAAACTTTTCCCCTAATTAATGATTCCATATTAACAATGATAAATACCTCTCTGGAAACGGGTTACGTGCCACAGTCTTTTAAATATGCAGTTGTTAAACCTCTTCTGAAAAAGCCCAGTTTGGATCCTAACATCTTGGCCAACTATAGACCGATATCAAACCTGCCCTTTATTTCTAAAATCCTAGAAAGAGTTGTAGTTAAGCAGCTTTACTGCCACCTACAGGACAACAGCCACTTTGAAGACTTTCAGTCGGGGTTTAGACCCCACCACAGTACGGAAACTGCACTAGTTAGAGTCTCTAATGACTTGTTATTGGCTTCAGAAAAGGGACTACTTTCTATTCTTGTCCTGTTAGACCTCAGCGCAGCTTTTGACACTATCGACCACAGTATTTTACTCCATAGATTAGAGCATGACATAGGAATCAGAGGATCTGCTCTCCAGTGGTTTAAATCCTATCTGTCAGATAGGTATCAGTTTGTTAATGTAAATGGGCATTCCTCTCAGTGCACTCGAGTTAACTACGGAGTCCCACAGGGCTCAGTCTTAGGACCCATCCTGTTTACGCTATATATGCTACCCCTAGGAAACATAATCAGGAAACACAGCATTAATTTTCATTGTTATGCAGACGATACTCAGTTGTATTTATCCATGAAACCTGACCAGAATGACAATATAGAGAAACTGAACGCCTGCATCAGTGACATCAAGACCTGGATGACAATTAATTACCTCCTCTTGAACCCAGAAAAAACTGAGGTTATTATACTAAGTCCTAAAAACCTGAGAGATGCTCTGTCTGCTCAGATAGTCTCCCTGGATGGTGTAAGTATAGCCCCCAATTCCACAGTTAGAAACCTTGGGGTCTTATTTGACCAGGATTTATCATTTAAGGCTCACATATCTCAGGCGTGTAGATCTGCATTTTTTCACCTGCGGAACATTGCTAAGATCAGAAATATACTTTCTAAGAGTGATGCTGAAAAACTCATCCATGCATTTGTTACGTCGAGGCTGGATTACTGTAACTCCTTGTTAGCAGCGTGTCCTAAGAGTTCCTTAAGAAGTCTCCAGCTTGTTCAGAACGCAGCAGCTAGATTATTAGCAGGAACTAACAGAAGAGATCACATCACTCCTGTGTTAGTTTCGCTCCATTGGCTCCCAGTTGATTCTAGAATCCAGTTCAAGATCCTCCTGTTAACCTATAAGGCCTTACATGGAATGGCCCCATCCTATATTAAGGACCTCATAGTCCCTTACCATCCAATCAGAACACTTCGCTCGCAAAATGCAGGACTGCTTGTGGTTCCTAGAATTAGTAAAAGTACAGTTGGAGGTAGAGCGTTTAGCCACCAAGCCCCCGTTTTATGGAATAAACTCCCAGCTCACGTAAGAGAGGCAGATTCAGTTTCTACATTCAAAGTTAGACTGAAAACATTCCTCTTTGGACAGGCTTATTGTCAGACTAGTTAGTATTCAGAGATTATTTAACTTAATGTTAATTGTTTAAATTAAACTAAATAACAATAACTATTGTTTTAAAAGGCTGCTAGAAGTTGAAGCTGGGGTAACTATGGTGCACTGGGGCTCTGTCCTCTTTTCTGTCCTTTTCCAATACTTTTCTTTTCTCATCTACCTCTACACTTCCTCTCTTCTCTATCTTTGATCATCATTTATCATTTAGTTCTCCATGCCTCTGTTTGGTGCAGTACGATTCATGTATTGTCCCTCTGTCTCTCTCCCCTCCTGGGGAGTGGGAGTGCTTCCAGACTCCAGTTGGCCCATCCGCGCTCCTGTTCCTGACTGTGTACCTCGTCTCTGCTCCTGCTCCTACATCTGGCTGTGGTTCCTGTCTCCGGCTCGACTCGCGCCCCTGACTGTCCCCAACCCCGGCTGGATGAAGCTCGTCTGCTGGACTTTAAATATGTAGATGTAGAGTTAGATAAGTTAATTCTTCTCTATGAGTTCTGGTAAATCGCCTGTCCGTCCTGGGGGAGGATCCCTCCTTCATGTGGGCACCTCTGAGGTTTCTTCATTTTTTTTCCGGAATCCGGTTTTTTAGGAGTTTTTCCTTACCGCGAAGGGGGGTCTAAGGGCAGGGATGCCAGTATAGCTTAGTCAGTTTGTTAGTTTATTTTAGTATTTTCCTATTGACTCTTTGTATTCATGATCCTTTTGAGTTCATGTTTTACTTCAAAGCCCATCGAGACGACTGTTGTTGTGATTTTGGGCTATACAAATAAAATTGAATTGAATTGAATTGAATTCCTCGAGCCCGAATGACATCCCAATGTCAGTACTGTAGATCCTGGTGGTGTGGATCAGGGATTCAATGTCACGCTCGCTCTTAGCATATAGCTTGATGTCATCCATGTAGAGGAGGTGACTGATGTTGGCCCCATTTCTGAGCCGGTATCCATAGCCAGTCTTGCTGATTATTTGGCTGAGGGGTTCAGACCTATGCAGAACAGCAGTGGGGACAGAGCATCACCTTGGTATATCCCACATTTGATGGACACTTGTGCAAGTGGCTTGCCATTGGCTTCAAGGGTGGTTTTCCACAGCTTCATTGAGTTTCCTATGAAGGCTCTTAGAGTCCTATTGATGTTGTACAGCTCCAAGCATTCAGTGATCCACGTGTGTGGCATTGAGTCATAGGCTTTCTTGTAATCAATCCAGGCTGTGCACAGGTTGGTGTGTCGTGACTTGCAGTCTTGAGCGACTGTTCTGTCAACCAGGAGTTGGTGTTTGGCTCCTCTGGAGTCTCTACCAATGCCCTTCTGTGTGTTGCTCATGCATTGATCCATGTGCCTATTTATCTTGGTTGCAATGATGCCTGACATGAGCTTCCATGTTGTGGAGAGACAGGTTATTGGTCGGTAGTTCCCTTTGAGGTAGTTCCCTTTGAGGGATCCTTCTGGATCAGGATCGTTCGCCCTTCTGTTAGGCATTCGGGGTGAGTCCCATCTCTTACCAGTTGGTTCATTTGTGCTGCCAGGCGCTCGTGGAGTGCGGTAAGCTTCTTTAGCCAGTAGGCATGTATCATGTCAGGACCCGGTGCTGTCCAGTTCTTCATACCTGAGACTCTTTCTTGGATGTCTGCCACTGTGATGGTTACTGGATTCTGGGCATTGCTGTTATGTGCTGCCTCTTTCTCCCATATACTTTTCCATGTATGTGTGTGTGTGTGTGTGTGTGTGTGTGTGTGTGTGTATATATATATATATATATATATATATATATATATATGGGGGTAGCTCGGTTGGTAAGGTGCAGGACTGTCATGCTGGAAACCCGGGTTCGATTCCCACGGCAGAATGAACAATTAATGGTGATTAATGGAATGGGGCAATTACCATAACAATGGAAATGGGGCAAATGCCATAACAATGACGGGCAATTAACATCACCCAGTGAGGGTTCTTGGGCAAGGCCCTTAACGCTAATGCCTACCTCACTATATGAGAGACAATGAACCACATGTCATGCCGGCTCAGACGTTGCCCGGCCAAACAAGGTCTGCGTCAGGTGCTGGGGGACCAAAGCACCCTGATGGAAAGTGGGCTACTGGAACAAGACGGAAATGGACTAGATGCGAGAACAAGGATCTGTTGGAATGCTACTACTCAAGTAATCCAACCCAGAGGGGGTACATGCAGAGAATGTGGAATGAATGGATACTTCGAAACCCACAATCAAGGCTAACTGCCAAACAACTGGTAGCCCAATGCTCGAATATCCACAAACGCCAACTCCTATCACAGCTTGAGATTGAACTGATACAATACAATGCCACGGGAGAGCCAGAACAACAGGTCAGAGAGGAGGTTATACCACACTCACACCCTGAGATTGGGTACACAGCCCAAACAACCACAGTTACGCTGAGCGAGGCAGCAACTGACCTGAAAAACAAGATAATGTCTACAATGAACACTAGGCAACCCCGACACCAGCTACAACGGTTAAGTGACGTACTGCCTGAAAGTCTACTGGAAACTGTGAATGAAGCATTGAGGGCAATTCCTACCACAACCATCACAGAAACCAATGAACTGGTTTACACTTCAGCAGCAGTGATCCTTGAGATGCTTGGCTATAAGAGTAACCATGGAAGAAAACAATACCCACCATGGAAGCAACGGTTAGAGGCCAAAATCAAGGCAACTCGGAAGGATGTGAGTAAGCTGACAGAGGCTCAAAGAGGTACAATAAGAAAGCAAGTACCTAAGAGGTACAGCCAGATGCCCATACCTGAAGCCCTGGAAACTGCCAAACAAAGGCTCCTAGCCTTGAGTAGCCGCCTAAAGAGATACACAAGAGACAATGAAGCCAGACGAATAAACAGGCTGTTCGCAACTCAACCAGCGAAAGTGTACGCTCAGTGGCAGGGTCAAAACAGCCGAGCAGACCCACCAAGGCTAGAAACTGAACAGTACTGGAAAAGAATATGGGAGAAAGAGACAGCACATAACAGCAATGCCCAGTGGCTGGTCTCTCTGAGAAAAGAACACAGCAACCTCCCTGAACAGAATTCAGTAACCATCACAGTGGCAGACATCCAAGAAAGAGTCTCAGGTATGAAAAACTGGACAGCACCGGGCCCTGACATGATACATGCCTACTGGCTAAAGAAGCTTACCACACTCCACGAACGCCTGGCAGCACAAATGAACCAGCTGCTAAGAGATGGGACTCACCCCGAATGGCTAACGGAAGGGCGAACGATCCTGATCCAGAAGGATCCCTCAAAGGGTGCAGTCCCATCCAACTACCGGCCAATAACCTGTCTCTCCACAACGTGGAAGCTCATGTCAGGCATCATTGCAACCAAGATAAATAGGCACATGGATCAATTCATGAGTAACACACAGAAGGGCATTGGTAGAGACTCCAGAGGAGCCAAACACCAACTCCTGGTCGACAGAATAGTCGCCCAAGACTGCAAGTCACGACACACCAACCTGTGCACAGCCTGGATTGATTACAAGAAGGCCTATGACTCAATGCCACACACATGGATCACTGAATGCTTGGAGCTGTACAACATCAACAGGACTCTAAGAGCCTTCATAAGAAACTCAATGAAGCTGTGGAAAACCACCCTTGAAGCCAATGGGAAACCACTTGCACAAGTGTCCATCAAATGTGGGATATACCAAGGTGATGCTCTGTCCCCACTGCTGTTCTGCATAGGTTTGAACCCCCTCAGCCAAATAATCAACAAGACTGGCTATGGATACCGACTCAGAAATGGGGCCAACATCAGTCACCTCCTCTACATGGATGACATCAAGCTATATGCTAAGAGCGAGCGTGACATTGAATCCCTGATCCACACCACCAGGATCTACAGTACTGACATTGGGATGTCATTCGGGCTCGAGAAATGCAGCCGGATGGTGACAAAGAGAGGCAAGGTAGTCCACACAGGGGGGGTCTCACTCCCAGAAGGAACAATAGCAGACATTGAGGACAGTTACAAGTACCTTGGAATTCCCCAGGCAAATGGCAACCTGGAGCAGGCAACAAGGAAAGCTCCAACAGCTAAGTACCTTCAACGAGTAAGGCAAGTCCTGAAAAGCCAGCTCAATGGCAAGAACAAGACCCGGGCAATAAACAGCTATGCACTGCCAGTTATCAGATACCCTGCAGGAATAATAAGATGGCCAAAGGAAGAGATACAGACCATGGATGTTAAAACACGGAAGCTCCTCACCGTGCATGGAGGGTTCCATCCAAAATCCAGCACTCTGAGACTGTATGCTAGCCGCAAGGAAGGAGGCCGAGGACTAGTGAGCGTAGAAGCCACTATCCAGGATGAAACATCCAAGATGCATGAATACATCAAGCTCAAGGCCCCAACTGACAGTGTGCTCAGTGAATGTCTCAGGCAATGGAGAGCAGAGGATACAGTGCTGGAGGACAGATCCTCATGGGAGGACAAACCCCTCCATGGTATGTACCACCGGACCATAACTGAAGTGGCTGATATCAAGAAGTCCTACCAATGGCTAGAAAGGGCTGGCCTACAAGACAGCACTGAAGCGCTCATCCTGGCAGCTCAGGAACAAGCCCTGAGCATCTGAGATCTACCACACCAGACAAGACCCAAGGTGTAGGCTGTGCAAAGAGGTGCCTGAAACAATCCAGCACATAACTCCAGGATTTAAGATGCTGGCAGGTAAAGCATACATGGAGCGGCACAATCAAGTGGCTGGAATAATATACAGGAACATGTGTGCAGAATATGGACTGGAAACCCCAAGGTCAAAATGGGAAACACCTCCGAAAGTGGTAGAGAATGAAAGGGCAAAGATCCTGTGGGACTTCCAGATCCAGACTGATAGGATGGTAATGGCGAACCAACCAGACATCGTAGTGGTGGATAAAGAACAGAGGAAAGCCGTTGTGGTGGATGTGGCAGTGCCAAGCGATGGGAACATCAGGAAGAAGGAACATGAGAAACTGGAGAAATACCAGGGACTCAGAGAAGAACTGGAGAAAGCCTGGAAAGTGAAGGTGACAGTGGTGCCTGTGGTAATTGGAGCACTCGGGGCAGTAACCCCCAAGCTTGAGGAGTGGCTACAACAGATACCTGGAAAGACCTCAGACCTCTCAGTCCAGAAAAGTGCAGTGCTAGGAACAGCTAAGATACTGCGCAGGACCCTCAAGCTCCCAGGCCTCTGGTAGAGGACCCGAGCTTGGAGGAGAAACCACCCGCGGAGGGTGAGAGGGGCGTTTTATATATATATATATATATATGTGTATATATACACAATAAATATAAATATATATATATATATATATATATATATATATATATATATATATATATATGCGTCACAGTGAAAAGAGAAATAAGATCAGAAACTGGTGAGTTTACTTTGTCTGTTCTTCTACTACAGGCAGAAACTCTTTCTTTTGCTGATGATGCAGTCGTGTTACTTTTTTGATGGGTGTATAATCGTCATACGCCGTTATTTAAATCTCAGACTCCGTCTCACTGAAGTATGGTGCTTTCTTTTTTTTCTCCATGCGTTTCCATGGTGACTCTGGAAATCGGCGATCCGTTGCGAATGTCTGTATGTACATGACGTGCACGTGCATTAACCCAGGGTTACCAAGTGGAGCGTAATTACACTACAGGGCTCCAGACTGCGACCAAATGGTCGCATTTTGCGACCAAAATTTGAGAGTGTGCGACTGCATTTTACATCCAGTCGCACATGCGCGACCAGTAAATTTGCCTCCCCCACCCTACGTAATTTTTTTATATATTAAACGTGGAAGAGGCATGTCAAAGATCAATTAGATAATCAATGAGACGCGAGCGCACACGCACGCAGGCAGACAAACACACTCGCGCACATACTCATGAAACGCGAGCACACACTCGCGTGATGCCCGTCTGTGAGGCGGCCACTGCGTGTGAGAAGAATAAGTCACTGTAAGTGGCTAAAATGTGTGGAGGGGGAGGGGCCTAGAGACAATCGAGCGCGCGTTAACATCTGTGGGAAGGAAACGGAGACAAATATCATCACAACCTGGGGGGTATTCCAGGAAGCATGTTTAAACTAGCCTGACTTTAAGCCTGAACTCTGGCTGAAATCCGCCTGAACTTGCTTACTCTGGGTATGTCGGTTCCAGAAGGCTGGATATGAGTTGGCGTAATTACGCTCGACTTGATAACCCTGGGTTAACGCACGTGCACAGCAGGTACATAAAGACATTCTCAATGGATCGCCGATTTCTGGAGTCACCATGGAAACGCGTGGGGAAAAAACAGAAAGCGCGACACTTGAGACGGAAGTGAGACGGAGTCTGAGATTTTAATGACGGCGTATGAAGATTATACGTCCAACAAAAAAGTAACACGGCTGCATCATCAAAAAAAGACTTTCTGCTTGGAGAAAATCAACAGACAAAGTAAACGCACGTGTTTTTGATCTTGTTTCCATTTTCCTTGTGACGCATATATATATATTGAACTCTCATATTCTAAGTTTGAGCCGGTGAATATGCTAATTTTTTTAACAATAAAAAAGACGGTAAAAAAATGCACGGAGTGCAAAAATTAATAAAAGAATTTCCCATCATTGTACTTGCAAAATGAGAGCGTAGGAGTGCTATGAAAACTCATCATCCTCTCCTTCGCTCTCACTCATGGTGCTGTGACATAAGCACAGTAGGACAAAATAACTCGGCAAAACACAGTAAAACAGCTAAACAACTAAACATATTTAGTCAAAAAGCCACACTTCAACCCAAAGTTACACCTACTTAATTGAATTAATTTGAATGAAAGTTAAATAATTGTCTGAAAACTACGTGTTATTTTTAAGGTGACTTAACAAAAAAATGATTTCTCTTAACTGAAGCAAATAATTAAGTTAGATCAAAGTAAAGAAGTTTAATTTTCCAACATCCATATGTGGTCCTATCACCCTCTCACTGTGGAAAAAGTATTATCTGGGCTTCTTCATCCACTAAATCATCTTCAAATGGACACGCCATGCTGCTGCACCTCTCTGAAAACAAACTAAGCTTCAACTAAACCTGCTCCGGACCAGGTTTTGTTCAGAGCATGAGTTGCCGAGGCAACTTGACCTACCCTGAGACATACCTCCATTTCTGGAACCGAAAGCTGAGGTTATCAACTTCCTT
The DNA here is from genome assembly GCA_023969325.1 of Oryzias curvinotus. NCBI lineage: Eukaryota > Metazoa > Chordata > Actinopteri > Beloniformes > Adrianichthyidae > Oryzias > Oryzias curvinotus. The sequence continues at coordinate 1,122,328 of CM043716.1, read as the reverse complement.
AGCCTCAAACTTATCGTGGGAGCTAGCATAACCAGCTTTCTGGAATACCCCCCTGATATATGCGTCTGAGCTATGAGTAAGTGAACTATTGATTCGTTCTTCCGACCTGCGGCTGGTGTACCAGTGACAGAACTACAGCAGGGGTCTCAAACTCGCGGCCCGCGGGCTATTTGTGGCCCCCAAGATGATATTTTGCGGCCCCCGCCTTAATGTTACTGCAGCCCGTCAGTTTGTATGAATTACACTTTTTCATTGTCGTGCACGGAGCTGACCAACCAGTCACAGTGGGGTATATGACTCTTGGGGGCGGGACAATGACAGGGCTTGAATGCAGGACACCTGACAGCCCCCTCCCTCCCCCTCCGCGGACCACATTAAGGAGTTCCTTACTTTCCTTTTTAGAATGTATCTATTCGCTCGTAATTTTCTGAATACATGCAGTCCGTGCTGAACTTTTCTCTGGGTCACACAGAACCGGAGGAAGGTTAAGTTTTGGTTACGGTTACGGCGGGGCATCAAACGGTTTATGCATGACTGTTACGGCAGCACACCGATCCCGCGGGAGTCGGGTCAGCCTGAGGAGAATGAACTTGAACATTAAACACACTCAAAAACACTCGAGAAAAAACATTAGTTTTAGACACACTGAAAATACGTGGGGAAAATGCAACGATAGACGTGCTTGAGATGAACCGGCACCTCGCCTGGATCGTTGGGGAGACCGGGGGGGGGGGGTTTATTATATATTTTATGATTATTTGAATGTTTTGTAATGTATGTAGCCTTTTTTTAATGAATTGGTATTTTAAATTATTTTAATTTATCACTCAACTACAAAAACCATCAGGACACATGTCCCATAATGCATTGTTTTGTAGTCTGTAGGGCAGCTTTCAGTCAGTTCAGTACTAAATTTCCAGCTGTGTTCGGGTAGGTTTGCCCCTTGCTTCCACCCCTTTCTCGCGATATTTTTGTGATGATTGACAGGTGATGTTCGAGCAAAGACAAAAATATATGTCTCACACCAGGTGATCTGCACAGCGTTGAGTTCACCTGGGTGATCTCAAACACGCTTATTGTGCATCTTGGCTGCACTTATTTGGTGTCACAAAGATAAATTTCCATCCGTTTTCTTTACTATTTGTTCTGTCATGACAGTGATGGTTCTGTCAGTTTACCTTGTTGCATCTTCAAAAGTGCAGAATAAAATGTGACACTGAATTTGAAACAGCACATTTTACTTTCTGCATCTATTATTAAAGTATTTATTAGTAATACAGTGGAAATTAGTGGATTTGATTAGCATGTTGATTTATGGTATGCGCCCCTAAATTTTCTGGTTGTGCCCCTAAAATTTTCAGTTGGGGGCCACTGTGCTCCTGGTGAAAAAAGTTAGTCTGGAGCCCTGCACTAACTCAAATCCGGTCATTTGGAACCGACATACCCAGAGTAAGCAAGTTCAGGCAGATTTCAGCCAGAGTTCAGGCTTAATGCCAGGGTAGTTTAAACATGTTTCCTGGTTGTGGGTTTAAATCCAGCACGCTGCATCTGGACGTTTACGTGACCCCCCCCAATCACCAGTGCCTTGGCTGAACTGCTGTCCGATCTGCAGATGTGGTTCTCAGTAAACAAAGGTTGCTGGTTTGAATTCTGTCTTCATGAAACAAAAACAGGTTTAAAGTCCAGTTATGGGAAACAACAATGTGAATGTTTTGGTTTCTGCTAAAACTGGGATTTCCTGCACCACCCACCCCCCCCTCACCAGCCATCTTTGTCCACTTCAATCTTTCAGCAGACATGAAGAAAGAAGACATGGAGGAGTCTCCCAGCCCGGCCTTTGAGGCTGCTGCACCCCCACCTGCAGATCCGGAGGCAGCTGCTAAAGGCAGTCCGCCCTCAACGAGTCCCGAGACTGATACCCCACCACAAAGCCATGGGGGTGGAGGTAAGCAGTGCTCTGCAAGGAAGAGTTATCAATGCTGAACATTCACTGCTTAGGACTGTGTTCTACTGGAAAGCAGAAGTTTGGAGGTTATCAGAGAAAGACTGCCGTCTGCAGAGACACTCACAGCCACGGACCTCCATGATGGGAGGAACCAACACAGCCACACTTCACTGATCCAGCAACGCTGATAGCTTTACTCAAATGTTTTTTGTGGGGCGAAAAAAGGCGCAGCGCTGCAGATGTCGCGGTGCAATTGCTTCTGTCCAGATGCCGCTGTGTAGCCGCAGAGGTCTAGATGCTGCGGTGCAGACGCAGCTATGCAGACGCCGCTGTGCAGATGCAGCTGTGCAGATGCGGTGCAGACACCGCTGTGTAGCCGCAGAGGTCTAGATGCTGCGGTGCAGACGCCGCTGTGCAGTGGCCATGAATGTAGTCTCATGCTGGTGCCTGATCAAGGTCTCAGCAGCCTATGTGCACTGACAGATCAAGCGATGATGTCACACTAAAACACATGATCACAGGTTGGAATCTTCAGAATCAGGACAGTTATCATTACTCCTGTATCTCCAGCACAACGATTCTGTAAGAACCTCAAAAAGAGAAATGATCTGAAATGTGTGCAGACGCAGAGGCTGCCATGTCTCAGTCCGATATGGCCGACGAGCTGAGCCGGCAGCTGGAAGACATCCTCAGCACCTACTGCCGGGAGTCAGAGGACGCTGGTGCCTTGCTCAATGGCCAGTCGCACAGCCTGGTGCTGAACGGGCTGAACTGTGAGAAGGAACACGAGAAGTCTGAGGACAGCAAAGTCAACGGCGGTCACAACAAGTCAGAGAAGGAGCAGAAGAAGACTCAGGAGAAAAAAAAAGTCAAAGGTTTGGGTGAGGACAAGATAACATTTACTGTTTTCTAACACTTGTGTTCTTCTAAAGATGGCTCTGACGTTCCTTCTGGTTTTCTTCTAAAGGGAAAGAGATCACCCTTCTGATGCAGACGCTGAACACCCTCAGCACTCCTGAGGAGAAGCTCACCGGCCTCTGCAAGAAGTACGCTGAACTGGTGAGCCGCTTCTCCGGATCTCTGTGACCCTGAACAAACCCACAGCTGCTGGAATCAAACCCGCAGCTGCTGGAATCAAACCCGCAGCTGTGGGTTTAAGAAAGCCAGCTGGAGCAAAACTGAGCTGGTTGGGATTTTTTTATGTTTTCAGTCATCAATCAGCATCCAAAAATCAATCAAAGTCCTCATCTTCTGTATCTGAAATGAACAGCTGGGCTACGTTCCTCTCAAACACACCAGGTTCCCTTTGGTCATCGTCAGAGTCCGTCTCGTTGCCGTGTGGCTCCTCATCAATGATGCCGGCTTTGTGAAAGCTCAAAGAACAGAACAAGCAGACACATTAGCCCAAGCTTCTACAATCCATTCACAAACTGAGGCGTAACTCGCCCGTCGCTGCCTCCCAGTCTTAGTAAAACTCTGTCTGCCATTCGACATTGTGACTCACCAGGATGTAGAAGGTCAGCGGCGCCTCGTCCATGTTGGTGATGTGGCTGGAGGTGTTTGTCTGTGATCTTTACACTGCAGTAGGAGGGGAAGATGAACAGCTTTTCATTGTAATCCACTACTGCGCCACTGTAGTCGTTGCCCGAATGGAAAGATGACGGCGTTTCATAAAGTAAAAGCAGAAGCTTCCTCTGTAAGCGTTACTGCCTTCAGTGGAATGGTGACTGCACAGACGCTTCTCCCAGCTGATCTCTGATCGTTAGTCCATCACTCCAGTCGCCTTGTTTCCACGGAAACTCAGCTGCTGTCGGAGTTTGTTTTCCAGCTTCCTCCACTTGTGAACCATAGATTTATTCATCTAGAATTCATTCATAGATTCAATAATCTAGAATTCATTCATAGAATTCATTAATCTAGAATTCATTCACAGATTCATTCATCTAGAATTCATTCATAGAATTCATTCATCTAGAATTCATTCATAGATTCATTCATCTAGAATTCATTCATCTAGAATTCAATCCCGTGTTCCTCGCACGTCTGTCTGATGACCGAAACCTGTCTGTTTTCCAGCTGGAAGAACACCGGAACACCCAAAGACAGATGCGAGTCCTGCAGAAGAAGCAGAGCCAGCTGGTCCAGGACAAGGACAACCTGAGGAACGAGCACAGCAAGGCCATCCTGGCCCGCAGCAAGCTGGAGAGCCTGTGCCGGGAGCTGCAGAGACACAACCGCACCCTGAAGGTGAGGAGCCCACGGCGCTGCGCTGCTGCTGAGCAGCCCGCTGGAACAGTGACTGTCTCTGCAGGAAGAGGGCATACAGAGAACCCGCCTGGAGGAGGAGAAGAGGAAGGAGGTGACGTCCCATTTCCAGGTGACGCTGAACGACATCCAGGCCCAGATGGAACAGCACAACGAGAGGAATGCCAGCCTGCGGCAGGAGAACGCAGAGCTGGCCGAGAAGCTGAAGAAACTCTATGAGCAGTACAAGCTGAGAGAAGAGGTAAGTCCTGGTCACGCTGGGGTTCAGGCTGCTGGGAGTCAGGGGTGCTTCATTTCCAACTGTGCCCCCCCACCCCCCAACCAGCACATAGACAAAGTGGTGAAGCACAAAGACCTGCAACAGCAGCTGGTGGATGCAAAGCTGCACCAGGCGCAGGAGCTGCTGAAGGAGTCGGAGGAGCGGCACGAGAGGGAGAAGGACTTTGTAAGGAAGTTTTTTACCCAAACCCCCCAGAATGCTGTTCACGGGGTCCTGGGACACAAATGTTATCTGGTTTTTACCCGGACAGCTGCTGAAGGAAGCCATTGAGTCCCAGAGGATGTGTGAGCTGATGAAACAGCAGGAGGTTCACCTCAAGCAGCAGGTTGTCTCCTTTTCCCCCTTCAGCTCCGCGTCTTCTCTGCTTTCGCTGAATCTTTTCCTTCTGCTCTCAGCTGTCGCTGTACACGGAGAAGTTTGAGGAGTTTCAGACCACTCTGTCCAAGAGCAATGAAGTCTTCACCACCTTCAAGCAGGAGATGGAGAAGGTGAGGCCTTGGAGGCTTGGAGGCACGCTCTTGACTTATGCCTTCAGCTGCTCCAGAAACACTTTTCTGTGTTCAGATGACCAAGAAGATCAAGAAGCTGGAGAAGGAGACGGCCATGTACCGCTCCAGGTGGGAGAGCAGCAACAAGGCTCTGCTGGAGATGGCTGAGGAGGTGAGCTGCTGTCTGTGCTGCTCCCAAAGGAGACACGCTTTCTGGAACAGCCCCCAAAACACATGCCGTGTGTGTGCTTGTGCATGTGTGTGTGCGTGCTTTCAGAAGTCGCTGCGGGATCGAGACTTTGAGGCGCTGCAGCTCAAAGTCCAGCGGCTGGAGAAGCTGCGGCGAGCGCTGAAGGTGGAGCGAAACGAGCTAAACAGGAAGGTCCAGGGCCTGAGTGGCGAGCCGTCCAGCACCACGGGGGCTCCAGGCGCCGACCCGGGGACCGACTCCCCGTCCCCACCCCCCACAGACTCTCTGCTTGAGCCCGCCTCCTGCTCCCGCCCCTGCCAGTGTGAGCCGGAGCCCAACGCCCCCCTCCAAGAAGCAAGCGCTGCTGCTCCGGCTCAGGAATGAAGCCTCGGGCTCCTGCAGAAGCAGCAGCCCCCCCACACACACACAGCTGCTGCTCCTCCTTCACACGCCACTGGAAGAAACGGGACAGACGGACCAGAACGGCCGATGGGTCCAACAGGTGTCCGTCTCTGCAGACCGCTCCTCCACAGCACTTCAAATGCTGCAATAATCCCATTTCCTGCAATAATCTGATTTCCACCTCTCGCTGCTCGTCAGTTCTGGCGCGTTCTGATGTCCTGGTCTGCGGCGTGGAACGGCTGCAGTGTGGGACGTAGTTTAGCGTGAGATCAGTCTCCACAGAGACTTCCTGGTCTTTAGCCAGCACCGTTTTGGGTCAGGAGGTGCCATGAAGGCCGTGTCCCACAGACGCATCTCATCCTCTGCGGTCGCTTTGCTGCATCCCTGCTGGGGGGCGTGGGGCTGCATCCCTGCTGGGGGGCGGGGGGCTGCATCCCTGCGGGGGGGCGGGGGGCTGCATCCCTGCTGGGGGGCGGGGGGATTCAGGCAGACTTTGGGACTGTCTCCTGATCCGCAGTAGCTCAGATCAGGTCTTAGCAGAAGAATGTTCCGGCACTTCTATGCAATGCTGGCTGGCTTCCTGCCGTCGTGTCTGAAGCACTTGGACTAGAATGTAATTCTGTTTCCGGTTGGATCTCTGTTGTGGAGGGACTGAAGTCATTTGACTTTAAGGGATTGTTTGGCATCTGCCATGATTTTAAAAATGTTCACAGCCGAGTGGAAGAAAGAGAAACTTCAGATTTTTTTGGGACTTTTTTCTCCAACCCTTTCTTTTTTCTTTTTAAGCTTTTTTCTGCTTCTTTGTTAAAATGATGAATACTAAAACTCAAAAGCTAAAGTTCATTTCCTCTGTTGTGCCCCGGTTGACTGGTCTGAAGGAACCAAAGATCCTCTCCCCGTCTGTTTTTGTCTGATGTGAATAAAACTCTAATGTGCTGAGGAGACTCTTGGATTCTTTTACTCACGATGTCAAACATTTCAGGGATTGACCTGATCGTCTCTACAAAAGCAGAATTCAGAAAGCTTGTTCCGTTAGTCAGAAAGCTTCCATAAAAACCTATTTGCATCTGTTCCCATCATGGTAGAGGAGTGTAGAACTGACCATGCAGCCACTGAAAATCCTTTCCAGATCCTTCTTAAATAAATGTGAAGAATGATTGGATTGTTTTCCGTGAAACCATTCAAACGATCATTTTTAATGAATTGGTTTAATGAGCCCTACTATTCATATGTCATCTGTGGTCACCTGCTGGTTTGAAGGTGTAAACTTTAGGGAAATAAAAAGTTTCCAACTACGGATGTAAAACTTGAAAGAAATATTGAAAATGAACAAAAAATGTATTGTAAATTTGAAAAAAATATATTTTAAAATTGAAGAAATACTGAAAACTGAAATAAAAAAGCAAAATGTAAAACTTATCAAATGGAAAAAAGCATTGAACAACTGCTGTTTTGTTTTTTGAACTCTTCGGTTTCTGCGTTTTGGTGGTGGGGGCGGCACATTGGGGGCTGTCCCACTGACTGTAAATGGGAACTGGACAGAGTGACTCCTCCCCCTTGGCGTTCCAAACAGGAAGAACCCGCTGGATTCAGGAAGCCAAACTCCCATAGACTTGTATAGAGACATAACCAGCTGTTACTCAGTCTTTCTATTGGTCAGAAGAACTGTTCTGGATCTGATACTTTTTTGTTTAAACATTTTATTCATGATCCAGTTTTTTTCTTCATTGCAAGTTACTTGTGGTGACAGGTTTTAGGCGTATTTGACATCACCCAGGCGGACTAACCAGCATACATCACTTGGCGTGATCTCAAACACGCCAAATTATCGCCTGACCCGCCTGATAACTACAAAAACTAAATGCATTGTGGGAAACTGTGTTCTTTAGTTTAAAGTGATGCTAAACAGAAAAACTGCTGGCATTCAATGAAGGAAATATTTTGTAACTTTCTACAAATAGTGAATCACTGATGAAAAAATTAACAAGGTTTTTTTCTACAAATGGTCACTGAAATCAACATCACTTAGATGACTTTATCATTAGAAGTTATTTTATTTGAAATATTTAATTCTTGGATGTTTTCTACTGATAATCATTTTGGTTCTAATGCTAAATGACAGACAGAAATGTGCATTTATGCAACAAAAGGAAGTCATAAGTACAGGCATCACAAATAATCTGTGATTCAGTGTTTTATTTTTGCCTTTAAAGGTTAAGTTTTATTTGAATTTTGTATATTTCTCTAGGAAAAGTGCACAAGCATCACTGCAATGAGCCAGAATCAGCCCGGTGGCTATTTTTCCTCTGTTCTCCCCGGACAGATGGTAAAATTTAATGGCTTACAAGCTAAAAAGAACAATTAGTTACAATTGAAAATATCCATAAAAAGGATATGTAGGAAAAGTGCAATAAGAAGACTATGATAATTATGTTATAACGGGGCGGCCGTGGTGCAGAGGTAGGGCGGTCGACTCTTGATCGTAAGCTTGCAGGTTCGATTCCCGCCTTGCACGCCCATGTGTCGAAGTGTCCTTGGGCAAGACACTGAACCCCACCTTGCCTCTGGTGGGAGGTTGGCGCCAGTGTTCGGCAGCGGAGCCACCGCCAGTGCGTGAATGTGTGTGTGACTGGGTGAAGGGGACTGTAAAGCGCTTTGGGCCTTCGTAAGAAGGTAGAAAGCGCTATATAAGTATACGCCATTTACCATTTAAAATACCTATTGATAATTTTAGGCTAAAAATAGGCAACATACATTACAAAACATGACAAAACAGCACAGATCATACTAAGGGGGAGGGGCATATGCAAATTCAACCGCATGTTAAGGACAACCCCTACTTCCTGTTCTCGTTCAGTCTTGCTGCAAGTCAGTGTTCGCCTCAACCCCTCCCTTCTAGTGTTCCCATTGCTTGTAACCAGTCGACAGTCCGAGTTGCTCTGAGTCATTGTATCTATAGCAACTACTGTCACCATTGCCATCATACGATGACTCGGAACAACTCGGACCAATCACTGTCGACTGGTTTCAACATGGCGGCGCCCGTATCAGGTGGCAATGGTGAGAGATGTGGCCTCATTTCACGAGGGCCGGAGGTACGGGTTCTTCTATGGGTGACGTCACACCTCCAGTCATCCATGGCTTCTACGGTCTGTGGTTGGCCTTCCCAGGCGCCTTTCCCCGCATGCAGCCGCCTGGTCTGGCTGACGATCCAGAGAGGCGCTAGTTCATCCCAAACACGCCTTTTGTCTAGCCTGCTTTCAAGTGGTAGGGGCGTGGCCTTCCAATGGCTAAATTCTAAGTGGTTGCTATAGAAACGTTGACTCAGATTGACTTGGACCAACTGTTTACAGACGATGTCTAGTTCCAACATGGCAGCTTCTGTATCACGCAAAAATGTCGACTGTATTGACTTTTTTTTTTTCAATATCGTCATCTGGTATTTCCAAAGAATAGGCTGGACACACAAAAAGAACGACAATTCAAACGCAAAACAGTGGCTGTTGCAAAACATTTGGTAACTGACGGAGTATTAAATTACAAACCCAAACAGGCTTTTTTTAAATTAGGACTTTAAAGCCGTAAATTTATGAGAAAAAGTTGTAACTTTTAAATTAGGGTTAGCATATTTTATTCAAATGTATGTATGTAATGTTCACTGTTCCTCTTGAGGAACAGTGAACATTTAAGCAGCCTAGAATGTTACCTGGCTTTTCTGTTTGTGTTTTAAGAAGTCATGAAGCACACAAAGCATCACAGTGTTGGTTCAGATTTCACACAGAAGCTCTTCTGGATTTTCCCTCTCTTTGGGTGTCGGTTCAAAATCCTTTTAAAGGAGATAAAAAAGTACAAATATTTTAAAGATGAAGCCATGGAAAATGTTACACGTGACACCCCCGCAGAGAAGGATAAAGGCGTGCTGTTTTTGTTTCCAGATGGTCGTGTTGATTGTCATTGTTGTTAACGCCGCCAGGGGGCGATGTGTCCACCGGAAGTTCTTTGGTTTGTGACGCAAGCATTCCTTTTCCGGTGCAATTCCAGGGCGCCTGAAAACACGAGAGTCCCCCTTTCCTCTTTTCGTCTGAAGCTAAGTACCTTGTATCGCACTGACTGGGGCCGCGTGGCTGACAGAAATGGTGAGTTGTGGCTTTTCTGAAGCTTTGTTGTGTTTCGGCCATGTTTGCTTTGTATTTGGCTTCTGGTTAGCTTAGCTCCGCAGTTAGCCGGTCGGTCGGTGTCGTGCTTGCTAGCACTCATGCTGTCGGTGAGGCTGAGAAAGAATAGAAATCATTTTGATTTCTTTAGAATGTTTTTATTTTAGGCCAAATTCGGAGGTTCACGCGCCACGGCAGCTAACTGATGATTTTCTACAATTTTAAAAACTCAAACCAGGATTATAAACTACAAAACGCACCGTTAAGTCTTAAGTCCAACCATAGCTAAACCTAAAAAACTGCAATAATTTGAATAATAATTATTTTTCCTGCAGGCTGGTTTATCAGCTGGCAGTTGTTTTTGATTGGTTAAAGTTAACCTTTGCGCCGCGCTGCAGACTGTCTTTAATGCTCAAACTAAAGGTTTTGTGATGCTCCTGGCAGAAACCCATCCTGCTGCAGGGCCACGAGAGGTCCATCACTCAAATCAAGTACAACAGAGAGGGCGACCTGCTCTTCTCTGTAGCTAAAGACACGGTGAGTCCTCGCCTGCCCCCCCTCATCTCCAGCTGTTTGGGACTCACTGACTTGTGTCCCTGCAGGTTGCAAATGCGTGGTACTCCGTAAACGGCGAGAGGCTCGGCACTTACAACGGACACACGGGGGCTGTGTGGTGCGTGGACTGCGACTGTATCCTTCCTCGTGTGAGGGTGTATGTGTGCATGCTAGCTCCTGAGGCCGCGGGGAGTTCCTTAACACGCCTTCTCAGGGGACACGAAGAACGTTCTGACAGGATCAGCAGACAACAGCTGCAGGCTTTGGGACTGCGAGACCGGTCCGTAAAATCCTAACGGGTTTATGGTGTGAGCCAGTTCCAGGAGCTGACATTCAAACAGAACCGTGTCTCCTGCTCACAGGTAAGCAGCTGGCGCTGCTCAACACCAGCTCTGCCGTCAGGACGTGTGGGTTCGACTTCAGCGGGAACATCATCATGTTCTCCACAGACAAGCAGATGGGTTACCAGTGCTACCTGAACTTCTTTGACCTGAGGGACCCACAGCAGATAGGTGTGATTTAGCAGGAGGCCTGGAGTTTGGAGGTCCTTGTTAGTTTGCGGTATCTTCATCCTCCTCCAGTGAAGCTGGATGTTCAGCTTCATTCGAGCTTCTGAAAAGCTGCCAGGAAAGTAATGAATCATGACTGAAGCATTCTGTCTGCAGACGACAACAACCCGTACCTGTCCGTACCCTGCAACGAATCCAAGATAACCAGCGCAGTGTGGGGGCCGCTGGGCGAGTTTGTCATCGCTGGCCATGAGAACGGCGAGATCAGCCAGTTCAGCGCTAAGGTTGGAGGCTTCAGACCTGCATGAAGATTCTTTCTGAAGTGAAACTGCTTCATGTGCCGTTTCCCTGTGAGCAGTCTGGAGAGGCGCTGAAGAAGGTCAAGGAGCACACCAAACAGATCAATGACATCCAGTCCTCGGTGGATCTGACCATGGTCATCACCGCCTCTAAGGATAACTCTGCCAAAGTAACTACCGCTCTGCTGCTGAGTGACCGTTCTGAGGAATCTCGAATTAACTCTGAATGTTTTGTTTTTTAGCTGTTTGACTCCAATTCTCTAGAAAACATCAAAACCTTCAGGACAGAGAGGCCTGTCAACTCTGCTGCCATCTCCCCCATCAAAGACCACGTAAGAACCCCTCCTATAGTTTGAAAGAGATCAGGTGGATGCAGGTCAGTGATGCACATTTCCTTTCAGGTTGTGATGGGAGGAGGACAGGAAGCAATGGACGTTACCACCACCTCCACCAGGATCGGCAAGTTTGAGGCCAGGTGAGTCTGAGCCGCACGTCCGTCAGTCGTGAAGCCACAAACGCACCTTCAGCAGGAAGAAGAGTCGATCCACGTTAGCATGGTCTCCATCAGAACAGGGAGAAACGTTTTCGGCCTGGAAGAATCCAACATTCCAGAGCAGAGGTTCTCAAAGTTTTTGTAGTGGAGGGCCAAATGAAGGACTCGACATTAGACTGGGGGCCAGTTTTGCTCTAGACGAACAGTGTCAGCTACTTTCAGCATACATTCTTTTACAAACTCCCCGTCACTGAAGGGCTCCACTCCTACGGCCGTTTCCAAAGCCACAACGTAGCTTCCGTCACAGCTTCACTGCATTCAGCCATTTTTGTAAACATCTGGGGCCTCATTTATAAAACTTTGCGTAGGATTTGCGTCAGAAGTGGCGTACGGATGAAACATAGGACGTGCGTACGCACATCCTACGCATCCTTCCCTTAATAAATCACAACCAATTCTAAATGCTGTGCAGCTTTTGCAGCTTCATGACACGCCCATAGTTGCCCATAAATAGTCCGTGAAACACCCATAAAATGAATATTAATTGATTGCGAAACCATGGCAAAGACAGAGAGGAAATCAAAAAAATGTCACTTCACTCGATGTGAAGTAGAAGTTATCATTGGCGAGGTGGAAAAGAGGAGAAAAATGTTGTTTGGAGGGCACAGTGTGGGCATTACTAATGCCGAAAAGGCATGTGAGTGGCAAACGGTGGCAGACGCCGAAATAAAAAAGAAATGGTCGGACATCAAAGTCGAGGCAAAAAAAACGTCTAGGGCTCCATTGCCAGAGTGTGTCTGCCACGGGTGGGGGACAGGGGACACCGGAGCTGACCCCTCTAGATCAGTGGTCCCCAACCTTTTTGTCACTGTGGACAGGTACAACGCAAGGCACGTTTACCGCGGACCGGGGGGGGGTTTGAGGTGCAACGCAAAACAGACTTTACGTGGACCAGGGGTGGTATTTTCTCTTTAGTAATGATAATAACAATAATAATAATAATTTTCCCCTTGTCAAAGCAACTTTCTAAAGAAGTTTGTTTTTTGCTCATTTTGGTTGTTTGGGTTTAATTTTAGTGGGGTTTATCACCTGATGTTTGGTGTCGCGACTTTGGCGTGCGTTAAGTGTGACAGATGTAACAAAGTGAATCCGGTCACTTTTCAAAATAAAACGTTTTTGTCGAAAAAAAAAAAAACAATAAAATGGATATTATTTTTTCTTTCTGTGCGTACCGGTGCCAAAATTTCCCGCGGCCTGGAACCGCTCCGCGGCCCGGTGCCAAGTGTCCGGTGGTTGGGGACCACTGCTCTAGATGAGAGACTATCGGCAATTATTGGGGAATCCCTTTTAAGTGGCGTGGTGACTGAGGCGGAGGGGGGGGACACCAACGCGCCAGATACACCGGGTGACACCCCCCAAAAGCTCCAACAGGACGGCTCGAGGAAGTAGGAACTGGCTCATAAGCCACTCGTCCTCGTTTGCCAGCAAGTCTTCCTGCTGTCTAAAGATGCGTTTTCTCCCAATTTTTCCATTTGCCACATCTTCTAAGATCCAAGATCAGCCATTGTGCGTCATTACGCATTGTAATGGAGCATTTTATTTCCATCCATTTAATTGCATCTGACAAGCTACAGATGTCGGTAATAATCCACGTGGAAATGGGAAATTGTTCAGCGCAAATGTAATTTCTTGTTGCTTTCTGAATGGTTGAGACATATGTCATACATTGTTTTATCAAGAATAAAACAAACTAAAGGCTGATGCATGAATACCATAATTCCGTAGCTTATGAAGAAATGATTAACTATGAAAACAACTTTCCCCAGTGGACAATTAATACGTCTGTCTGTCTGTCTGTTTTTTTCGCATGCATCTGGCGGCGTGTGCACACGCAGCGGCTCCTCTCCCCCCTACCTTCAGTGTTTTTTTCTTTTCTTTTGGCTTTATCTTTTTGGGTTTCAAGGATTTATTGTTTTTAAAAGAATGTATTTTTAAGTCGTTTATTTATTATTTTATATGCTGCTTGCACTTTGGGGTGAGAGGAAAGCAATTTCATCTGTGCTGTATGTCTTACGGATGCTGCATATTTGACAATAAAGCTGACTTTGACTATATCTGCTCCGCCAGACGGACACATTGAGGAGAATATCAGTTTTGTACATTATTTTGTTCTGTTAACTATATTATTCATGAGGAGGAATTGCACAACATGCCAATATTGCAGAACATATTTCAATTTTCTTTTTGCAAATAAGTGTTCATTTGAATTTCTGTTGTAATTTTCATTTGATTTTTTTTTGTTTGTTTCACTGCTGATCGATCAAACGGGTGTTCGTGTAGGCTGTTCATTGTGAGACTTGCTTTGTGAAGTCTTCATGTTATTTATGAGAGGCAGTATTGTCATTCTCACGTGTTTCTTCCATCTGCCGACGGTGTCGCCGTTTATCATTTCACCCGTTTTTTGCGTGAAGGACCGCACATTTTCCCGTCATGTTTGCTTTTGATAAATCTCAACTATTGCGTAGAGAGTGGCGTACGCCTTCTTTTGTGCGTACGCAACGTTTATAAATGAGGCCCCTGGAAGGAGCAGCATATCCTTGTTGTTGTTGGAGCTTATTGTTGTCCTTCCCAGTAAATTTGTCATGGTTTTTATGATTTGGAAAGTATTGAATTCTTTGAGTGTTGCATTTACCTGCGTGCAGATAGGCACAGGACTTCATCCATGAGGAACGACACAGTAAGCATCTGTCTACTTAGCTTGAAAGCGCCTTTTCTCCTCGCCAACACGTTCTTCCTCAAAGGAACCTGCTCTGGCTCTCTCTGAATCCCGCTCTGATTTCATTTCCACTGCTGTGGTCACGGTCCTTCCTGTGGCAGAGGCAACGACATAGAAAATGCTGTCTGCCCCTGGAGGCGAAATGAATGCACTGCACCGTTGACACTCTAATGACCTTTTTTCCTGCAGATGTTGCCAGAAGTCACAAAATATTTTTCCAAGCAATCTACAGCTAGTTTAATAACCATCAATTAGGATTTATAGAGGGCCACCAAAAATCATTCCGTGGGCTGCCATTGGCCCCCGGGCCGCATTTTGAGAACCCCTGTTCAAGAGGAACAAGAAAACCCCAGAGCTGAAATCTCTGCCTCTTCCAGGTTCTTCCATGCAGCCTATGAAGAGGAGTTTGGCAGGGTCAAAGGTCACTTCGGTCCAATCAACTGTGTAGCTTTCCATCCTGATGGTAAAAGGTAACCCTGACACTTGTTTTGGGGTGGGGGGAGGGGGGGGGGTGTTCTGAAGGGTCTGATCTGACTCCCGTTTCTGTCTGCAGCTACAGCAGTGGAGGAGAAGACGGCTACGTCCGGATTCATTACTTTGACCCTCAGTACTTTGACTTTGAACTGGAGGCGTGACCCCCTGCAGGCCCACCCCTCCTCCAACAGCGTTTCAGTTCAGAATAAAGAGCGACAGAAGATGATGTGACTGCTGTGTCCTTTGTTCCATCACTAGCCGCGGTTACATGGGCAAAATATCCTGATGGGATCAATGGTCGGGTTAAAATTCACCCGTGCACATGGGCCCAGAAAACCTTTTTCCGATTTCCACACTTTCGGTCGGAATAAATCATTTGGTCATGCGCAGTAGTGCTGAAAATCCCGGAAGGGAAATGTGTCCCGTTGTAAACAAACCTTTGCTGTCACATTTATGCAGCAGCTCGGTAAAAGAGACGATCTTCCAAACGTGCTTTTTATTAATATTATGAAAATATTATGAAGCGCCTGTTTGCTCATCATTTTATATTTAATCCGTGTGGTTAGTGCTTTTTTTGTGGAAGAACGGAGCTTGAAGGGTTAGGACAGGCTATAAACACGGGCTAACAACAGTAGCCTTGATGGACACAAAATCCAGGACCATGTGAGAAAAGCTGCAATCTGCAGCTTGGCTGCACGGTAACCCTTGTGCTGTCCTAGGCACTTTAACATTGGGAGTTGGGTCATATAGATTCACTAGACAGTGCACTGAACCTTTTTTTTTTTCAAATTTTTGTGATCCTCACTGGTTCAATGGATTACATGAAATTTTTCCACCTTTGTCATGGTAGAGAGAACTTTTCAAAGTAAGGGTGGGGTCATCCAAGACAGCACAAGGGTTAACCCTTGTGCTATGTGGGAATAACATCAGCTTTATTTTGTCGGGACACAACTGGAAACAAATCCATGTGATTGTTTGGACAGTTTTTAAGGACTGAGCAACATTTCTGCTTTGAAGCTCGCCCCCCCCCCCAAATCCACTCTGAGGTGACGGGCCGAGCTCTGCTCGGTTCTCTTGAGTCCTGCAGCCGCTAACCCTTAGCGGCGGGTCGGCTCGCAGTCCGAATCGTCACACATAACAAAACGCACACGTATCAAAGCATCCCAGCCTCAAATACGTATTAATAAATCCGGCTGCTCTGCTCAGAGAGGTTGCACCAGAACCCGAACGCAGAGCTCGGGTGCCAGGTCCAGACCTCAGTGGGCACGAAGCACTCCTCCCCGGCAGCGCCTTCGTGAGGGGTGAAAGAGAGGCAGAGAGCCAGCGGGGCGAGAGTGGAGCGGCGCTTTTCATGGGGCGTCCACAGAGCAGCTGGTCGGTCCCGTTTGAGCTCCAAAGCTTTCTCTCAGTGAAACACCAGCTATGAATGACGTAAACCAGAGCAGTAGTGACACACGATTGTAATGAACCATTTACATGTACCACGATCGGATAAACGATCGGTATAACCCACCTATCTCCATCGGAAAGAAATTTTAATCCGAACGAGTCTGACCGGGGCAGACTATTCCGAACGGCGGGTTTACATGACGCATTTTCTTTCCGATCAGGCGTTCTTTCCGATTACTTTTGCCCGTGTAAACGCGGCTACTGACGTCAGGATCTGGGTTAGAAAAACCCCACCCCCAAAGTGGGTCGGACCCTTAAAGACACGGAGGCTCAGAATGTGGCTTCAATCTTTATGTAGAACAATAGAAAATATAAAAAACATTCACTCACCAACGTCTGCAGGTTCACATTCATACATGTACATGGGGGGGGGTCCTCATGGTTTAAAATAACTTACAGGACAGTTCAGGAACTGTGTGTGTGTGGGGGGGGTGTTATTTCAAACAGTATAGGGACAGTTCAGTCCAGCTGCTGATCTGACAAATACAAAAAGGATTTTTAAACATCAGGACTTCAGAGGAGGGAGGGGGCGGAGTCTTCTGTGGTCCAACTTCAGGTGGTCTTTGCTTCTTCTTTTGGTCTGAAACATGGAAACATCTTCACATTTCTGAGACTCCCCGGCATGCAAAAGCATGACTGTTTCTCACCCTGATGTGTCCATTTTCTCCTCTTCCTTTTCTTCTTCTTTCACTTCTGGTGACAAAAAGGCAGCGTTTGGTAAAGTCACAACTGTTCACACGCCTCTCAGATGCTCTCACCTTTGATTTCCTCTCCTTCCTTCTCGTCCTCCTTCTTCACTCGTTTTGCCTTCTTGTGGTTGGCTGCGTTCCTCCGGCCTCCTCCCTGCCCCTCCGCCTCGTCCTCAGACTCTGAGAACTCCTCCTCGCAGGCGATCCTCTTATCGTGGGCTCGGACTGACAACACAACAGCCACAAGGTCACAGCAGAGCATCAAGCAGCCTGAAGGCCGAGGCAGCAAAGCTTCCTACTGGAGATGCGTTTGTCGGGGTCCGCCTCGTCCTCGTCCCCGCTGTCTGGGTGGGGAGCATCCTCTGGGATGGCCTGCATCTGGACTCCGGGCGCGTGAGGCAGCATGCGCAGGTTTTCAAAGAGCCGCTGTTTGATCTTCTCCAGGTACTCGGTGGTGTTCTGGTTGGTCATGTTGGAGGGGCTGATGTGGAGCTTGAAATCAGGGCCGAAGTACTCAAAGTAATCGTTGTAGGGCAGCTCGTTGGGGATGGAGGAGTCCAGCGCCACAGCGGTTTCAAAGGTCCAGCAGCGGGCCACGTTGCGGATGGTGTAGCCGCCTCCGCCCAGCATCAGTAGGGGGAGGTTGAAGCCCTTTATGTACTCCACACACTTGGCATGGCCTTGAGGAACCAACAGGAACAGGTCAGGTTTGCAGTGAGGAGAGAGCAGAGCCTGCAGAGCGTGAAGGACTCAAACCTTTGATGGTGAGGTTAAAGCAGCCCAGCCTGTCTCCAGACAGAGAGTCTGCTCCACACTGCAGGACCACCGCGCTGGGCTGGTACATCTCCATCACTTTAGCCATGATCTAGGACGAGTAAGACTGATAAGAACTGGAGATGATGGGCGTGTAGAAGCCGGTTGGAACCACAACCTACCGGTTTGAAGATTGCTTCGTAGGACTCATCGTCAATGCCGTCTCTCAGAGGGTAGTTGACCGCGTAGTACTTCCCCTTCCCGGCTCCAATGTCCTGCACAGGTTGAGGTGAAACATCATGGTCCAACATGAACCACGGTCAAGTTCTAACCAAAACCCCATCATTTCCACAGAAACAGCTACCCTCAGGTCTCCGGTGCCAGGGAAGTACTCCCCATACTTGTGGAAGGAGACGGTCATGACCCTGTCTGTGGTGTAGAAGGCCTCCTCCACCCCATCGCCATGGTGGATGTCAATGTCTATGTACAGCACCCTCTGATGATATCTGAGGACAGAACAAACCCCCAGTGACACCCACGTTCTCTGGACCACAGAGGAGAACGCACACCCGGGAAACTTGCAGCAGATCCAGACGTTTCAAACATTCTTTTCAGGCGAGAGGGGAACAGCTTCTCCAGTGAAATCCAGATCTTTAATCACTTCAGACTAAAGATCAAGGTTTTCACCAGAACTTCAACCAGCAGACAAACAAGAAAACGAATCCAAATGGCTGGAGCGAGCTGAGAATGGAACCTGCAGCTTGAAGACACGTTGCTAAATGTGTGAGGCAGCATGATGCTGCTGCTGTGTGAGCTTACTTCAGCAGCTCCAGGATAGCCAGGACGATGTCGTTGACATAGCAGAATCCAGAAGCCTCAGACTTCTTGGCGTGGTGGAGCCCGCCGGCCCAGTTGATGGCGATGTCCGTTTGCTGCTTGTTCAGCTTCACCGCTCCAGCTCAAAGAAGAAAAGGTCAAACAGCATCAAAGGTCTGTGTTGGACTTTCCAACAGTCCTGTTGGTGTACCCATAAGAACTGCAGACAGTCGTCATGTGAAAACATTCGGACAGGTCTGTATCTGCTGTGCTGAAGACTGTAAACAGATGAACATACCAACAGAGCCTCCAGTGGAGAGCTGACAGAACTCAAACAGGCCATCAAACACGGGACAGTCCTCTCCAACGTTAACTGAGGAACAGGAGAATGTCAAACCCGCTGAACATGAAGCCTGCCAGGACTACAGCTGAGCGCAGGAGGAGACCCACATCTCTGCATCTGCTTGCTGTACTCCGACATGTTGTCCGGGCGGATGGACCTCAGGAACTTGATGTAATCGTCACTGTGGTACTTGGTCATCTCCTCCGCACTGGCTTTGTGGGGTCTCTGGAGAAAGGTGCAGATGGTGAGGTTTCACGCAAATAAAGCAGGCTGTGCAGCTCTGCTGAACAACGTCCACCGTTTAGGCTTTGACATGCAACAGTTTGGCCTCCTCCTCTGATTGTCCAGGCATCCGACCACACCAGAATTCACTTTGATGAGGAAAAGTTTAAGAGAATTAAGACTAAAACTGTTTCTTCAGCGGAGCTTCTACCATCTAACATGCAAAGTACACAGAAAGTGGTGAAGCTCCATCTAACTCACATAGATCTCCATCTTCCTGTACAGTCCATAGTTGAGGAGGAGATTGTGGGTCATGCGGATCCTGTGGGGTTTCATGGGATGCCCTTGGCCGTAGTAATAGTTTCCCACATCACCTGTGTGAGAACACATCGTAACTTTATTTAAAAGACATTTACATTGCAGCAATATAGACAACCAGCGTTAAGTCCTAACATGACCTGTTTTTCTGCCGCGGCCTATAATGCACCACAAGACAAAGAGGCAGACTGACCCCAGGTTTGACAGGTAACCACATAAAAAGGTTGCAAACTTTACAGCATCAGTTGATGTGAGGATTTCTGTTTCCCTGTCCCAGATCAGATTCTGCCCTGACCGTCCAACCAAAACTCCAGCAGGTTGTTGTGTGACATCCAAGACTGACTCTGCGCTTTGCAGGTCTGGTAGAGCAGCAGCAATGTGTTGGAATCAAACTGTCATAAAAGTTCAGAGAACCTTCGAGATGAGTTGGAACATCCATGAATGATCCTAAGATAATGTCCTCATGAGCGAACAAACAGAAACCAGAGAGACTGCAGCGTTCAGAAAGTCACAACCAAGAGGTTGCAGGACTATGACTAACCAGCGACGGTTCCCACTGAATTCATGAGGTCTTCATCCTCACGATTGTCCCTCATCTTTAGCACAATGTTGACCCTTTTCCAATAAACATGCAGCTAAACAATGACAAGGTTTTAGTGTCAGTTCATGACCCCACAAAGGTGAAGGTTTAAGACAAACCCAGGGAACTACATTACCCAGAGTTCCATGAGGAACCAGTGACATTCACACAGAGATAATGAGGACAACTTCATTATCTCTGGATTTCTTTGAATGCATGGAGACATTTGGGGATTTTTCAGGAGTCTGCAGATCTCTTACAAACACAATTTTAGAAAGACCCGCAGAAATCACGGAGAAACGCGTGCGTGAAAATCCAAAGATCCGCGCGCTGACGGCTGCGCGCGTGCGCCACACTCAGACAGATGCAGGAGAAACCCGCAGTTTCTCTCTAAGTCTAAAGAGCTTTGAAGATGTGGCACGCTCGGGAAATGCCTCATTCGGGACTTGTCGTTCGGCTGGAACCCCCGCATTACCACCGAACCGGCTGCCGCCGGCCGTTTGAAGGGTTCCGTGAGACGGCCTTTAATGCTAAAGGGGACCGAAGGGACCGCCGCAGAGCCGCAGCCCGCGCAGCGTCGGGCTAACGGCTAACTCGGCTAAGCTTCCTCCAGCCCACCGGCATGCTAGCTGCTTTGTTTGTAAACGGAACCCAAAGACGTTTCTCCGGAATTGACTGCGTTACTGTTAGCTAACATTCGCATGATCAGCATTTCATCTACACCAGTGTTTACCATCGTAGTAGTAGCAAACTTTCTTCTTTGTTCCTTGACTCAGCGCCATTTTACATCAGTTCGAGCTCGCCGGCTTCTGTCTTCTTTCTAAGCAAGGAGCTCTCGTCGACCAATCAGCGGCCACTCACCGCTCAACCGGGAGGCGCTGGTGTTTAAACTAAACAACTATGCAAATTAAGAGTGCGGAGAACAGGCAGAACAGGCAATCCCAACAAAAAAGATACTTTCTCATAGATAACTGGAGACCCATTAGTCTACTTCATAATGTCTATAAAACTCTGACACAATATTAGCCATGAGACTAAAATTTTCCTTTTTTTTTAATCTGTAAAGCCCAAATTCATAACAATAGCTGTTGGCTTCGTGTTCTGGACACAGTAACAGAGCAGAATCAGTCAGGTTTCATGAAAGACGGTGCATCTCCTACAATCTTAAGACTAGTTTTAGATCTCATACACTATTGACCTGGCTTTGCTACACATTTCAGCTGAAATGTGATCTGTGATGTAATTACTTATTAATAAAAAGTTAAAGAAACCCCAACCACACTGTACTCACAAAGCTGTGAGGAATTGAGCTTTGATACACACACACACCTACACATGCACGCACACACACACTCAGTCCTGCTGTATGCATCACTTTTGTTAGAAACATCTGGTATACTATACAGGTCCCTCCCAAAAAATTTAATATAATGGAAAAGTGTCATATTTTCAATAAAACTTTCATAGAATATAGATTCAGTGCCCACAGTTTAATTTATTTCAAGTATTTATTTGTGTATTTTTACATGACTTTGGGTTCCAGCTCATAAAACTCACAGAAACAGGATTTCTGACATTTGGAATATTGTGAAGAAATAACTATTTACTTCTCAGTTTTTGCAAAAAGATAAAGACAGAGATAATGATCAAATAAACCAATTAAAGTATTTTCAAATGTCTATCTTCAGTCCTTCAGCAGTCTGGACAGAGCCCAGGTCCTGCTGGAAGAGGAAATCTTCATTTCCATCCAGATCCTCAGCAGAAGGAATCATGAAGTCCTCTAGAACTTTCTGCTAGACGGTTGCAGTGATTCTGGATTGAAGAAAGCAGAGTTTACCAAGACCAGAGCTGGACATTTCAGCAGAACTAACTTAATGATACTGAACATTTCTTTTGTTAAACAGTGTTGTCTGTGTGACATTCTCGGTGCTGAAGCTTTTGTAGGAGTTTTTGCAGCAAACATTTATTTTTGATGATGTTTACTGAGTCCATCTGTGTGTACAGTGACGCTTAAATTATAACATTCATTTCAATTGGACTATCGAACAGGAACAAATGAGAAATGACCTGTTCTTTTAGGACGTCGTTAGGAAAGAACGTTTGTCACTTTAGACTATTATGTTCTACTTGTGTAAAGGTGTAGGTATGTTAAAGTATCTCATAAGACAGGACACATATGGGCTCATATCCCGCATTCTAACACTACGTTGTTTTATTATCAAATACAGTTTAACACTAGAAGTCCCAAGGAGCAGCCATTTGGCTTTTCTACTTATAAAACCCACAAGGCAGACGATCGGCTGGAAGACTTTTAGCCAACATCCTAAAGCAGCTTGAACAGCTGCTTTTCTATGTGAATAAGGCCTTTACTGGCGCACCATAGGTGTGACCATAGGTCATGTGTAGTCACGTCAGTGAAACTTGTTTTTCACTTTACCATCTTAGGTTGCAACCCAGTCTCATCCTAAAATGTGTAGTACCTACGTTTGTCCACATGGATATACGTGAGAGTTTCACGAAAACGCCTCCTAAATTGTGAGCTGGCCACGTTTCATTTTCCTACTCATTTTCTATGAGCCTTCTCAGGGTCACGTGACTTTGGAGGTTTTGCCTGCCGTGAACAAAAAACATGGCGGATGCTCGTTCATTTTTCGGTGGATGTTTTCCTTCACTGAGATTTATTTTATGAAATTGTACAAAAAAGACATTTTCACACATATTTCCAAAGAATTAAAAACGGTCAGTAAGTACATTTCAGCAGTCACTCACAATCCTGGCACTGCCATGGTATCTACCTCTTCTGCATTTGCCACATATGTATCGGTAGCAGTCAGCACATCGCATACTGGCATGATTGTTCTTGCACTGATGCTTGACCTGACACATGGCTCTTTTTCCAGGACTTGGTGTGGAAGGCTGTTGCCAAAGCAATTGTTCTTTGTGTGCCTTCTTTGCACATGAGAGGTAACCAACTCTCTTGCAAGCTCCACCATGAAGTCCTCTCGTCTCTCCTTCCAGCCGGTGCATGCTCGATACAGCACATGTGCATTCAGTGCTGCCATATCAGTCATGTTATAGACACGACAGTGTACTCCCGCACCATCTGGTCCATCACATGCACTCTGAACTTTGTGTTATTGTAAAGGTGGACAGTGTGTTTGGCTTCCTTTTGGTGGTATTCTCCATCTGAACCACATGGTGCATGCTGCTGAGAATGTAGACCGTCTTTTTCCTTTTGGGTGCATACACCATAAGTGTGGCACCAGTGGTTGAAAACACCTAACAAAAAGGACAAGTTGTTATTTTCACACACAAATTAGAAACACATCAACATAGAGCAGAAAAAGACCTGCAACATACCTGACAGGAGAATTCATCGCGGTCTGTCTGCCAAGCGGATTGAGGAATTTCCCAGCAAATCTTGTTGACTGTGCAGAGGATGGTGGTTTTCCGGCGAAGTCAAGCAGTCGTTGCGAAAGTGACAGTGATGTGAAGACGTTGTTAGTGGTAACATTTCTGCCCTTGTCTAGGAATGGTTCCATCAACCTCATCACAACATTTTCAGACAGTCGCTCCCCACTGGAACGACTGGGGTCCTAGCCAAGATATGGGAGGACATTGCAAATGTACTTGGGTTTCAAGTCGTAAGCCTCCCAAAACCTAATCCCAAACTTGTCAGGCTTAGTTGCAATGTATGTCAGGAAACAGCAGCGAGTCTTTGACGGGAAAAACTGTTCACTAACAGTGATATGGCGTTTCATCGCTGCCATCAGTTGAACGAGCGCAAAGACAACTGAAAGGGCATATTCAGGAACTGAGTGAGCAACATCACAACCGCACAGGCGCAATTCTAACCGAGCGACCCGCACTTTACAACTGCACGCCTGCAGTCCTAACTGAGACGTGATCCTGCGCACTCACTTCGCTCCTGCGCTCGCTGGGTTTGGGCGCAGTTTTAAGGGTGTGTTAGTCACTTGGGGGCAGTAATCTTTCTGGTTGATCTGATTGGCTGAAATTTGCATGTCAAATCCGGCGAGGCAGCAGGGCGGGACTTTCATTTTTCAGGGCAGGGGGGGCTAACAGGCGTCTCTTGAGCTGCATGCGGCTCTCTGCCCTTTATCATAGTTTCTACATACCGTACTTTCACGACCATAAGGTGAACATAAAAGTCTTACATTTTCTCCAAAATGTACGGAGCAGCCCTAATGTGTTGTTGTTTGACTTCAGTAAAGAGGACCTTGGAGAGGACAGCATGAGAACGGTACGGAGCAAAGTGAGGACGTGAAAGAAGACCCCCCCCAAATAGTACTAAAGTGCAGGTATGCGCATTAAGCAGAACAACATCATTTTGGAAAGCCTGGAAATGCAAAGAGACACGATTATGAAGCACAGTTTAAACTGCAAGCTATCAGCTATGCGGAGGAACACGGGAATCCAGCAGCTGCCAGAGAATTCAAGATGAATGAATCTATGGTTCACAAGTTGAGGAAGCTGGAAAACAAATTCCGACAGTCAAGAAGACGCCGCTGAGTTTCTGTGGAAACAAGGCGAGGCGGCCCGAGTTGGAAGATCGACTCTAGCATAGCAACTTCCAGCAGATTACAATGAAAAGCTGTCCATCTCCCGCTTCTTATACTAGGAGGCAGCGCCGGGCAAGTTACACCACATTTTGTGAATGGACTGTAGAACTTAAGCTTGGGCGGACGCGTCTGCTTGCTCTGTAATTTAATTGTGTGTTTGTGTCTGGCATGGCAGTGTGTGGTGTGGCTCTTTGACTGTCACAGTTAAAAATTTCATCTCTTTGTGTCAAACTTGTTTGCCACCCCTGGTGTATGCAGTTTCATGTAACCATAGAGTAGATCCATAGAATACCTGTATTAGTCAATATGTATATGCAGTCTAACATCAAGCCTTTTTTAAAGTGCTTAAAATATTGACTATTGTGTTGTGTTTTGTGTATGAAGCCACAGTGCTTTTTCTTTGTCCTTAATTGTCCGACATCTTATCTTCATGGTTTGTGTTTATTTCCAGAAACCTATGAGGTAGAAGCCGTGAAAGCCACAAAAAAATGTAAAACATTAATTTAGAAGGTCATGAGGTACAGAGAAAAAAAACTGCTCTTGTTTCTGGGTTAGGATGAAAAAGGGAAATATTTCCAGAAAATATTATATAAGTGCAACTGGTTTACACTACTGATGGTTTGCTTTCATAGAAGATGGTGACACTACAGCTTTTGGCCAGTGGGTGGCAGCACCGCCCCATGTGTTTTTGGGTCAGACCTCTAAATGTGGACAGGAACCATCACCTCCTCAGTATCTATGTGGAGAGCAGATCAGCACAGAGAGTGGGATGAAGAAGAGGCTGAAGCTCATCCACATAAGTTCAGTCACTCCTGCAACACCTCAGGGACTCCTATTGCAGTTCAGGCACTCTTGCTGCAATTTAGTCACTTCTGCTGCAACTCAGTCACTTCTGTTGCACGTCAGTCACTCCTGCAACAACTCAGTCACTCCTGCAACAACTCAGTCACTCCTGCAACAACTCAGTGACTCCTGTTGCAGTTCAGGCACTCCTGCTGCAATTTAGTCACTTTTGCTGCAATATATTCACTTCTGCTGCAACTCAGTCACTTCTGTTGCACGTCAGTCACTCCTGCAACAACTCAGTCACTCCTGTTGCACGTCAGTCACTCCTGCAACAACTCAGTCACTTCTGTTGCACGTCAGTCACTCCTGCAACAACTCAGTCACTTCTGTTGCACTTCAGTCACTCCTGCAACAACTCAGTCACTTCTGTTGCACTCCAGGCACTCCTGCAACAACCCAGTCACCCCTGCTACAATTTAGTCACTTTTGCTGCAACTCAGTCACTTCTGTTGCACGTCAGTCACTCCTGCAACAACTCAGTCACTCCTGCAACAACTCAGTCAATCCTGTTGCAGTTCAATCACCCTTGTTGCACTCCAGGCACTCCTGCAACAACCCAGTCACCCCTGCTGCAATTTAGTCACTTTTGCTGCAATATAGTCACTTCTGCTGCAACTCAGTCACTTCTGTTGCACGTCAGTCACTCCTGCAACAACTCAGTCACTCCTGTTGCACTTCAGTCACTCCTGCAACAACTCAGTCACTCTTTCAAAAACTCAGTCACTCCTGTTGCAGTTCAATCACCCTTGTTGCACTTCAGGCACTCCTGCAACAACCAAGTCACCCCTGCTGCAATTTAGTCACTTCTGCTGCAACTCAGTCACTCCTGTTGCAGTTCAGTCACTTGTACTGCAGTTTCGTCAGTCCATGCTGTAGTTCAGGGACTCTTCCTGGTGCTATTCGGTCCTGCTTGGGTTAATACACTTCACCTGTCAATCACTCCTGCTGAAGTCCATAATCACGGTGCAACGGCAGCTCCTGGTGCTTCAGCTTGACCCTCAGCTCTTTATTGGTAGAGTTATCAGTATATGGAATAAATGATGATGGACACGTGCTGTGCATGAGGAAAGAAGCATTGACACACAAACCAGGTAACCAACATTTATTTACCATTATGAACTTTACAATAAAACCAGTAACATCTGTCAACATTAGCAAAATAAAGAACAGAAATCAATCCAACGTATTTACAGAGACAAAGCAGATTCAGGCTCACACAAGACACACAAACAACTCTGCTTCATATCAAACCGCAACAGTGAACATAGCAAGCTTAAGTGTTCTTTTTTATTTAAAGTAAGGTAAAAATCAAAACCCTCTATTTTTTGTATTTCAACAAACAAGACAGTTTGTCTGAATCTTTTAAGATGGTTCTCTATAATACACCACAAAATACTTTATATTTGGGTTAAAATATAGGAATGTAAAAAGTTGGCAAGTCTCTTTACTTTTGGATTTTTTTTTTCTTTTAGCAGTCATTTCAGGAGGAGGAGGTGTCCTAATCCCATCATTCCTTTGGAGGGGGCATCTAGATCAGCTGCTTCAGGGAGGAGATGTTTAAACTCCCCCCTGCTTCACCTCGGGGGGTGGTTAGTATCCGCACGCTGACCGTCCCACCGCCTGCAACCCATCCGGATGCCGAGCCGGAACCAGGGAAGTGATGGAGTGAGTCGAGTCTGTCGTCCGGAATCATGACGAAAAGTGGCACAGAGTCTTTCACATACATGTGTATATATTTACATATACATATATCCATATACATATGTATACATATACACATATATATATAAATATATATATACTCTTAGAATCTCTCTCTCTCTTTCTTGAAAAACAGTTCAGCCAGTTCGCTGTGAGCAGGAGTACAATCACTCTTTCTTTTCAGAGGAGGCGGGGGTCGAGCTGCTCTCTTCTGCTGGTTTCGTGGCCTCGGGGGCCGGAGCAGCTGCCTCCTTAGCCTCCTCCTTGGGGGTCTCCTCTTTCGCTGGCCCCTCTTCTGCCTTTGGAGCCTCAGCTGCAGCCGCAGCAGCCTCCTCTTTCACTTCCTCCTTCTTCTCCTCAGCAGGGGCCGCAGCTCCGTTCTCCGCAGGTTTTTCCTCGGAGGGGGCAGCAGCGGGGGCACCTTCCTCTTTCACCACCTCACTTTTCTTGCTCTTCTTCAAATTGAGCTTAATGTTGAAGGACTTCTTCAGGGAGAACTTCTTCTTTTTCTTCTTGGGGGTTTCCTTTGCCGCCGCCTCGCCTTCGGGTTTAGTGGCTTCCCCATCTGCGGCGGGGGCCGGCTCAATGGCGTCCCCGCCTGCTCCGGCCTCGGGCTCCTTGGCAGTTTCAGCAGAGCCGTTGGTGGCGGCGGCATCTCCGTCAGGCTTTGAGGAGACATCGCCGTTGGTTTTCACGTGCCCGTTCTCCTGCAGAGGACAACAAAAATAATTCAGGTTTCACAGAAAAATCATGTGGATTGACGTTCAGGACCGGGGATGTGGAGCTCTAAAATTTCTATATTTTTTTATTTTTTTGTGTTAATCTGTCGAGCCGACAGAGGCGACGCCTTGCAGTACTCGGATGTAACAGTAGGCGGCAGCAGAGCTCCAGGGTCTGGGTACCAGACAGACATCCAGCCAACAAAGAGGCTGTGGTTCCTGACGGGAGAAAACACTGAACCTGATCCTCATCCTCCTCCTTCACGTTTGAAGACAAAAACATCCCGCGGAAATCAAAGTAACTGATTTGTAAAAATCTGTGTTCTACTGATCTGACACGACATTTGGGAAAGTCCCGTTTTTAAATGAGAGAACGGAGGAGTAGTCGCCCCCCCCCACACCCCTTCTTGGCATTATCGTGGTGATGGGGGGGAGGGGGGGGGGGTCCACAGTGTAATCCCTAAAACCAGCACAGAATATAAAGGCTAAAATATGAGGCTTTTTTTCATTCATGATGACCCCCCCCCCCCACACACACACACCACCTGCTGATGATAAACTCATCCGATTCTCCCTGAAAGCATCCCACCCCCCCAGCCTGTTGATGCCCCCCCAGCCCTGAGGAGGAGCAGTACCTGTCCGTTGGTCTTGACCGCCGCGGCGTCCGCGGCGGCGGCGCCAGCCTCGGCGGACACCTCCCCCTTGGATGACTGGGACCCCATTGTCTCGGTGAACGTCGGCTTCTTCTAAAGCAAAGGAAAAAGGAAAAGCACGCGCCTCGTCCTAATCCAGCGCCAAGAGCAGCTAGTTCCCGCGCTTAGAGACCGACAAGCGGCGGCTTTTGTCCCGCAGAGCAGCTCCTTCCCTCCGTTAGTCCAGAACTGGAACTCGCACCCCGGGAGAGACAGACCCTCTAAAGAAAAGCCTCCGTGAACGCAGCCCTTCAACACACCGCGGGCACCGCCCAGGGGCGGGGCTTAGCCAGACTCAGCCAATCACGCGCCGGTCCAGGGGCAGACTGGGCAATCACCGCTGACTTGGTAGTTTTTCCCTCACTAAAAAAAAGCCCCCCAGCGAAGATCTCATTTAGATAAACTTAGATGCTTTTGATTCATATGTAGAATAAATACGGCTTGATATCAAAGCGCCTTTAAAAACTCCAGGATTCTGAAAAGTACAAACAATAAAACCAAACAGCTGAGTCCACGTCATGAAGTTAGTCACTGTTGTATTTATTGACATAAAAGCAAAGAGCTGGAATAATGAGTATTTTGCTTCTGACTGACAATTCCTTGGTAAAAATACAAACACATTTGGTCCTTCTTTCTCTTTTTTCAGTATCATTTTCTAGTTAAACTTTCACTTTTGAACAGAAAGTAGCAAAGAAAATGATGTGTGCATTTGGTTGTGCGTGTGTAATTGCACCAGTGTGCGTATTTGCGTGTCTTTCTTTTGGTTTCAGAATCAAAGTTGCTCCCTGTCTCTCCTGGAAGTCTGATTCAGGCTTTGGTAAGTGAAACAGAAGTTTCCAGAAGCTGTGACTCAGGGTCATGTTACACAAATAAGACTCATCAAAGTTCAGCTACATTTGTCAGTGCATTGTCAGCACAGAATTATTTTCATTTTTGTTGTTTTTTTTGCACCATTCAGACCTTTTTTATTCAGAGAAAGTGCTTAAAACACTCGATATTTGTTTCTGTTAAGGTTACATTAACGTTGTTTTTGTTTTCTGTTTCTTCTTTTAAAAAAACAACAAAAAGTTTAAAGAAACAATTCAGTTAACCTAAACATTTTTTGTATAACCTTTGTCAGTTAACATGAACTTATTCAGTAAAGTTGTCATCTTTTAAAAACCCGTTCCAATAAAAGTGATATTTTTGGTGGTTTAACCTTTTCTTGTAGCCTTTTTTGATGATGTAGAGCAAATAAAAACAATTAAGATTAAAACTACGTTTCTGAGTATTTCTTTATTGAAACTGTGGGGCAGACGAACATGATGCTATTTGAAAAAGCTTTCTGTTGTGATGTAGAAACTGAAATACTAGGGCCACAGTCTTCCTGCTCTGCTCCATTCTGATCAGACATATTTATCCATGAACGTCTTAGTTTTCCTCGTCTGAGATGGAATCTGGATCTAAACTACGGCTGGATAGATCTTATGTTGATCACCACTTTGTTACACCGCTAATGTTGGGTTGTGGGTGTGAGGGGCTGTAAACTGGAGGGAGAGTGTAAACAAAGGGTTGATGGGAAATCAGCGGAGGATTATTTCCGTACCAACAGCTCCGCCCACAAGTCAGAGGCAATTTTCTGGTGAACTCCTGCTGCTTTGCAGAAACTATGTCCTAGAAAACGACACAGGTTTCTTTTTTAATTTAGGCTAAAAACTGCATCATCATAACTAAAAGAGCAGTGGGAACACTTTGAAAACAGATCAAAAGATGATCCGAGTGGGACTTTAAACAATAACAGACTTTCCCCTGGGATAATGTATCATTAAACCTGGAACTGTAACAGTCCAGATCACCCTTTTAGCCTTTATTGTTATCATCAATTGTAAACATCCCAGCCAGCAAGGCCAAGTGGGCTCCATGGTTCAACAGGTGGCAGAAAATGTGGGTCCCGAGTGGGTTTGTCTGCATTTTCCGTGGAGGCCCCACCTGTGTTTGTCCACATTGGCTTAAGTGGGGACTCAGTGGACAGCACAGCGAGCCGCGCCGCCCGGGGTCCGGCAGAGCTCCCTACACTGTCCACCGGGTGTAAGCCAATGTGGGCAAACACAGGTGGGGCCACCACCGACCTGTGGACAAACCTTCATTTTCTGCCCACTTGTAACCCACATGGGGCCCACTTGGCCTTGCTGGCTGGGATCCGGTGAAGTTTTTTTGTAAAATTCCAGCAATTCCAGTGCTCACACATAAACCAGGAACCGCCTTTCTGGTTTTGTCTGTGTTTATCTGTTCACCAACAAAACCACAGTTCTTCATCTGTCCAGAAGAACCCAAACAGACCCAACACTAGAGTATTTAAGGTAACTGGTTTACATAGCAATTATCAGAGCATTTTACAATGAACAGGCCTGACATCACGCTCACAATTCCTCTGGAAAAACTGCAAAATGCGTAACGGATGCAATGATCCAGCACATGAACTGCGACTGAAGGTTCAGGTGAAAAGGTCAGTCTGCAGACGCAGCACACTCATCCCCGTCTGAAACCATCGAAATGTCAGTCAGAAGGTCTGTCATAACAACGAGTTGGAATGAAGCTCCACGCCGTTGTTCGGTCTGTGAGGACGCCCTTAACAGGGGGGCCAGCCCTGTGCTGGGCTAACACCATCTCTATGAGTGGATTTGTTGTTGATCTTTGGCTGTCAACAACATGCCAGGAGCAAAATATGTCAATGTGATGATCATGCACATTCCATCTGATCTTCTTCCTCCACGCTTCACCTTTAACACAGCCGCTCATGCTACAAATTTAAGTTATGCCCAGAAAAGACTTCAGTGTTCAGGCATCCAAACTGATTTAACTGCAGCCAATCAGTCTAATTGATTTAGCAAGACTTAGGGAAGGGAAATGTGTGTCAGCAGCCAATAATGGCCCTCATTACCTTCAGTCTTCGAATAAAGCTAAAAAACTATCTACAAAAGGTAGTTATGCTCAACAGCCTGAAAAACATAACTATTACTGCCTAACGCTCAGTTAATCACCTTCATTTAATTCTGCATGTATGCAGGAAAAGGACATGTGTGATTTAACATATGAGCTGTAACCAAATCAGCTGCAAAAGTCCTGCCAAGGCAAGTTTAGTCCAGGGTCATTTTTTCCAAAACTTTCAATATTTTTATTTTATTATTAAAAAAAGAATGTTTGAAAGATTAAAAAAAGCAGAAAATTGTGATAACACTCTCAGGTTTAATGTTTTCAGGATTTTTTAATGAATCTTCATGACAGAAAAGTTTGAATCAAGGTTTTTTTGTTAGTCAATTGTCTGTTTGAGGCTTGAATCTGTGTTTAGATGTCAGCTAAGCCTTTTTTTTGGAAATATATATTTTCTTTGTGTCTGACTGTCTGATGTGTTTGGGTCTTTCTTGTGTTCTTGAACTACAGCTCATGGCAGGACATTTTTTCTTGATTACATGCTTAATCATAGATTTCATGGTTTCATCACCTGAGGCAAATCATTCAGATCCCAGAATCTATTGCACATCAATGAGTCTCCAGGACCTGACTTAAGGGTTAATCCATGTTACTGTTCAGTGTCTGAGATGTGCTGCCCTTACGTTTAGCCTCTGGAGTTTTTCTTCAGCCTCTGCAGTGGTCTCTTTTGTTGTTTCATGGAGAAAACAACACTTCCTCATTCAGGAATTAGGCTGCATCCATCCAGCTGGCCATGTTAACGTCATGATAATGTGTCCTCTGTGTGCTCAGGAATGCCAGGCACGCAGGCTCTCCCGTCTCCTCCAGCCATCTTCTCCTGTGAATGGGCTTCTTCACGAGGCCTGAGGTAGCTGGGTGCTGAGGGGGGTGCATGGCTGCAGGATAAGTGTCATCAGGGTTAAGTGTGGTATCAAGCGTCCCTTTCTTCCCTTCTCTCAGCCCCAGCACCGTGACTGAGGCCGGAGGATCTCCTCCTCATGCACACGTTTCCGAGCACGATGAGCTGCACACGTTGACCTCACAGGAAGAGGCGTCCCAGCAGCACCTCATCCACCTATGGTCACGGCGTGACAGCGTCAGCTGTAGCAAAGGGGGGGTAGTCTGTGGGACAAAGTCCATGGATGACAGGGGGGGGGGGGTCAGACCCATGAATGATAGAGAGAGGTTTGGCAGGAGAGAAAGAGTCATCAGACAACTTAAACCCCCTAAATCATCATCTCGCCTTCACATTTACAGAACTCCATGTGCCAGTGCTGGGGGGGGGGGGGGGGGGGGGGGGGAGACAGCTTCAGAGATTTGTTTGGAAATCCAAAAAACAACTACAGCGCCTGACGGGAATATCTACAGTGTGCTGCAAAAACATTCATCCTGTCATGTGTCTGCGGGATGAGCTGTCAGACCACTCACCTGAAGTCCCACCTGTATGTCAAGCTAGACCTAGACCTAGAACTCTGGGTTTTGATGTACAGTGGTTTTCCTTTCTCCTGTCTGTCAGGCCCCGTAGCACGGTTGCATAATGAGGGGCATTCAGGTTCCTCCTGGGGAAACCACCTGGCTCTTGCACGTGTAAAGAAGGTGCTTTCCAGGATGGGTTTTCACTGGTTTACAAGA
Source organism: Oryzias curvinotus (assembly GCA_023969325.1). Classification (NCBI taxonomy): domain Eukaryota; kingdom Metazoa; phylum Chordata; class Actinopteri; order Beloniformes; family Adrianichthyidae; genus Oryzias; species Oryzias curvinotus. The sequence goes on along the minus strand of CM043716.1, from coordinate 1,089,209 downwards.
GGAGCTGAAAGTATGATGTCATGTTTGCAAAGGTAACAGCTGATGGTTGTCAAGGCGATCACAGAGAGGAGAGCAGTTTATTGTCAGGTGTGTGCAGGTTGATCTTGTCGGTGGTTTAAGGCTGAATGTGTGTTTTCTATGACGAGACATTTGTCACATGAAGTCTAAAAGTGGAACTTGAACCAGCGAGTTCCCTCCTGATTTGGCTCAAAATGGAGACTCCTCAACTCTCACTGGGTCATGTGGGGCAGCCTCAGGGGGCTTCCTGTTGCCCTGACCCACTAACACTCTTTGATCCTGTGACCTCAGGGTTACCTGCCCAGCGCCTTTCATCCCACAATAGTCGTCATTTATTTTTTATTTTTACTTCAGCAGATTCTCTACAGTGGACCCCCTCTCCCCTCATTCTCACTTTATCCTGCAACAGTCAATGAAGCTTAGTGTATTCGTGGATGCTGAGCACTGTCTCCCAAAGAGTCCATTGTTTGGTGGCTTTCAGCCTATGGATGAGCATCACAAGTCTGGCTGGAGGGTAAAGAAGTGGAACTGTGTGAAGAGGAGCGCATCAGCACAGACCAGATGTGCTGAGAGTTCATGGATGTCTCCATCTCCTCTACTATATGGTTGATGTAAAACACAAAAAAATGAACAGAGCATCAGCTAATCTGATCTAAGTCCCCCTCTCTGCTGTCAGTCAGGCCTGGAGGCTAGCCGGGTCATTTCCAGGATCACTTCCGGATAATAGACAGCATATGGCTCAGCCTTTGAGCTGACAGATGTCAAAGCTGGACAAATAGAGAGGAGACCAATGAAAATAATCATCAGTAGCTTTGAGCTGCCTTGGTTGTGAGGTGTCAGGGGTCGGGGTTGGGAGGTGGGGGGTTTTGGACAACAAAAACATGAGGAAATGGGAGAGGGAGGACTGTGTGACACTGAAGTTCTGGCAAAAGCAGCTAAGTAGGTCGCATGAACTGGTTATTTGGATGATGACGATAGAAAGTGTTTGGGGCTTTCCGTCTGTCGTTCTACTATTACAGGAACCACTTTCACTTTCACTTCAGTGTCATCTCCTTTTATCTCATTACCGACTGATTTCTGACCAGAGGCAGAATCGGGGTGGGGTGTGGTGGGGTCTGGGTGTATCCATCATGGCCCAATAGGTCAAATGTTAGATGAATGGCTTTGGGAACTTTTGAACAAATTTTCTTAATTTTTTGTACTGTTTCCAGGTTTTCCTGCAGGTTTTTGATGGGAAGGACAGCATTTCTAGGGAATGTTTGAAGTTTGTTTTGAGTTTTTTCACCTTAAGTCATGCCTCCCCACCCCCCACCCCCCACCCCACCCCCCAGGTTTGAGTATCCCATCATCGTCTGGTCTTTCAGTTTCACAACTTTGACTTTTCAGGTTTTGCTTTTTGTCTTGATTGAAACAACATGAAGTTGTTTTTTTCTGCTCTTCTTAACACACACTCAGACACATACATGCACTTTCACACCCACACGCGTGTGTACACAAAGACACACACACATATAGAGGCATGCAGGACTGGAAATATTGTCAGCTCAGTATAAATCCCTTTTGATACATGAGCATGGCAGTGAGCATATTACCATGACAACAGTTTTTACTACATAACAACACAGTGACAATGCTTACACAGAATGACACAACAAGGTACACATTTTATTGTTCATGTGCTGCTGAGGGTTTTTCTCTTTTTTCTGCCTGTTCTTTGCTCTCTCAGACATTTAGATCTGTGTGTAGAAATCCAAGCGCACGTGTGCAGTTTAATGTATCTCAAGAATTCAGGTATACAAAAGTCTTGAAGCTAAAGGGAAAAACATCCTTTTGCAATGAAGGTAGGTCAGGATCATATGTAATTGTGAGTGCTCTTCTCCAGAGTATGTGTGTGTGTGTGTGTGTTAAATCTGTGTACTCCCACACAAGAGTCTTAAAATAAACACTTCTTCTTTCATACATGTGAGCACATTCAGCAGAGCTGCAGCACACATCCACCTCCTCCTCTTCCTTTTCTGTCTCCTCCTCTGTACCTCACATTCCTGCATTCATCATGCAGAAGCGGGAGCGAACATCAAACTAAAGCAGAGCAAGGAGAAGCATTTTGCATCTTATTTTGGGCTACAGCGCAGCATAAATTGGGTTTGTCTTTAGTGAAGCACGCAAAATAAAGCAGACATGAATTCAGGATTTTTTCTCTGAAGGAGGAGGAGCTTGATACTCCACATATGAGCTGAGGTGTGCATCGTAAAAATGTGCACCAGTGTTTAGCAAAGGTCCTTTCTTGTGTAAAGAGATGCAAAGCAAACAACTTGATTTCAGAATCAGTCGAAGGGAATAAAAGGTCTGTTTGTTTCAACAGAACATTAAAATGTTCTGCACATTGGTGCCAATGTGTGCATATGTGTTTATCAGGTCGGAGATTTTTCCTGCTGGAGATTTAGTTTCTATCTCAATCAAGGCAAACAACATAAAAAAAGATGGGGCATCCATAAGCTTTTATAACCCCTCATGAACAGGAATTCCTGTGCAAACGTCTGTTGAGTCTGGTGGTTGGATGGAAAAATATTTCAATTCTCAACCGTTTAAAGAAACAAATGACTGTTGTTTTTCACAGCAGGTGTCTGTGCCTCAACCAAAACGTTTCACTTCTGCCAGAATGAGCAGGATGACTTTTACTCGCAGCCTCACGTGTTTGTGTCAACGAAAGAGAACAAAGAAAGTCAATTCCCATGCAAGAGGATGGTTGTTGCTTGGGGAATATAGCGGATGTTATCTTAGACGTAGGGTAGGTGGTTTGATTCCTGGTTCCACCAGCAAGAAAGGATTCTTGGGGAAGACGGTGAACTCTCCAGAGGGTTGATCCAAAACACTCCCTCACCAAATGTGACTGCATAAGTGTTTTTGTGTGCCATTGTGAAGATGCAAATGCACTTTAGCTAAGAAGACTGTTACTGCTAAGAGTATTCAACGGCTTTTTACAATGGCTACTATTTGGTTCCAAAGCACATGTCTCACTTCTGTGCTAAAGTTTGATGTTAATCACAGCAGTATGGAGTACAGTGGTCATATTTGGTGGTAATCCATCCATCCATCCATCCATCCATCCATCCATCCATCCATCCATCCATCCATCTATCCATCCATTGCAACTTTTTCAGCTAGGATTAAAATACTTCAGAGAAAGGCAGGTGGTGTTTTGATAGCCAGGTGATCGTCAGATCCTCAACTCTTGTGTGTCAGATTTGCCCCGTCCATTTTCCAAATGTAAGAAATTCCTGATTTAATGTTCCATCCTATTCTTTTAGGTCATTGTTTTTTATTTGAAATGGTTTATTTCAAGCAATTAACTAGAAATAATACACAAAAACAATACAATCATCAGTTATACATTCATACAGTAACTAATCAAACTTAGGATAATTAGACATATTAATAAATATTGCTTGAAAGGGAGTGGAAGGGAGCGAACTTATATAATCCCACCCCATTATACTGTAACCATTTTATTACATGATTTATCAATATCCTGTTCCTAGCTTTTATCAGACAGAATTAAGAATCATAAGGTATCGATAAAGATTTGATTTGAAATGGTTTATTTCAAGCAATTAACTAGAAATACTACACAAAGCAACATAATCATCAGTTATACATTTATACTGTAATTAATCAAACTTAAGACAATTAGACATATTAATAAATATTGCTTGAAAATTGTTTATCTGCCATCAACACGGTCAGTGTTGACTCTCAGCATGTTAGGCGTTCTGGTAGCTGAGCTACACCTGGACATTGTTGTTCTTTTAAACCATTTTTTGTAGCATTTTCCTCATGATGGAGGACATTTACAAAGAAAACTGCATTTCTGAGCAATTCTTTTGTCAAATGAAAAAAATGTTGCTGGAAAATCACAGTCTTCCTGCTCCGCTCCATTCTGATCATCCACTGTCAGACATATTTATCCATGGACGTCCTAGTTTTTCTCGTCTGAGCTGGAATCTGGATCTAAACGGTACGGCTGGATAGATCTGATATTGCTGCCATTTTTATAGCTCCGCTAATGTTAGCTTGGGGTTGTTTGAGGCTGTGAACTAGTGGGAGAGAGTGTAAACATTCTTTTGACATGTTGTCAAAAGGAATCTTTTTCAATACCCAAGTAAACCTTTTTTTTTAATAACCAGGAGTTAACGCAGAAGGCTGGTGGTGCAGGAGGGCTGGTAATGATCCATTGATGGGTCAGAGAGATCAAATCCAAAAACATCAACTTGTACACAAAAGTCATGCCCCCAGGTATAAAGTCTGAAATCTGATCTTAATTTGACATACTGAAATAAACCTGATAGGTGAAAATCACTGGAGTCTGGACACCCCCAGAAAATGCCATGATCATTTGCTCCAAAAGCTCCAGACTGCTCCATCATGTTGGCTTTTGGCCAGTGAACCTCTTTTAAAAGAATGGTCCCCCCCCCCCCCAGAAAGTCAGGATTATGTTCATAGAAATGTGAAAGCAAACGGAGAAAATGCTTCTGTTGATCAAAACCCTCAGACTTCATTTTATTTCCAACAGCCTTTTGTCTGTTTGAGGTTTCCAGCAGGATTTTCAGCTTTAAGGAAATTCCTTTAGGGCTTGGAATCCTTCCAAATGTGGACTCCCAGACCTACAGAGTGAGCTGGACACCAAGGGGGAGGGGGGCATAGGTAAGGAGGGCTGGGAGGATGAGAGTGAGTCAGGAGGGAGATTCAAGCAGAGAGAGGAGAAGTGCTGATGAATGGGCTGATGGCACACTGACCCACTAATGTTACAGATGTACTGCAAGTGGCTCTGACTGGCCTGCTGACACACACACACACACACACACACACACACACACAGTACAAGGATCTATTTTCATCTGATGCCTTTGAGAAACTCCAGCACAGTCATTTTTAAAGAGATAGTCATCACTCTGAGTCAAATATGGAGAACCCACAATCTCAAAGTTCTCCTCAAAGCATGCCTCACACATCCCTATGAGAGGAAGCGTTGTGCTGAAACAGGAACAACTGTCTTTCACAACACTTATAGCACACTGGGGTTTTAAACTAAGTCATCTTGACAAGCAAAGGCAAGCTCAAGAGGAGCTTCGGTCAGAGCATGTGATGTGTCAGTGGTCATGCCATTGGACACCACCACTATCTGATAATTGATTGATTAAAAATCTTTATTTTTCATTTTCAGTGTTTTGTGTTGTTTTACTTTCTCTTTGCTTAAAAGGAAAACGATGAAAACAATGATATAGTTGTAAGTTGAATTGGAGTTTTTTGTATTTCATAATTTATTTTTTTACATTTTATCTGCAGTGAATAAATAAAAACATATTTATAATGAACATATTTAAAAATATACAAGTTTAACAATTCATTTTGTGCATACTTTTCCATTATTGTTGATAGTTAATTAAAGCAACAAAACAATCCGAAGAGCTGATTGGGAGCTGAAAGAGTCGGCTCTTTTTAGGGAGCCGAGCCAGAAGAGCCAGTTCTCTAAAAGAAGAGCCAGAATTCCCATCATTCCCACTAAACGAGTGAAGGAGTCTTTGTTTTCATGGTTGCTGTGGTCTCATTCATTTATACACAGGGAGAAAACACTGAAGTCAGTTTGGTAGAAAATTTGATTTACTGACATTTGCAATCAGACATTGATTTACAAACCTAACATGTTTCATATAAATACATTTATCCACGCATTCAGCACAAATAGGCATATTAATTTAGCAGTGGCCCAAGAATTTCACTGTTCTATTTCTTAAAGAAATTTGGCATTTTAAAGAACTAATTTATTTTTGAAACGAATCTTGCAAACAAACAGGATTTGCTTTACAATATTTTATACATGAAATGTCACGATGTGATAACTTCATTATGAATATGAAAGAAACAGATTTTGGAAATCCTAAAAGTTTTATTACAACACATGACTGAACTCACATAATGACTCTTTCATCACACGCTGGTCTTTGTGTTCCACTCTGATGCAATTTTGTAATCTGACCAATAGATGTCACTAGTTTCAGTTTGTTAAATGCTTCACAACCCTGAACCCTTTTAACACAATTTGATTCATTTTGGTTCAGTGGTTCAGAAAGCTTTAGTTTAGTTAGATCCAATATTACTTGCCACTTTTGTTGTACCTCTAATGTTGGGTTGGGGTTGTGAGAGGCTGTAACCTAGCAGGAGAAAGTGTACCCCTCATTTGTCAAAGTCAAGGCCCTCAGGCCCACCATGCAATTATATGTCCTCCCAGATCATTATACATGACTGATTTTACTGATGCAGTGATATCTTAAACTTATGCTAAATTTGAGTAAATTACTTGGATAAGGCTGAAATAAAACTTATCATGAATTCTGTTGTTGTTGTTGTTGTTGTCATTCAATTTTTATATTTTTTATATTGGACCACACAACTTTACACATCATCCTCTCCCTCCCTCTCACTCACGGTGCAGAAATAAATAAACATAACAGGATAAAATAATTAAGGGCAAAACACAGTAAAACAGCTAAACAACAAAACACATTTAGACAAAAACCCACACTTAAACCCCAGTCCGCCCAGACATGCAAAGGGAAATGTATCCCACAATTCCTTGTGCTGCCAGATCTGACAGCAGGCCCACTTCCAATGTCTGTGACAGTAGCTACAAATCCCATCATGCAGTGCATCAGCTGCCTTGCCAAACACCAATGTTGCCAGAATGGGTGATTTCCAGGCCCAATTGGGAGCGGGGGGCAGATTCAAAATAAATGGAGATGACAAAATAACAATAATTTTCTCCTCCTGAACCCAGAGAAAATTGAGGTCATTATACCAGGTCCTAAAATCCTGAGAGATGCTCTGTCTGACCAGGATTTATCATGTAAGGCTCACATATCTCAGGCGTGTAGAACTGCATTTTTTCACCTATTGCTAAGATCAGAAATCTACTTCCTAAGAGTGATGCTGAAATACTCATCCATGCATTTGTTACGTCTAGACTGGATTACTGTAACTCTTTGTTAGCAGCGTGTCCTAAGAGTTCCTGAAAAAGTCTCCAGCTTGTTCAGAACGCAGCAGCTAGATTGTTAGCAGGAACTAGCAGAAGAGATCACATCACTCCCGTGTTAGTCTCACTTCACTGGATCCCAGTTGATTCTAGAATCAAGTTCAAGATCCTCCTGCTAACCTGTAAGGCGATAGACCTGTTCAGGATGTCCCCTGCCTTCACCCACGAGTGGATAGGCTCCAGCAGCCCCGTGATCCTGAAAGGGACAAAACGTGTTTAAAAGATGAATGAATAATTACAAGACCTTCCCACAAGAAAGATCCCACCTATGAAGCCCAAAAAGTTTAGATCTCTTATATCTTCAGACTGCTCTTGGGTGATCGTGTAGGATCTTGTCCTCAGGTGGTGGCTGTCTGAAGACAACAGACCTTCCTCCTCTTCCTCACAGAGGAATTTGCTGGCTAAATTCTTCTAGTTAGAAAGTCTGGTGTGAGTGGTCAAACATGGAACATGGGTGTGGGCAGCACTGGCATTGTGTCGGGTCATGCTGACGGTCCAATAAAACAACCTGTTCAGATAGGCTGAAATCACAGTTACGAAGTGCATCCGAGGTTCTCGATGGTCAGATGAGGATATAGCCAGATTTTTATTGCCATTATGTCTCTTTTGGTCATTGTTTGTCACGAACAAGAAGCTGCTATGTTGTAGATGAGCTGCTGTCTCAATACGGCAGAACAAACCAAACCCAACAAAGGTGTGAAAGTTTTTGTCCCACTTCCTTAATAAAAGTGAGTCTGTTTGATAGTCCTGGTCTGAACGTGTCTGACCATTTTTGCTGATAAGAATGAGACAGCGCTAAGGAGACAGCAAAGCTGTCCTTGGTGACCCACTACACACACACAGATGTTCACACACATATAGATGCCCCCACCCCACACACAGTTTGCCCTCCAAGCACAGCCTCCAGGCTGGCACATGGACCAGTGGGGGAGGGGCTTCATGCCCATGGATGAGGCTGAATGGAGAATGAGGAGATGGAGGATGGAAGCTCAGCCTCCTGCTCTCCCGTTGGATTTTAGCCGTTTTTGGAGACGAGCAGACTCACCGCATTGAATTAATCATCTCTGGTGATTAGATTTTTGTCTGTGTCTTAATAAAAATAAAAATAAAAGAATGCTTGAAAAGAAAGTTGAAGGTGTTGCCCAAAACAGATAAACAGATTAAGCAGATACTGGTACCTTTTCCTTTTTATCAAAACATCTCTGCCTTCAAAAGATCTATTAGTGCGAAAGACAGCAACTTTAAGGGTGGGGTGTTTCATTCTGCTGATTATGTAAATGACAGTAGAAGGAGCTGATAACCAGAAACAGAGACAAGGGAACGAGTTGGTAATCAGCAAATAGAAAAGAGGAGGGGTGTTGACCTAGTTCTGCACAAATGGCTGCTCATGTGGCAGACAGACATGATGCTGCCGTTCTCTGACAGCAGGGTTGAGACGTTCCTTCACCCGGATGCCTCCTTCCTGACAGTGGAGTACAGGAGGGATCAGGGAAAAACGAAATTCTGCAGAATGTCACATGTTGGACATAATTTTCAGCGTCAAATCATTCCTGCAGAAGCAACTAAGACAGAAAAGGATTGTATAGACGGGAGACACATGAGCAAAAACAAGTTATGACTATGAAAATAAAGCCTGTCTCCACTACTGTGAACCCTCCTTTCCATTATTCTGCTGGCAGCTCAACCCTTCATTGACACTCGCTGCATTTTCAATTTGAAATTGCACAAATTGGATTTGCAATAATAAATTCACATAATGGAAACATGGCAATTTCGAAAAAAATCTCATCTATCGAAAAAAGGCTTTTGTGCTTGGAGGTGGTTTGTAAGGCACATTGAAATCTGCATATTTCATAAAACTGCAAAGGAAATACTTTTTTTGAAGTAAAGGAGTCACATGACCAACAACCGGATGGCAGAGCTCTTCTTGGTTAGAACTGGCGACGTTGGGCATTGGACAGCTCGTCAAAAGTTTAGCGTGTCATGTAGAATTGTTGGATCCACAACTCCTCTGTAAAATAACCATCAACCATTTCCCAAAACCACTTCATCCATGGCAACTCCCACGTGTAAGGAGCTCGCCACTCCACGGCCTGAACAAGACGTCGACGTCTCCATTGATAGATGATGCTGAGCGCTAGTAGCAGAAATTTAAATGTATCTGCTTTAAATCAAAGTATTGTTCACATCCGTCACCATGCTTTTGAATGACTTTTCACGTGAGTTGGTTTGTTTATTCTCATAATTTAATGGAAACAGTGTAATTGTGAAATTGTGTTGTTTCAAAATATGTGTAGAATTTCGATACAGTTTTGCGGATGAGTGTGATGGAAACACAGCTACTGACTGTATTAATGGCTCCCACTCTGCTGCCGTCACTATGTTCAGCTAAGTAACGGCTCCTAAAAGCGATTCAGACAAACCTAACAGGAACGCTCTCTGGGAGTAAGCCTGATGTGAGCCATGAAAATGCATAGACCAGATAGAGCAGACATAGGTCTCATCCAAACCCACAAACCCTGGGGAATGTGGGGTTTCCCAGCATCCTCTGCTCAACGAGGACTTGATGAAGATGTCAGGTTCCCCCTGATCGATGCTATCAAAGGATGTGTAACAACATACGACCACGGTGTGTGACAGTGACTGGCCTTATTAAATCAACGACACATGAACCGTCTGCATATAGGCTCAAGCACAAAGGAAGAATTTTGAGTCAAATCTGCACAGTGTTCGCAAAGGACCTGTTTTCTGTAGCAGCAAATCAACCGAAGTTTTCTCCACAGTAAAAGGCAGTCAGTCTAAATAAAGTGGAATTTGTCAGCATCCCTCAGTTAACATAGTAACTGAGCTGTCCAAAGCCCAACATGGTAATAATTTTATGGTCTAGCGCCCTACCCGCCAATTTTAACCGCACCTTAGACATTTAGGGACCCTTGGTGGGGAGGGTGAGGGGACATTACTGTGAGTAATCAGGGAATGTCCTCTCTATGCCCTACCCATCAATTCTAACTGCACCCCCTTAGTACACACACCTTTTACTCCTCATAATATACATTCAAACACACATGCACACACACACCCTCACAAACGCACGCACACACATTTTGCAAGGAAGGTGGGTCCTAGGTCCATCTGTCCCCTACCCCATCCCTGGTGGGGGGTACTGGGCCCTTGGCAGCGGCGGCCGTGTCCCCTGGGTGCCGATTTCCTGGGCCCGGCGGGGCTCTCTCCGCGCGGAGAGGGGGTTCACATTACACCTGAGACGGGGGTGTCCGTTTCCCTGTGGGGTGGGTTCGGGTTTTTGCCCCTGGGCGCTGGGCCCCGCCCACATTCCAACTGTGGCCGAGCCTGGTCGGGCTATGTTTACAACACCCCTTGCGGGCCCCCCTTTTCTCCGGGGTGCCCCCCTCCTGGGCGGGGCCGGCTGTCCCCTGCCTTGCTCCTTCCTGGACAACCGTGGGCTGGGTGGGTGGCTGCCTGGAGCGCAGAGTGGGTCTCCCTTGGGGGGTCCTGGCTCATACCTGGGGTTGGGGCGTGGGGATGCCCAGATCTCCTGGGTGGTGATGGGGTGCTCGTCTGGGGCTGTGGGCACTCTTCTCGGGTGGGGCCCTGCGTTGGGCCCTCCTGGCGTGGCGGGGGGGCTGCTCCCCTGGTTGGGCTGGGGCGGCGCTCTCTTCCCCCCATGCCTCCCTGCTCTCTGGCTCTGGGGGCCTCGTGGGGGTCCTGCTGGCCCTGGCCTGGGTGGCGGATGTGATCGCCCGGGGGGGCGGTTGTTCTCTGCCTGCTGCCGGGTGGCGTTGGGGGTTCTGGCTGCCGCTGCTGTTGCGGCGGGGATCTTGGTGTGGGGATGGCTGGGCACTCTCCCTCCTTCTTTTCACATTCCATCATCCATTTAGAAGAACATAAACACTCACCTGAACACAGGTGTTAGCTCACCTTTGCACTAATAGTTTGCATGATTGAATGAATGAAATATTTCACACCAGTTGGTTTAAAGGCATAAGTATGCGTGTGTGAACAATGTCTGTAATGTGTACATGTTGACATGTGGACATTTTTGCAGCTAACAGGTGTGTTTATAACATCTGAATGTGTGTGTGGACAGGCCCCGCCCTTTGAGATTTGTTTTACACTTGAACCTTACCGTAATGATAAACATCCAGTAAAGTTGTTGCTTTAGGCTGCTTCATGGTTTTATCCCCCCCTCTCCTATTATCACCCTCCCACCCCCACCCCCCCTCTAACATCCCTCTCTCTTATTCCCTTCTTTCCTTTTCCGTCCTTTCCAACACCAAAGATTTTCAAATATGATGGAATGTAATAAAGTTTGGCCTCAACTACAAAAGGGGTTTATTCAGACATTCCTCTGGTTTATCTGAAGATTAATAAGCCCTGTTGTTAAAGTAAAATATGTCCAACACAAGAGGCCTTCAGCTCTCATCTGTTTGCCCAGCTGTTGGACAGGACAAGTTAAAAAAAAATAATAATAATTTTATGGTTTTAGGTACATTTATTGTCTTGAAGAAGAAAACTGATCATCATCTGTGCTGGTGCAGAAACTCACTTTAGGAATCTAAACCCTCGTTTCCACTGAGTGCTATGGTCCACTCCGGTACACTTTGGTATTTTGAGCATTTCAATTATGAAATAGATCCATTAAGCTGGACCGAACCATACCACTTTTGGACCCCTGTTGATGGTGGGTCCATTGAAAAATGTAACAGTCAGGTTAGGGCAGAGCTACTGTTGACACTGTTGATTGGCTGAAGGTCATTATGACAAAAGAAGAAGGTGCCAAACCAGCCTGAATGTATTCCTTTTCACTGACAGCATTTTTGTCTCAAACAACATTAAATGCTTCGTGTCTCTTGTCGAAAAGACAAGTGGAAAAAAATGAGCTGCTGGATGACCTCATTGTTGTTGTTGACAGCTTCGCTTTCACTGTAGTTGAACTGCTCAGTGGCCTTGTGGTAGAGTGTCCGCCCTGTCACCGGAAGGTCGGGAGTTCAAGTCCAGTCCGAGTCATACCAAAGACTCTAAAACTGGGACCCAATACCTCCCTGCTTGATACTTGGCATTAAGGGGTTGGGTTAATCCACCAAATGGTTCTCACCAAATGTGTCACCACTCACAGCTCCCCCAGGGCAGAACAAATTACGCACGCCTATTTTGTGTGTGAGATAGTGGGACCTAAACCTTGCTATGACATAAAACTATGCAATAGATCCACAAAGCGCTGTGATGGTCCATCTTTAAACGGAAACACTTGCCATAATTGCCTGGACCATTCTAACTGTATGGTATGGCTCAGTGGAATGAGGTTTCTCTGATTGATCCCTCTGATTGCACCAGAGTGGGTTAGACAAACCTAACAGGACGCTCTCTGTGAGTAAGCCTGATCCATCCATCTGAACCTGCTATATCAGTTGCCGGAGAATAACCCGGCTACTGTTGAGTGATGGACAGGCTGCCGGCCTGTGCAGAATTCGTTCACCTACTTCCCAGCATCTGAAAAGTCCACTGGAACGTGTTTAGAATTCTGCTTATGTTGAAGATCCACTTTTTTGGTCAGTGAAACGTCCTTCTGATGGCTCATTGATGGCTTCAGGTTTTTCTACAGATAGTTGGTATTTATGTCCATGACAAACCTACATGAGAGCAGAGCAATTTAATCCTCTTTTCATGAGGCTACCTCTTCCTTCATAAACACACTCCCTCTTCTTTTGCTGGCTCTCTGCTGCCTCTTCTCGTCTTTCTCTCCATCTTCCTCTTCGTCCATATCAGTTTCCAATCAGCTAAAGTCCCCTGGTACAACAGTACGAAGTAATGTGTGTCATCATTCACTGCTGAACACACACACACACATGCTGATGGACAAACATGCTCTCTGGTCCTGCTCTATAATGTCATTATGGCACCCACTGAGTCAGATTACACTGAATCAATAGGTCTTGTTTATCTGTTTGGGGGCATTTCTGCTCTCAATTAAAAGGAGAGGAGAATGTGAAGCGGGCGGGAAGATGAAGTGCATGTATGAGGTTAAATGCTGGTCTTATCAGTGACCAACGTGCCACTACACGACTTTGAGCAGCCTGGCTGTTCTGAGTTCACATGTGCCAGACATACATGATGCAAGATAAGCTCGCTAACTCCTCCGCCGTCTCAACCAGAAACCCATTGAGATGCAACCCGGCGTCTGAGAAGAGCCTTGCAACAATGATGAGAATGTTAATGACCTGCTTCTTTCACTGCAATGTAAACAGCACACTGGGACAGATGCGTCTCTGCATTGATTTTGCCACTTTATCACACAGGACACAATGCAACCGTTTCAAGATTCATTGATAAACATTCCTGGAATTGCTGGGAGTTTTTGTGGAAGTCGAAGTCAGAATATGGAGGATGGGGGGGGGGGGGGGGTGTGTAGCTCAGATTCTCTTTAGTGATCAGCTAATCTGTTGTTTCAAAGCAAAACTGTCTCTAATCTGAAAATCTATCACAATCTTTTAGAAGTTCAAGTAAAAACAAATGATTGAGGTTGTTGTTAGAATAACTTGGAACCCAAGCTGATCACTGGAGCCAATGTTTGACGCAAGAATAATGATCTGAAACAGCCATCCATCTCTTAGTAATACCTGCTGTGTCCAGTACAGGGTTGTGGGGGGCAAGGGGAGGGGCACAACCTAGACAGGTCGTTACTCCACCATCCATCCATCCATCCATCCATCCGTCCATCCGTCCATCCAGTCTAAACCCGCTTTATCAGTTGCCGGAGCCTAACCCGGCTACTGTTGGGTGATGGGGGGGTTCATCCTGGACAGGTTGCCAGCCTGTCGCATGCAATCACTGCCACACATTCACGCCTAGGGACACTTAACAGTAACCAATGAACCTGTGAAGCATGTTTTTGGATTGTGGGAGGAAGCCAGAGAACCTGGAGAAAACCCACAAATAGAGGAAAGAACATACAAACTCCACAAAGAGAGGTCACCGCTGGGATTTGTACCTTCTCGCTGTGAAGTGAGAGTGCTAACCAGTCCACCAGAATTCAAACACAGGAAGCAGGTTGAAGATGATCAAAATAAACATTCAAAGATCCAAAATGTTCTCAATCAGAACACTCAATTTTGTCTTATATTCCTTTTTTAAACTACCACAGAAAGACGACAAACTGATGTAAGCAGCTGGAAACAACGAGCATCGCTCACCCAAATCTGTTTATGTAAACGAGGAAAAGTGAGGAGGACGGGAAAGATACGTAGCAGCAGGACCAGCTGCTCTTCGTGTTTTTCCTCCTCTAACCATAGCCACATCTTGTTTTGGACAATAGTATCCTCAAAAGATCATTTGTTGAAGCTGTGTGGTTCTTTCAGTCAGCTTCACTGAGTCCTTCGGCTCCTTGTCACTCTGGTCTGACTCTGACCAGTCAGGTAAATCCTGAGATTCAGGATTAGCTGAAAAGGTTCATTTTAGACATTTTCCTTAGAAATATTTCAGTCCATTTTTCTTATAAAATGATGAAGGCAGCAATCTTTGTTGATGGCAGAGATTGACAGCTAAGACAACAGAATTCTCCCATGGGGCTCAGTCAGCTCATTACTGACACTTTCCCAGGGAAGCAATTAACACATTAAATGCCACCCAGACAGCCATTTAGGAACATATTGTTAAGTCGCAGACATAAACATCAGACGAAGACGGTCAGAAGAACTGTCCAGCTCTGCCAGAGAACATTGGACTACAATTTTGAGAACCCAAACCAGATCCAGCTGGGAGGCTGCAAACAGAAAAGATGTATAATCTGTGAATAAAAGAGAGGAATGCCAATTTATTGTAGTAGGAACAAAACATGAAAATAAAGAGAGGGGTGGAACTAAAGAAGAAAAGCAAAGGACAAGAGGATGAGGAAAGAGCAGCAGAGGAAGAGGGAAAGAGACCAGGCCAGATGCAGGACCACTTTAATGCTTAAAGACAGAGGCTTCCATCATCCTGCCATGTAACCCAGCTCCTCTGGTTTTATGAAGCATGTGGATGTAAGGGATGGAGTCCATGCCAGGGCCGACTCCAGGACTACTTCAGATCAGACAGACAAGATTTTGAGTGTCAGAGAGAGAGCAAAGACACCGCATGCAGATTAAAGTGCTTGTGGAAAGAGTTTAAAACCGGGAAAGCAGATATTTATCAATCAACCAACACCCCCCCTCAAGTATCTGCTGTCTGTCATGAGACTCTGTGCAGCAAAACGCAGCTGGAAGTGGCACCACAACGATTCCACCTCACTCGGGCCAACACGACAACCCATAAATGAGTGATTGGGACATAACAGTCCCCCCACCTGCCGATCAATACAACTCACTTCTAACTATGCACAAAGTAAAGCCCCAACAAAATTACAACAGTGTATTCAAAATGACTGTGTCCTTTGCTTCCAAATCAAGTGAAATCGTAACCCCCCCCCTCAGCTTCAGCTGTAACAACCGATGTCTGAGCACGCTGAGCTCTCTGTGAATGAGGGGGGGGGGGTCAGTGACAATCAGGTAATTGTTAGAAAGAGTAAAATCTGTGAAACAGTGAAAATGTTTTCAGCATCGACGTGTTCACTCATTAGTCCTAATCTCAAAACACAACATTTCTTTGCTTTAACGGAGCTTTGGTTCAGCCCACATGGTAAATGTGTGGTAACGATGTCGATGTAGCCACAGCGACAGGATTTCATAAGAAAATGTTTTAATTTAGCATTTTATGTCGTTTAAAGGAATTTCTCACCTATTTTGAACACAATGAGAGACAAAAATCTGTAACACATAAAAATTCATCAACAAAGTTGTGAAGAATAAAGGGTTTCCTTTTAAAGCTTTTTTTACATACTTGTAAAGGAATCCCTTTCTTAATGTTCTCTTTTTGTCTGGTCCCTCTCCTTCCTGCCTGATCTCTGTCCCTCCATCCTTTTGTATTCTTCCTCATTGTCTGGTTGCGTAGCTGGACTGTTTACCATGGGGGTAAACATTGAAATGACTGTGTGGGTCACTGTCAGGGTCACTCTCTCTGCCTCTTCTCGGCTTCAGCGCCAACATTTGGCCTTTTGCCCCGGGCCCCCGCCCTCCCTGCATCCTGATTATGAGCTAGTAATGAGAGGTCTAGACATGCTTGATCAGGATTAAGTCCAGGGAACGCAGGCAGGCAGAGTGAGGTCAGAGTGGGAGGGGCAGCACACACCCCTGTGGGTTTACATCGGACATCAAAAGTGTCACCCAAAGGTTTTAGAGGAAAAGGTCAAGAAACGGGGAGCAGAAATGTTTCTGCAGCATAAGTTATGTCATCTGCTGTAACAGCTTTAAACATGACTGCATTCAAATGTAGCTTAGATCAGTGGTTCCCACGGCAACACGCCAAAAGTTGAATTCAGATTGGTACCAGGCAAATTCTTCGTTCCCCTCCATGGAGCTTTGGGATATTTTTTGTTATGATTTAACACCTTTTACTTTAAGACAAAAAAATCTAGAAGCAGCAGATGATTCTGCATAAAAATGCAGTTTTATTTATTAGAATAATCTGATTCTGGTTGGAAACTGCACAGCTTTTCTGCTGCAACTGATTTATGTCATTTTTTACATCTTTAAAATTTTAAAATGTTCATTGGTGTGATTGTCATGAAATCCTGGTGATGTTTGTAGAAATGTGTGAATGTCATGTCATTTGGTTCTGGTTCTGTTGAGTCCTGCAGATCCTCACACCCAGATTTCCAGCTTTTCATTTCTGTGGTCCGTGACCCCTCACAAAGTTGTCTTAGAGCAGTAATATTCTTGGATTGGGACATACTCAAACCCTGTTGGAGTTTTTCCAAAATGTTACACATTTGTATACGTTTTTAATTATCTCCAGAAGCAAAGTTTTGCCTGAATGTAATCCTTTTCTTTGAAACTCCCGTGACATGTCAGTTCTAAAGGAAAATGTTTCTACAGATGTGGATTTTCTGCTGAGCTGTAAACAGAGGAAAGAATCTCTGTGACTCGGGAAGTAATGTTGCAAACTGTTAGAAGCTGCAGTGGATGCATGAACACAGCTCCTTAAGGTAAAGTCCAGGACGATCGATCCTTTTCCTTCTACTGGTCATTAGGGTTGTAAAAGTCTGTAATAAGATTTGGGTCTGTGTGATCTAAAACTTTCAATTAGGAACCAGTGTTGCTTAAAAATGGCATTAAAATACCCCAGCAGATGCACGTGCACAGAGGGACCGGATGAATGGACAGATCCTCAGACAGATGCAGCAGATCGTTGCTTGAAGCAGGAAACACTGCGCTACAATGCGGATCAATCAGTTGTGTCAGTCAGTTGTGGTGGGGGAGCTGAAGACCACACAGACTGTATCAGGAATCAAATACTCACAGATCTAACTCAGTTAGTACTGAGGGTGGAGATAAAAGACATCTGCTTTTTGTTTGAGGAGCTCCTTTGACACTTTAACCCTTCCTTTTTCACGTTTCTTTTGCTTGCAGATGTTTGAGAAACCAGATGCCAACGATCGATGTAGGTGGCTCTCTGCCCAGCGGGAATCCTGACAGAAGAGACAACGAGACAACAACAGCCACTCAATTCTGTCTTCTCGGCTTCCAGATGGATCTGATTTATGGTCATTCTGAAACATCGGAGACAGGGCAGTGACCCCTACACGGGGAACGGCGGCGCTTAGCTTGATTTTCTGTGAAAACACGTGAGCCCGCTGAGACAACAGCAAGAGGAGGGAAGCCCACTTAATTCAGCTTTTGGCACCAGAATGGTCCACAGAGAAAACGCTGGATGGACAATGTTTGGTGGAAGCAAAAGGAGGTTCTAACCACTGAAATGTAAAGACGCTGCTCCAGAACGGGCATTCTTAGCTACAATGATACAGAGAGAGAGGCTGTGGCTCACTTTGGGAAAGCCTGACGCCTCACAGACATTTCTAACATCATCACACACCCCGGACTAACATGCAAGACTCACACAAAGAAAGTAGCCTTTCCACCTTTTTGTCTCATCCCAAACATGTGGCAGGTTTTCATAAAGGAGACTCCAGCACCCAGAAAGGTCTTCTCTTTGTGGAAACTTCTTACCGTGTTTACTATTTCTTCTAAACCAGATGTTGAACACTGGACCAAACCCTGGCTTACAGCTTATTGGAAAAGATAAGAGAGTCCCTTAAGGCTGACAGGAGGACCCAGCACACCAACATGAGACAAATTAGCTCACAAACACTGTGAATTGCAGGTTTTTGCATCTTCTACAAGCTTCTTTTTGGGTGGTAAAAGCCTCTCAGGTGTTTGAAGGTATTTTTGTTGAAAAAGCATTTTGCTGGTAACAACTCTCAGTTGCATTTGAACATAGGCTGTTTAGTCACTGAGCATGCTCACTGCCTGACGTGTCATCATCAGTAATATCAGAGAAGTGTCTCATATGAAGAACAGAGCTGCTGTGTGAAATCTGCCGCTCAGTCTGCCCTCCTGTATAACTTTACATCCCTTTAGCATTTGGGGATGTCACAGACTCTTCAGGAAACTCGACTAATGGATTTTTTTGTCTAGTTTGTTAATGGCTGCAGGTTTATTCAGGCACATCTGTGACATACTTCCTTAGTAGAGAGACCATATTAACACCTCCCTCCCCTCCCTTCACACACAGAAAGTGCGAGTACGGCATCTGTGAGACATGGAGGGAATGATAACACAGACACGGTAATGTGTGCTAATGATGTCTGGATCTCCTGACGAGTGCAAACAGAGTGACACCAGAACACGGGAGTGAGGGACCGAGGTGTTGCTTGACACGTGTGTCACTGAGCTGTTTACCGTGGATGCAATGTCTACTGGAAGGAGAGGAAGTTAGAATGCATGCGTGCAACTTCCTCTTGAACTCTGACCTCCTCCCTCACAGGAAGACACAGCGACCCTTGCAGAGATCAGATGAGCATGTCTGCTGTCTCCACATTTGTTTCTTTCTTCCAACTGAATGTCAGGAAGTCTGGATTCAGGCTTCCTTCAACCCCTTTGATTGCCGCCAAGACGGTTGAGTCTGCTCAGCTTTATGCGCTCTATGCTTTCACATACTTGCATCATAAACACCCACACATGTTGTGCCCCCCAATACCATGGAACCTCTCACTTTGCTGAAAGAATGTGACAAAAAAGGAAAGAAAAGACTGAGTTTCAAACGTACAACCAGTTTTTGTGAACTCACCGAAGCCTCATCCTGAATGTGAGTCTGGAAACATGAAAACAGAAAGTGCTTGTCAAGAGCATCCACATAACATTTTCCCCAGTCTCTTTTCAAGCATCAAACTATTCTGGATTGTTTTAATGTCCAAAAGAAAAGTAGTTATACATATGCACCTATACTTCTGGCAGTGAGTTACATCCACGTTTCCATCCAGCTGCTGGGAACGCTTTTCAGGGATGCTGAATGAAAACCAACTTTGTCAGATTTCTTTTTCCCCCCACTTTCATGCTTCTGTTCAGATGCTGTATGATATATATATATATATATATATATCTTTTAGTTTTAGACACTTTTAGTTTTCCCCTAATTGTAAGTTTTTGTAAACTTTTCTATCTTTTTGTTGTCCATAAAAAAAGCCAATCTTGTCATGATTAGCTATGACAGGAACAGACCCAAGCGCTGGAACCTGGAATGACCATGCACGAGGACTTGACATAAAGAAAGTTTTTATTTTGTTCTTGGGTGTTGACGAGGAGTTCCGTGGATGCTGTCACCAGAGAGGGCGGAGACGAGTAGTGGAACAGAAGGCAAGTTGTCTTCTTTGGGTGTAGTGGAAACCATTTTGACAAGGCAGGTTAGGTTGGAGCTTTCAGTTTGCGATCCAACAGTGGTAAGGTGGCGTGGCGTGGTGAGGTTGTTTGGCGTGGAGAAATGGCATGGCTGAAGGTCTGGATGGCAAGACGGACTTACTAGCCAGGAGCTTGAGGATGAATCCAGGTTGGGACTTGTGATGGAGGAAGTTCTGTAGACAGGAATGATAGCTTGGCTACCTGAATTATAAAATGAGAGGTTAACTTGGCAAACAAGACTTTGACAAGAGATCAGGTACTGCACCATAGTGGGCAACAAACTGGCGATGAATACTGGAGCAAGGCCATGTTAAATGCAGGAGGGTTGATGAGGGAAGTGCCAACAGCTGGGTTCAATCTGTGGAGGAAGAGTAAAGGAGGGAGGAGAGGACTCCCAGAGGTACCATGACAAATCTAAGCTAAGCTGCATTGTAAAAGTCTGTTTTGTGGAGAAGTCACAGCAGCTCTGCTGGTATTTTCACCATGCTGCATGTTTTTGGCTGTATGTTGGTCACTTGGTCATAGCAACAGCAAATAAGAACACTTAGACAGAGTCTGGATCCTGGGTTTGGTCTAGAGTCCCAGAACCAGGTTAATACCAAACCACGATTCAAGTCAGACTCATGAATCAGAACTGTGGCTGTGCATCTCTATCAAGAAAGGAAAGTAAATAAACAAACATCTATCAAAAGGGTACTGGAGAGCTGAGCGTATAGCATTCACCTGTTCAGTCTTGGTCTCATCACTCCAAAGGACTTTTGTCCAGAGGCTTGGAGGCGTGTCCCTGTGGTGTTTGGCGTGTTGTAAGCCAGCTATCTTGTGGCATTTGCGCAAAAAGGGCTTTTTTCTGCAGCCCATTTTTCTTCAGGTGCTTCCTTATTGTACATCTTAAAACATCCACACTTTTTCAGAGAGACCTGAAGCCATTTGTTGCTTTTTCTTTGGATCCTGAAACAATTTTTCTGGCAGTTGTGGCAGAAATGTTTGTGGCCGTGGTTTGGTTCCAGCAGAACCCCTCACTTTCCACTTCTTCATCAACGTTTAAGCCCTGCTGACTGGACTCTCAGTTCCTTGGATATCTTTTCCTGGTTTGTACAGTTCAGGTACCTTTTCCCGTAGATCTGATGACAGCTTTTTAGCTTTCCCCATGACTCAGGATCCAGAAGTGTCAGTGCAGCACTGGATGAAGGATGCCAGCCCAGAAACTCCAAGACCTTTTGTGCTCATTGATTACAGACCAACAAGTCACAGGTAAGGATGGTCACCTTTAGCTGTCATTCAAACCTTTTTGTATCAGCTTGTGTGCATGTTTTCAGAATAAAGTCATCAGGGTATGTCAACTTCTGAACAGAGTAATTTGGGAACTTTCTGTTGTCATGAGGATTTAAAAAGGGTTAACAGAATTTTTTGACAATCCAATCACTAACTATGAATGGAAAAGAATGTTTGTGTTATCATTCATGTTCTTTGAAAAATGACCAAGTTTAATTTCTTTCAGGGCATTTAAACTCATGAGCACAACTGTAGCTTCCATTGCAGTGTTTGAAAACCGTTCTCAAGTTTCACCAACTCATCTTGTGTTGGTGGAATATTAAACATGTTCAAAGTGAGCATGTTAAACCCTCATGAATTCCCGCAGAATCCTCATGGGCATTTTCCGTCTATCGTGAACTGTGCCTAAAGACAAAACCTGAATAAAAGATCTGCTGACATGTCTATGGTTGCCCTCACACCACGTTATCTGCACTGCACAGTCTGTTGGGTTGGTTCATTCAGACATCGTTTAATTGTGGCTGGCCGCAGAGGTGGTTCAGAGGACTCTGGAATCCTCGTTCACTGCAGAAGAATGTAACACCCTGTAACGAGTGTGAGTCGCGTTAACATGGAACCAGCGCTGTCATGTGAGACTACAGCGGAAAATACAGAACATACAGATTCTACGAGAGTTTTTGTTTTTGTCTCGGCAAACACTTCCACGTTTATTGATAGATGGTAAACTATTTAAAAGACTACATAATACTACCCAATGAGTGGAGGGAAAGTAGAAGTTTCTGGGTTCCAGTTCAGCTTGGTGTGAATGCTTATGACACCCTTAACAGTCGTGTGACTGGTCCATGACGTTGGTTATTAATTCCTATGGTTTCCACCTTTAACCTAATTGACAATGGTTCCGAATATTTTTGAGATACATGGTGCTTTTCTGTAAACATTTCACTGATTTCCTTTAGCCCTTTAACACCTGGCTGATTCACCTGGAGCATCTTTATTTTTGAATGCATGTCCTTGTGTTGTCTTAAAAGACAATTTATCTGTCTTTATCTGTTGCCAGTGACTGCAAAATAACACATGCTCTCTGAATTACCGTGACTCTTTGATCATTTACGCAATTATTTTTGTGCTGATGTGCTGCCAAGCTGCCTGTCTCACGTCAGAATCAGTTGGTTTATGTTGATTGCATGAACTCAAGTATTTATATGCAAGTGTTTGCGTGTCAGTGCAAAGCTGCTTTAGAATCTGTTCAGCTACAATAGTTGCGTACTTAGTTGAAGAGTTACAGCAGGGCGTCAACACTGGAGCTAAATGTCAGGTGTTGAGAAGTTAATATTGGTGCAATAGAAGAGAGCAAAGTGGAATCAAAATAAAACTGAGAATGTTTTAAGTTTTAAGACATTTAGGAAATTCTTTGGAACGTTCAAAGCTCAATGTGTTCACATCTTCTGCAGCCCAGTGAGATCCGGTCCGAACTGCTCCAGCCTTAACACGATACATCTCTGTGTTCAATGCACAGAGATTGACCTGCCAAGCAGAAATCTTTTCTGCTAAATGTCAGCACGTTTCCACCTGACCTGCAGCAGTCAGTAATAAAAGCACCGCGCCCTCCCTGCTACGTGGAGAACTGCGAGTGTGCTAGCATCAATGAGAGGAAGCCAGACGGCCATAAGCACAAAGGTTAACTAAACTCACTCACGGACAGCAGCGCTGTTGTTCTATTTCTGTTCATGAAGTTAAACTGCCGTCAAACTCCGCAGGCCTCCACCCCCCCCACCCCCCCACCCCAAATAAGCATTTTACATTTGCAAGACTTCAAGAGGAACCAGGCTGTGTCATGTTAATCCAAACTTTCAGGGAGCTGTCTGAGCTGTCACTTTACTGCACTGTCTACATCCCCCCCTGTCCTCTCCCACCCTCTCTACTCATTTAGCCTGCTATGCTCACAGTCTGTCAGACCCTCTAACTCCACCATCCTTCCCCTTTCCTGCATCATTCCTGCACTTTCCTCCTCCTTCATGCCCCTGTTCTGCTACCCCAGCCTTGGCTCAGGGTTGTCGTGGGTTGGGGGGATGGGCTGTGTTGCACGTTTTGAGGCGAGCTGAAATATTCATGTATGTGTGCCAGCATCTTTGAGAGAGCAACTTCACATGGACCTGCTTCTTGGACTGCGTTGCATCCATGCGTGTCTGAAGCATGTCCTGGAGATGCTGGTAAAATAATGTCTCCATGGTTACTGCAGCTCACAAATGCAGGTTTTTCTGTTTGTGTCACTGCCATGTGCATGTGATCTACAAACGCTAAGTCACTTGTATTGGTTTTCAAGAGGAGACATCAATTACCCATGAAATTCTGTGCACATGTTCACACGACCATTGGAGGAGGAATTTGTCCTTCTTACCATACTATTACTTGGTGCACGCTGCTGCCAAAGAAAATCAGTCTCAGAACCCATGTTAGGTCAGAGGGAATAAAACACACAGCTGCATTATTTAGTCATGCGTTGTTGTGTTTTTATTTTTCCTTCCAGAAGAATGCAGAGCCGATCCTTGATTGTGGGAATTTTAAGTGGATTATTTGTGCAGCAAACCATTTTCCGCAAGTGTGGAAGCTCATGACATTACTGTCAGCATAACAGAGAACTGAGAGTGGAGCATGGTCTCTTCCTTTGTTACCCAAAGCCCCCTGGCTTTTCAGAGAGCTGTCAACCGTAAGTTTGCTCTCCTTCGTCTTCTCCCCATGTCTTTTTAGGTTTACAGAACAGCTGATGCCCTTTTCTTCATCTATCTCCTTCTTGTCTTCACTCCAGCCTTTCAGACACACTCCCAACACACACTCAATGGAACAGACCAACCGACGAGCGGACCCCTCCCAGTTTCCCAGCCCTCTTCTATTCCCCCAAACTCCCACCTCTCCTCTGCTCTTTTCCCCCCCTTTCCTCCCCCCTTCTCCCTCCCCCTCTGTCGCTGAGTCGACCGGAGGCAGCAGCCAGTACATGTGTAGCCAGTTGCTATGTGGGCACCATGACAACCATCATGAATTCAACATGGTGCTCACGTATCCAGGCGGATGTGAGGCTGTGTGGATGCAGCGCTTCAAATGGCGCTCACATATTTAGAGAATGAAAATCCCATGAGGCCACAGTCTGTATTGATCTAAACATTTCCTCCATTTTAATATGCTTTGTGTGTGTGTGTGTGTGTGAGTGTGTGCCTGTGTGTGTGTTTATGCGTTTGCAGGAATGTCTGTATGATCATGTATCTCCACATCCGACTTTCCACAGTCTGCCATTAACCCTGCAGGATGAGCCTCCTTTCCACCCAAAGGTGTGACATTAATTCATCGTAAATAATTAACAATATTAGTAAAAACAAAGATACAAAGCATACAGAATTGGAGCAGATATTATCTAACATGTGAGCACACCGCTGTGTCTGTAGATATACATTCGCTGGATCTCTTGTGAAAAACACAGCAGGATCCTCGTTTACAGTTTCAATATTAGCCCAAGGCGTTTAATGATTTAAAGAAAGTGGTTCAAAGCAGCTGCTGTGAGTTAATTGCAGCATTTCTGTTGATTTAGATGTTTCTGTAGTTTACAAAGAAACAAGTATTTCTGCTGCTCTGATTGAACAATGACCTAAAAAGAGCTTCATGATTGTTTGATTTCCTTTGTGCATAGTGGGGGTCACCTCCATCCTCCTTGTGCCATCCTGTTACAATCCAGTGAAAAGTTTGATCTGTTTAGCGGACACTCATGATGTAAAACCATTGTTCAGGTTTTCTGACTTGCATTAAAGGATTGTCAGAAAATGCAGCCTGGGAAGACATACTGTCTGAGTTGAGATCCCTCAGTCACTCATTTCTTCTCCCATCCTCTCCAGCTCTGATGCTGAAAAAAGCAGAAAAAGAGAAAGAGACGCTGTCTCCAGCAGGCCCTGGGTCTCCTCCCGCTAACACATTTCCACTGGACAAAGATGTCTAATCATCC
The DNA here is from genome assembly GCA_023969325.1 of Oryzias curvinotus. Taxonomy (NCBI): domain Eukaryota; kingdom Metazoa; phylum Chordata; class Actinopteri; order Beloniformes; family Adrianichthyidae; genus Oryzias; species Oryzias curvinotus. The sequence goes on along the minus strand of CM043716.1, from coordinate 1,064,023 downwards.
GTCCATTACCATCCCAAACTGACCTCCTCATTTTTATTCATGAGAATCAAAACCTAGAAGTCGATGTAAAACATTTTCCAGAGATGTTGTAGCTCAGCAGTGATACAGAAGGAGACCAGCAACATGGAAGTATCACCTCGGGTCAAAACTAAATGCTCTTTCTGCAGAAGCCCCTCCCCGTCAAGCACAGCAATGGTCGGCTTGTGATTTGGGTCCGGCTTTGGATTTCCACCCTGCAAAGTAAAATAAAAAATATTTCCTGAGGGTCTATTTGATTAGCAATAATGTATTTTTTACTTTTCTGGCAGTGATATCCAAGCACCCCCCACCACCACCTACCAAGGTCCTACATGTTTCAAGGTGCAATTAAAACAGAGAGGAGAGGGGCGCAAATCCAAGTGGCAACCATGGGAGGGGGAACACTGCCAAGTACCCCCCACTCCCCCGAGGTGCATCGCAGGTTGACCCCCCCATCACCCTAATAAGTGGTTGTATGAGGGCCTGCTCTGCTGCAGATCGGAAGAAACTTCAGAGGGTGGTGAAAGTTGCCCAGCACATCACCAGAGCACCACTTCCTGCTATGAAGGACATCTACATGAAAAGGGCAGGAAAAATCATCACAGACTCCAGCCACTCAGCACACAAGCTGCGTTTACACGGGCAAATGTAATCGGAATAAACGCCTGATCGGAAGAAAAATGCGTCATGTAAACACGCCATTCAGAATACTCTGCCCCCATCAGACCACAATTTCTTTCCAATGGAGATAGGTGGGTTATGCCGATTGTTGATCCGATCGTTGTTCATGTAAACGGTTCATTCTGATCGTGTGTCACTTCTGCTCTGGTTTAACGTCATGCATAGACGGCGTTTCACTGAGAAAAGCTTTGGAGCTCAAACAGGACCGACCAGCTGCTTTGCGGACGCCCAGTGCGAAGCGCCACTCCGCTCTCGCCCCGCCCTCGCCCCACCCTCACCCCGCCCTTGCCCTGCTGGCTCTTCGTCACTCCACTCGCTTACACCCCTCATGAGGGGGGTGCGGGGGAGGAGCACTTCGTGCCCCGTGACGTCTGGACCCTGCTCAAAGACACAGTTCGCTCGGTCCACTGGCATCCGAGCCTGGACGCAGGGCTCGGGTCTCGGGACCGTTCTTCCACAGAAAAAGCGCTGACCACACGGATTAAAAATAAAATGATGAGCGAACAGGCGCTTCATAATATTCATAACATTAATAAAAGCACGTTTAGAAGATCATCTGGTATATTACCGAGCTGCCGCATGAATGTGGCAACTGTTTGTTTACAGCGGGACTCATTTCCTCTTCTGGTATTTTCAGCAAAATGATGCCCAAATGATTCATTCCGATCGAAAGTGTGACCATGTGAACGTTTGTTCTAACCAGAAAAGGTTTTCCCAAGCCCATGTACACGGTTGAGTTTTAATCCGACCATTGATCTGATCAAGATATTTTGCGCATGTAACCGCAGCTAGGATGCTTGACCCCCCACCCCACCCCCACCCTCTGAGAGGCGTTACATCTGAACTAAAACAACCAGGTTCCAGAGCATCTTCCCAACAGCTGTCACACGTCTGAACTCAGCCTCCGGACATCTGAACCACACAATACCCCTGGACAGAATAAACAACAACAGTCAACATCAATAATGGACTGCATTTTCGTACACACAGACAACAATAACAAGTGAGTCCCTCCAACCCTGTTCCACTTCCTTCTCCAAACCTCCAGGTCTGGGGTCTGTTTCAGAAAGGAGGTTCAACCAACTCTGAGGTTAAACTTGAACTCTGAGTTGGTCAATCGGGAGATTAACAACTCTGAGTTTTCTGTTTCAGAGAAGCTGATCCGAGTTAGGTCAATCAACTCTGAGTGGACTGAATCGGAGTTGATTGTGCGCGCTGCGACCATACGAAGCCATTATCAATAGAGCGCAGATATCACGAGTCCCCATGGCAACCGTGGAAACAAAGAGGTCTGCATATTTTTCTCCAGCTGAACTTGACGTGCTGCTGCAGAGTTACAGTGAATATGAGCACATATTCCAGAAGAAAAGCAACACTGCTGCATCTGCAAGACAGAGACAGTTAGCGTGGGAAAACATAGCTGCTCGAGTTAATGCGTAAGTTTGCATTTAAATCATTGTTATAAAATATTGGCTGTAATAACTTTTTAAATAGCGTAAGGTGTGAAATTAAAAAATGGCGATATTTAGGTGTACTTTTGAAGTGTTATTCCTGTTTTAAATGCATGAAATGCTGCATAGAGTACAGAACCAATCTGGGGGGGAAATGCATTTAACGTCGGTAATGACTTTTTTGTTAACCTTCCCCTCTTGCAAACGTTTGTCAGTTTAATATTAATACATGCAATTGTGTTTTTAAAAGTGAACTTTTGTCTACTGTTGAACCTTTCGCTGCGCGAAGACTTCTCCTTTCTTTTCTCTCGTCTTTCCGACCGTGGTCAGAAGCGCTGGGGAGATTTCCTTCAGGGCCGAATGGAATTCTCCTTCGGGGTTCACTTCCCGTTCGAAACCCTCAACCTCCAGAGCGGATTAAGAATGACTCCAAAACAGTTATTCTGGGAATGAAACCTTCTCTTTATTTAACTAAGTGCTCCGTCCTCCGAACACACAAGATATACCACGCACCCCCCCCCCCCCGCTCCGTGCTCACCCCCCCCCCCCCATCTGCACCTGCACTCGCCCCTCCCCTTGTGTCTCGTGGATCGCACCCCGCTCAGCACAAACACGCTGCAACACTACCCTTGTATTGATCAAGTGGTATAGGTTTATATGGGATTAAGAAAGTAAGCAGTACTAGCAAATTGTGTTTCCAAAAAGTAATTGTTACATTAATCTAATTCAATGTCCCTGATTTCATTTTCATGTAGATGCAATCCTGCGGGAAGTAAAAGAACATGGCAGCAGCTAAAAATGAAGTATAAAAACATAATTCAATCAGGTAAAATGTGAGCATGTCATGGATGTAGGCTTTGTTGACAATATTTGACATATGAAACATCTACATAGCAATATCTAATGTTGTTTTCATTGTATATATGTAATTGACTGCAACGAAAAACGGTAACGCTCAAACAAAAACGTATGGGGAAATGACAAAAAATCGAGTCTTCTCAAAATCCTCGTACGAGGTAAATATAATTCTCTATGAATTAATGCAGCCTCCTCGTCTATTGGGTCCTCCAAAAAAGAACAAGCCATTCTTGTCACTTAGACCGTCTCTGTGTGACTGGAATGTGGGCAATGAAGGTTAAAGCAAAAAATACCGCTTCGTCTTTAAAAAGGGGAGGGGACCGGCAGACAAACTTGAGTGGAGAATAAAACCTGCGACCGACCAGGTTAGTTACAGCATAAGTAACTGGATACTGCTGAGTTAGTTACCTCTTTCAAAACGGGTTGAGTCTTTCTGGTTTACAACTCATTCGAAACGAGAGTTTCCTATTTCAGGTAACCATCAGGTTTACATTAACCTCTCTGAAACAGGCCCTGGTAACAAACAAGCACAGAAATGAAAACTCTCATGCGCAAAATGATGCTTTCACTAGAAAACGAGGAGCTCATACATGCTGCTTTTCACAGGTTCTCACATACGTACACCCACCCACACAGATTCCCGTGCTGTTTAGCAACATTGGGAACCCAAGGAATTAAAGGATACAGTTTGAAGGTTGGAAGCCTTACGCTCTAAATATAAACCTCCCTCCACAGAAATGTTATGTAAGTTAGCAGTAAACAGGGGAATAATAAAAAAAAAATCATAAAATTATATTTTCCTTCTGTAGTGAACACAATTCCTCTCGTAAATGTCCCAACATATGCAAAGGAAAACTTCCCAGCATTGATACGGACAATGTAAAGGAGTCTAATATTATGGTGGTTGTAAAAAATTATGGACCCAAACAGTTAATCATTAGGACTCATTTTCCTGAGAAGAGTTCATCATATTTTCAACTAAAAACTAAGGCACACACACTCAGGCACACACACTCGCGCACACACACTCAGGCACACACACTCGCGCACACTCTTGGCACATTAAAAGCCTTTGGCTTTTTTTTTTATCATCAGGTGAAAAATGAGCTTGTGTGTAACTTTAAAACGAAATGGGGTTTTTAAGGCTAGATTGAAAACACTTTGTAATCATCTATCAAAGCTGAGAAAAACTAGAGAAAGAAAAGTTTGTCATATGCAGTTTTATGTTTTCATTCTGAATCAGGTCAGATTCATGATTTTTGAAGCTGTGATGTTTTACTTTTCTTTGTTAGCCCAAACCCTCGGGTATTCCTTCCTATTCAAGTCTCTCCTTCATTTGAAAAATGCCCCAAACTTTACAGAAAAAGTGTCTTTTTTCAGAGAAACAAAAACAATCTTAGCTCCAATCTGGTGTTTACAACAGCCCCACTGTTCAGGCCTCCACAGCCATTACAAACCTGACGGCGAGGCTTTGCTCCATTCATCAGTGAAGGCATGAGTGGGCCAGAGATGATGGGTGCTCCCAGCTTGTGTGATTCTTCTGCTTTCAGGATGTGCTGCATCAAGAAAAACAAAATATTTTATGGTAACACTGGGGTAACAGAGCTCCTTGATAAATGAAGTGATTATTGTTTAATATAATATGTTTTTACTTTGCATTTTTATTGGTTTCTTATTTTATATTAGCTTGATTTCTTTGCAGTCACTCTTGTGACATGTTTAGTGTAACTCTCCCCACCTCTGAAAAACCTGAACAGCTTGAACATTTCTTCAGAAATGTCGGACTGCACAGCCCACTCGGCAAGGATCGTGTCCATGTGTTACCTGAAGATAATGAGAAAACTGGATAGTAAATGAGGTGTTTCAGGCAGTTTAGCATCTGTGTTCCCAGGAGGATACCCCCTTCTGGGTTTGTAATTTTGCCATCCTTTTGCATGCAGTGTCCATCGAGGCCAATCACAGCACAGCCCTCTTACCTCTCTCCTGAAGGGTGCCCCCAAGCGACTACTCTGGACTCCTGCGGTTTCTGAGGCATTCCGGATGCTGAAACAGCACTTCACTCAGGCACCCATCCTCCATTACCCAGACCCAGCCATGAAATCTATCCTGGAGGTGGATACCTCAAACCGGGGTCGGAGCCGTAATCTCACTGAGCCATGGTCAGCCAGCCAAGACATTCCTGTGCACCTACTTTTCCAGAATCTGGAGTACATAAAGTCCACCAAGCGGTTGAACTCACGGAAGGAACGATGTTCCCTATTCTTTTGATGCTTTCAGTTCCAGATCACATATCGCACAGGCTCAAAGAAAGACTGATGCGTTATCTCGTCTATACGACATCTCTGCGGAGGAACCACTTAAACCTAGCCCTTGTCGCTTGTTCTGGCTACCGTACAGTGGCACAAAATGACTAAGTTATCTCAGCACAATGCTACTGAGGCTCCACTGCTATCCTATCCAACTGAAAGGCTGTATGTCCCTCTGTCCCATCGGCAACAGGTTCTTCACCTTGTGCATGACTAGTCAGCAGCCGGAAGCCCAGGTATGGCCAGCACACAAGCTCTAACTGTGAATTCTTTTTGGCGGCCCACACTGCAGGCTAATGTACTCCAGTAAGTGACCCGAAGTACAGCCTCCCAATTGGGTAAGTTGCCTTGACAGCTTCCGGCTAGCTTCCTGCATCCACTGCCCATACCACGGTGGCCTGGTCACACATCTACCCTGTTCGAAAGGTAACGCCCCCATCCTATCTGTTCTTGATTGCTTTTCAAAGTCATGGCGGTTGATCTCTTTGCCTAAGCTGCCAAATGGCTCTGGAACAAAACAACTCATTGACGACGTGTTCCGGCGCTATGGTCTCCCAGAGGACATCATGTCTGATTGCCCCTAGTTCACTTTACATGTGTGACGTGAGATGTGCCAGGGTCTGGGTATAAACCTCTCACCTCCGGCTACCACCCTCAGTCCAGTGGCCAGGTGGACTGCCTAAACAGAAGATCACACAGTTCCTCTGTACCTACTGTATTCAAATCAAGTGGACTGGAGTCCATTCCTGGTTTGGCTGATTTAACTTTGTGGACTTTTAGCTGTGCTGATTAAACCTGCTGCAACTGCAACCAGCTTTCTGCCTTTTCTTGTAACAATCATAATGCTGGTTCATGTTGAGGGCGTGTCACACAGCCACTACGTATGTGCATACTACACAGATGAAAACTGGTCATGTGTAAATATACATGGAAAAAGTGAGAAAAACTGTGGTCTTTACGTGAAATTTTCACATGTAAATGAACCACGTTAAAACCAGGGAAGAAGTAAGGGTTAATGGCCGACGAAGTGTGCGGTTATTACTTTTTAACGCACGACGTGGAAGCCTGAACCGTCCGACGCGAAGCGGAGGACGGTTCAGGCTTCCACGTCGTGCGTTAAAAAGTAATAACCGCACACTTTGAAGGCCATTAACCCGCTTATACCATGGTCACTTACAAAAGCAATACATATTAACCAGGTTTAAGTCCTTAATTCTTGTTTTTTTTTCGATTTGGATCGCTTTTCTCACAAAAAGCAGACTATATGTTACGTGATGCGGCGCGATGCGCCGCGTCACGTAACATATAGTCCGCGTCGCGCAGCACCACCGCTGCAGTCAAGATTCGGTGATATATATATGCTGATCGTCCCGATAGGTTGAATAAAGCATCATTTCAAAGAGAAACTTCACCTCTTACCGCTTGTTTTTGTCCAAATTATGAAGCAAAAGATGTTTTAAAGAAGTGATAGCGCAGTGATACAAAACATTTAAGCTAGCTGACCGGAACTTCTTCTTTCACCGTGCGGTTATTAAGTTTTAACGCATACCCAGCAGCCAATCAGAATCGAGTATTCAAGCGGACCATGGTATAACTATGAATAATCCACACAAAGAACACATACATCAGCAAAGAACATGAACCATGCAAGACTATTGCACTGTTTATATGCAATCCATTAATGACTCATATGTCAATTAAATCCTTTTAACTTGATATGTGCGCCAAATAGCGATGTAAAAAGTATACATCGGTGGTGCAAAAAAGTCGGGGTTTTTTTTCTCCACTTGTTCTGTCCAAAATCTCAGAGCTGCAGGCCTTTTGTGTTGGACAGGTTTTACTATCACAAAAAGAGGTTATAGAACTTTAGAAGCCAGAGTGTAGATTTGTAATAACCCCTTTTTGTTGTATTATTTTTTTTATTTATTTGTTACATTTAGTGTGTGGGGGGAGGAAGAGGGAAAGAATGTGTGTGTGGGGGGGTGGGGGGGTGGAAGAGAGTAAAAGGAAGAAAGGTGAAAAAGTGGGGGATACAAGCACTGATTTGGATAAGTTATTCTTTTTAGAATACTTTTGTCTTTTAGAATAAGACAAAAATTACATCAAGGGTAAAAATCTGACACGAAGATGAGCGGAAAATATCTGTCCATCAATACATACATAGAGACCTTGCTCCGCACTATGATGAATTCATTGAGGAAGTCAGAATGAGATGGGAGGATTGCTGCACCAGGGTCATTTTACAGAGTATGAAAGAAGGCAATAAAGCCACCAATCAACAGGGATAAAAGTAAGTTTATGCCTTTTTGATACATGTAGTTAGATGCGTGAATGCTTCTTCTCAGAAGACACTTTGTTCTATGTGTTTCTTCTTTAAGAAGTAAAATTCAATTTATTGTGTTTCAGTGGAAGCCAACTTTGCTCTGGTGAAGGCCCTTCCCATTCCCTTTCCCCCAGTGGTACCTCCATCAAAGAAACTGGGGTGTGCTAGTGAAGCTTTACTGCATGTTCTGGAGGTAAATTTTTATTTTTGCCCTAAGCAGATACACAAAGAAATTACTACATTGGAGATACTAAAGTAAAAACGTTTTTCTCTGCTTTATAGTCAACAGAAGATCCAAACGTCTTCATCCAGAAGAGAGGCCCGTCAAGTCCAGTCTTGGTGTTCGATGGCAGCAGATGCATCGTTGCTATTGGTTTGATGCTAGTTACGTTTGAAAAAGAAAAGCTTCACTAGGTTCTGATTTTCTAAACGGCATATTATTACACACTACATCTGACCTACACAAAATGCGTGGCACCCTTCTGTCATTCAGACAGAGATCCTTCAGGATACACTTCACAAGTGGGACATCACCACCACATGAAAGAGCATTAAAGTAAAGAATTTGTTGGAAGATAAACTGCTTTTGCAGTTCAATGTTTATGTCTGTTCTTCAGATGAGTATTCTAATTGTGTTGTTAAAGAAACAGTCGTATTCCTAGTGCCTTGGGTAAATTTATGACACAAATCTCAGTTTGTAAGTTGAATAAAAGAATCGAAAAGTGAATTTGCTTTCATTCTTTTTAGTATTAAAACAAGAAAAAATATCTTTTGCAACAGCTTGTTTCAAGATTTATTTTCTGAATTTTAGTAAGCAATAAATTTTAATCAAGCTCCTATATCCTAGTTTCTAGTTTTTTTTGTCTTAAATTACTGCTTAAAAAAAGTGTTTTTGCCTTATTTCAAGATTTAACCGATTAACTATGGCTTAGATATTTTTACTTAAATCAAGACATCTTGTTAAGTAAAATTTACTAGCTGCATGGACAGATAATTTGACTTATTTCTAGTCAATTTCTACTAAAAACAAGTACTTTTTTCTATAATTAAGATGGTGTTTTTTTGCAGTGTGGGGGTGGAGATACATGCATGCTGCCGAAGTGAACCTTGTGTTGTGGGGAACCAGATCCTCCCCAGCCAGACCAGCCAGACCAGGAGAGGGGAGGGCCAGGGCCCCCCCAGCACCAGGACCCAGGCAGCCCGGGAGGGGTGGAGGCGGGGAACGCCCACCCAACCAGCCAGGCGCAGAGAGGGGCCCCCTACAGGGCCCCCCCCCAACGCCCAGAGGTATAAGCGAACCCGGTGTCCTGCCCCCGGGCCACAGGACAGGAGCGCTTAGCCGTACCAGGCGGCAGCCTGTCTGTTTGACATACATGGATATGTTGTGGAAAGCCAGAAATTTGCACATATGCATCTCACAAAAATCACACACAACTGTTTACTTACGTAATAAGTGCGCTTAGACTACGTGAAATATGCGTTATTCTCAACTGACCAAAAATGTTGAACTGCTCAAAATCGAATTCACATAAAGACTCTTTGGCCGGAACCCCCGGCGGACATCTGCGTACATCGACAAATGATGAATGCAATAAACACTGAATGAATTACGGATATCATGCACGAATCACAAAAGATGTAGCTGTTTCCATGCAATCACCATGAAAGTTCTCATGAAGGTTAGAAGTTGGAACAACAGAAACATTTACATTTTTATGGTAAATGGCGTATACTTAAATAGAATATACTTAAATTTCTACCTACAAGGACAAAGCAAAGTCACAGACCCATTCACCCATGCACACACACAGTCACACACTGGTGGCGGCTCCGGTGCCAAACACAGAGGCACCAGAGGCAAGGTGGGGTTCAGTGTCTTGCCCAAGGACACTTCCACTCATGGGCGTGCAAGGCGGGAGTCGAACCTGCAATCTTATGATCATGGGTCGACCGCCCTACTGCTGCACCACGGTCAGACTTTATGGAAACCAGACACATTTTGCCTTATTGCTTACAACTTCATTTTTTGCCAAATGATTCCCATCACAGAACATGATTAAGCAGACACTCTAAGCCATTTGTACTTTTCTAAAGTTTTGGAGGGGTGTCAGATTAATGGGCTTTGCATCCTGCCTCCTCCCCCATCTGAGGAATGCTCTGAATCTTAAGGAAAGAAGCACAAAGCTCACTGCCAAACAAAGATGATTTTGTTTTTAAAACTGTGGAACTCATGGAGTTTATCTGGTACAAAATCAAAGAAAAATGTCAAGAATGATCATCAAAGCTTTTCCAAATATCTTTCAAAAAGGACATCATTATTGTGAAAGAACAGGAGCACTCACAGCTGAATTAATTAACTTTAAAGAAAAGCACATGGGTCCTGTTAAGGAATGCTGCAAAGACGATTTAGGAATTTGTATGTAATTTGGTTTGCATACATCTGCACTAGTGCAGTTGAATTCAGTGCCATGGGTACTTTTACCATGTTAGCACTGTGTCACACGAAAAGCTTCTTTCAAATGTCTGGCCTGAGAGTGTTGTGTCAAAGATGGGATCAGGGATCAGCAAACTGGGGGAGTGGCACTTTTAATGATGCCAAAGTCTGGATAAACATTCCTAAGATTTCCAGATTTCTTTAAAGTTGCCATCTCGGATCAATTTTCCAGGTCATATGCTGTGGGGGAAAGCCTAGCATGCCATTCTCTGATTAGTTAAGGCATAATCTGAACAATCTCTGTGTTTTTACCAAGCAAAATGATTATAGTAAGTAATTCAAGATCACCTGTTCTCAAATATTTTCTTTTTTAAACAAAGTATCTTTCATTTCAGATTAGAATATTGATAGTGTTGTCGATGACTGTAGTGGGATTGGCAGACATGGCTTAAAGACCCACTCCAATGAAAATTGTGTTTTTGGTGTTTCTACATTTATGAAGAAAATTAATATTAAAATGGATTTTCTATTTCTTTTTTCAAATCGTGATGGATCAGGCACAGATAGAAACTGGCAAAAGCTCTCAATTGTGACTATAGACTGTATATCACCTGACAGACTGACCCCTCCCCCCTGGCATTCCAAACAGGAAGTACCTGCTGGCTCCAAGAAGCCAAACTCCCATAGACGTCTATAGAGAAATAAACAGCTGTTAGTAGTCATTCTATTGGTCAGATTATCCGTTCTTACTCTGATAAGTTTCATAACATCTTCATGCTAATTCTAATTTTTTTCTTTATTGCAATCTATTCAAGTTATAAACTGACCAATCTGATAGCTCAGTAAAAGCATGAGGTGCCTGCTGGCCCCCACCTCGACTGTTTGACAGATTCTTCCGAGCCACTTTCAGTGGAAGGGGGGGTAAGCTTCGAACAGGCTCACTCATGATCATGGAGTGATTTTTGTGCTGTTTTGAGCATAGATGTTTTACATTTTGTGTGCTCAAAAAATATGTTGCACTTAAAACTGAGATTGGCGACAGCAGTTGCACTAAAAGCGTGACAGAATCTGACCAATCAAATAACGGTGCCCGTACTGCGGGACAAATGGCGACTGAATTGGCTTAACTTTGCTGGGGCAGGAGGTAAGGTATTTTCTACGGGTGATGTGTCACACCAGCCTTTGCCCATCTCTCTACAGTCTAAGCTTGTTGCACAGCAACTGAAATGGGCAGGCCAAAGTCTCTCTGCTCCGCTCCATTCTGATCATCCACTTGCCGACTAATAGATCCATGTACATCTTTGTTTTTCTCATCTGAGCTGGAATTTGGCTCAGAACTGTACGGCCGGATAGCTCCAATATCGCTCGCTGTTTTTGTTGGACTGCTATGTTAGCTTGGGGGTTTTGAGGGATGTGGATGACCCCCATTTCTTTTTTTTTTTTTTATCTACATATATTTTATGCCTTTTCTTTACATTTTATGTTTTTAATGATCCAACTTTGACCCAACTTTTGAAGACCTTTATTAATTATGTATTCATTTTTATTAACAAGTCTTTTGTCTCTCACTTCCTCATCAACCAACTCAGGGAGGCTAGCTGGGGCTACCTCAACAGTGTTTGTTAGCTTGAAGGAGTGTAAGCAAAGGGGTGATGGGACATCAGTGGTGGGATGCCTCCACGCCAACAGTCCCGCCCACAACTCAGAGGTGAATTTCTAATGAACTTCTGCTGCTCTGCGGAAACTATGTCCTAAAAAATGATACAGGCCTTATAATAATCCCAGTTAAAAGACTACTTGGAACACTTTGAGAATTGATTAAAATATAGTTGGAGTGGACTTTAAGTTACACTGAAGGAGTTAAACCAGGAATAATAGGAAGTGAAGACAGAAAACATACTATAGAGGTGAAATTTAATGTCAAAATCATTATATAACATACATTACATGTGTGTGTGTGTCAACATTGTGTTTCTGTAGTATATTGTTATCAACAGAAAAGCAATAAGTACTGAGACATACTGAGACATATAAGACATAATGTAGAGACAAAGAGACAGTAAAGGACGGTAATAGAGAATAGCTAACAAACACATAATGCAGAACTCAAGCTACATTAGATGATTAAATATATGTATTTTCTATTCAATTTTGTATGAAAAACTGCTTTCATTGTGAAGATGTCATATTCCAAAAACAGTTTAATAGAAGAAATATGGAAGAAGAGAGAAGATTAAGAATGCAAGACCCTGCCAGCAGGCTATAGCCAGAGGTCCTGTCCTCCATCTGGAAGGGAAAGATGCCTGAGGAGGGTTTTTCTTCCACTTTTTGGGCTTTTCTTTGTCAGATGTAAAATAGCACATGACAGTTGTAAGGTATAAATGATTTATGTCCTTTTAGTGCCCTACCCGCCAATTTTAACTACACCCTTTAGTACACACACTCTTTACTCCACAGCAATATACACTTCTACATGCACACACGCATAAACACAGAGACACAGGCATCAAGGTGAATGGCACAGGGATTGTCAAATCTTAAAACAAGCTGCCCGTCACATACTGCAGCGTGTGAGTGTGTGTCTGACTCCAGGTCTGCATGTGAGTCTTTGTCACATCTACAGAACATTCGGACCAACGATCACGTTTAAAGTCTCAACGCCTGCATGAAGCTGAAACTCACCACTTACCAACCAGACTAGACCATCAGCAAAACCACCGTGCAGCACCAGAAGTTGTAATAATGGTAAGAAATACTCATCATTTATTAACAACAGTTTAACAATGTTATTAAAATAATCCACAGACTTATTGTACTTTAAAAGTGATGAAATTACAGAAAATGCTCACATTCACTTGTAATTTTAGTTTTAAACATATTGTGGCAGACTGAGTTGGACTGGGTGGCAGTTGTTGGGTCGCTTTCTAAATTCTGGAGTTCATTAAACGCATCAAGCAGAGATCTGATTGGCTCTCAGTTCTGTCGCTCAGCCTGTTGTTCGGTAGTTTGGACCCATGGGGTTCAGCTATGGGCCGAATAAGGCAAATGTAAGGGGCTGGTGCGGTGGGGGGGAATAAGAAGACGGGAGAAGCGCTCTCAGCGGGAGAGATTGAGGAGTTGCTGAATTAGTTGTACTGCGTTGCTTACAGCCACACTGTAAACCCGAACAAGTTACCAGAACTTAAAAAAATTAAGGCAATCATTTGCCACAATTTTTTTGAGTTGGTTAACTAAAAAGTCCGTGTTTTCCATAACATAAAAGATTTAATTGTGTGCTACTTGTATTTTTTTTACAATAGTTAAATTAAAAGTGTCAATTCGTGCAAGTCAAATATTGGCATTAAATATAACTTACATTTACACATTAAGACAGCTTAATTGTCATCAGTTACTATGACTCGCAGTTTAGAGTTTTAATGCCACAGGAATAAGTTTGCATAACTTAAAAAAATAGGGAACAACAACATATTTTAACTTAACAGAACTCGATATATATTAGTTACCTTCTTGTACAGGGATAATCAATTTGTTGAGTCAGTAAACTCAAAACTATGCTTTTCAAAACTTATTTTTTTTAGGCAATGATTGCCTAAAAAAATAGAGTAATGGCAACTTAAAACACACTAAAAAGAACAAAAGTTGATCCAACTTAAGTGAATCACTTCAGTTGGTAACACCTAATTGAATTGAGTTTATGCAACTTAGTTTTTTATGGCTTTTTATTCAGCTGAATTTGATAAGTTGGTCTAACTGAAAAAAAATATTTTTACTTTTGCTTCCGCAATTTACCATTGTCACATTTTTCTAAAGTTTCAACTACTGGACCTTGAACTAATTAAATCAAAGACATGAATGACCCAGAAATGTCTCAGTTCAAGACAGGAGTTCAGGTGTTACAAACTCTGTCTTTAATAACGGAACATTCAATGTTATCTGCTCTACGGGGTTGGTCATCATCCTCTACCAAACTCTAACTTATGGTGCAGAAAGAAATACAAATAATAGTTTAAATTACTAGTAAAACAGAGTACAACAGCTACACAACAAAAACCATGCACAAAAACGCACACTTAAACCCCAATCTGCCCAGATTGGCAAAGAAAATGGTATCCCATAATTCCTTGCGCTGCCTTACGTTATGACATCATGGTGCATTAACACCAAAGTCACACCAACTTAATTCAATTAAGCTGATTGAAAGTAAAATAACTACATCAGACAACTACGTGTTATTTTTAAGTTGAATGAACTAAAAAAAAAGATTTATTTTCACTAAACCAAATAATTAAGTTAGAACAATGGAAAAAAGTTCATCTTTCCAACTACAGCCCAAATACTCTTTTTAGATTGTACAGCAAAATGTAAACACCTGCCTAACAATATTAATGACTCACTCCTTTCTGTGCAATTCCTAAATAAAACTAATAAAGTACTTTTCTCTATATTTATGAATTTAAAAACAGGAATAAACTTTTAAATACATGTTTAAATTTTAAGCTTACAAGAAGTATATTATTAGACAATATCTATTGTTGTACAAAGGAAGCTGTGCTTCTGCCCGCTTTTTCCATTTATTTGAACACACAAACAGCCAAACAGCATGCATTTCACTTCTGCTTCCAGCCCTCTCACTCATGGTTTTCACACCAAGATTCCCCACTTCCCACAAGTTGTAGGGGCTGAAGGCGGGGCTAACCCCCAGGTTGCTATATATTTAGAAAAATAAAAATGAAAATTGGAAAGCATGCGGGGCAAGGAATTGTTTAATCCACCTGAAACAAGAGAGATAAGAAATCCAGGATGCAATACTTAAATCTATATATTACACCTTAATTATGTTTTTAAATTTAATTTACTTAATTTAAAAATATTTTCTTTTAAATTAAAAACTATTAGTTACATATACTCAAAACATTGGATGTGTTAAACAAACTTTATATGATTGAGTTAGAAGAGCTTTTTTGAAAACTTTGAGTATTAGCTACTCATTATATTTAATTGCTTTGAACGTTCGGGTTTACAGTGCTGCAGTAACCAGAATAAACAACCTTAAAAGAGGTTAAGTCTCCGTGGCTCAGTGTGGGAAAGAGACGCTACATTATTGTATGGCTCTTTGGAAATTACATTTAAAAATATCTGGTATTTATGGCTCCCTCAGCCAAAAAGGTCCCCGACCCCTGCCTAGGAGCTAGCAAAATGAGTAAAAAACAAACGTCTTTTGGAAAGTTTCTTTGCCAAGGAGAAAATGCCCAGCCAGGAGGCAGAAGAGGAGCCTTCGATTCAAAAAAGAAAAATACATTTGATAGACAGTACTTCTTTTTTGCCCCATGAGTGTGGGAAGGGGAGAGGATGATGACGCTGATGATGATGTACTAATTCATACGTGTCAAAACAAAAGCTCAGGACTTGTCTAGTTACATATCTGTTCCTCCTTCAGCGTAGCGACCATACAATAAATCTCCGACCGGTCTGTGAAAACTTTGAGTGACGTCATACCGGACCACTGCACTATTCTATTTCTCCAATGTGCTCATCATCCGTGGTTCCACTGAAAACCTCTGTCTGCCATTGGTGCTCACAGCATCTAATCCAGACACCCAGCAGTACAGTGTTTACTCCTTCTGTCAGCTGTGTGTCACAAAATGGCTCATCTTCACCACCAAGAAGACGTTTTTAGAAAATCACCCAGAAGAATTTTTTGTGTGCATTTTACGTATGTTTTATGTGCAAATCCTGGATTTTCTTGTTGAACCAAATATCCAGCAGATGCTGGACTTTGGCTACAGACCAGACAGACCCTTTGTGGTCATGATGGAAGGTTTGTGTCATGATCTGAACTGTCTCATATTCTCCGTTTTGTCTATGAACTATTTATCCAAAAACTCTTGTGTTGAATCTTTTTGATGTCAGCTCTACCAGACAGAAATGGGACTTTCCGTAAGTGATGTTGTCTCCTCTCTTCCCACTACTTCCCCTCATCAGAAGGCCACACACACACAAAATGCAAGCATATCTCCTGAAAACGAGCAGAAACTGAGTCTGTCAAGTGGTTCCTGCTGCCAGAAGCTGCAGCCACAGTGCTGCTGCAGCCAGCGGTCTGTGTGTTGGCGTGTTTGCTTTTTCTCCAAACGGAGACAACAACACCAACATCCGGGGACTTCCTGTCAACATGGGATGGAATTTGGATCCCCTGTTTTTATGGTCAAGTATTGATTGCAACATTGTTTGGGGCGGAGTGGGGAGGAATGTACTGGGGGACTGGAGTGTCCCGGTGGAGATACAGAAACAACCCCGTGTTAGTGTGTATGTGTGGTATGAAGGATGGTTAGAAGGTGTGGCAGACCGGATAGAATGTCATTCTGGTAACTGTGCATTTTTACAGCAACCACTGCCCACTGTTGGTGAAACTGGTAATTAAGGAAAAATGCAGAGAATGTTCCCTAAATTCCAGAAAGATAAAGAAGCATGTTGTGACATTCCTGATCCAAGCTGTTTTTTACTGCTGATGTTTTGAGATCGACTGATTTTCAGGAAGGTGGACATCAAGTCACTGAGGAGACGCTGACACAACCTGCTCACACGCGTTGTTTGGAAGCAGACATTCTTTGGAGTGATAACACAATCCTTAATCACAATTAAGCCACTGAGCTTTGTTTTGTTCACATGGCTAAAAGACAAAACCAACCCAGCTCAAGTTTGTTCAAGGAAAAAAAATGAAGTTTTGTGGTGGACTGAACATGTCAACTATGTAGAAACAGATCATAAAGTAACACTGTCATACATACTTTTGGAAGTTTGAAGGGATTAATTGTTGACTTAGAGAAAGAAAAAGGCATTGGGTGTAGACCATTTAAGTTTCCCACTATGTTCTAATAGTGGCATTTACAACACAGCAATGGAAAGAGCACAGATGAAAAGCACGCCATCGGCATAATTATCCGAGTCGCTCAGATATCTCTGTAAGAAATGCTTGTGGGAAAATCAAAGATAACGGATTCCTACATATTTTTGAGGTTTTGGAAAATGTAGAAGATACTTGTTGTTTCTGATGAAAAGTATTAGGGAAGAATTGATGATGGTTCTGACCGTGTGCCATGAGTAGCAGAGAATTGTGAGGGCAGATTTGCAAAACAGTCTGAAAGACAAGGATAATGAAAATAAATGTCAAGAGGGAAAATCTAAAAATGGAGCACTAAACTTTTAGACTTAATTAATAAAACCATAACTAAAAACCACACAGAACAGAACCCTCCACCCCTGTCCTGCTAATTTTCTAGTAGTATCCAGTAGTGTCTACTGTTCAGAAGTCAAAATAAATCCAGAAGGTTGTTAGAGAATAGTGTAGTTCACCACAGAGTTTGCAGTAGAAATTCTTTATTTTATTTACCTTTTAGGTCCTTTAAAATTACCTTGAAGAAAAATACAGTGCAAAAGAACTCAGTTTAAAATGTTTAAAGTTGATCAACATGTTAAACCTTCATTTTCTTTCAGAAGCTTTCGAGCTGCGGCTCTGGAAGAACTGAGCTTTTTCTATGAACCTTTTGAAAATTTAAAGACGTCTTCACTCGTGAAAGGGCTTATGTCATGCTATTCCAGGCCTTTCAGAGCCAACTATATCCATATATAGAATAATAAATTATATTTTGTTAATTAAACATAAGTTATTTTCGCAGCTCAATTTCCAACCCGGAAGTAAGACGGCTTGCTCTCTGAGGCCCCGCCTTTCTCTCCTTGTGGGTGCCGCCCATTTCATGACGTCATCCTCGGCAGCGCGTCTGTCTTTCTCCCACAAAAACAAACGGCATCCACAGTCACTATAACCTTACAAACTAATTTACACCAAACTTGCTTTGTTCCAACATTAGCATTTTTACCACAGCAATGCTTTGCAACATTTTCACACTTTTGACTGCATTACAAAGCCATGGTTACATAATATGTGTGAACAAATAGTTTCTTTTGTAAAGCTTCTTTAGGTCATTTTATTGTTTGTTTCATTGCAGGAGCAACCAGCAGGGTTTGCAAAGCAGGAATAGTTTCAGTTAAAGAAGCACAACAACTCAAAAACAGTCAGTGTCTATTTATAAATCTCATTGTCTGATGATGATAGTCCCTTAATATTTAGTCAAGTCAAAGATGGTACACATTAAGATGAGAGTAATGCTTGTTATGTTTTTTGTGTTACTTCATAAGTAAATCTCAGTGTTGTCCTGAAAACTGCCTGTTTTATTTTAATATAGAATATGCCAGTCTCCTTTTTACACTTTAACTTCATTAATCATTCAAAAGAAATGCATGTTGACTGTTGTTTACAACCACCACTTTATAAATCGTGTCATTAGTGTATGTTATTTCACAGTTTGATTTGTATTGTGAGAGCTGACAAAGGTGTTTATTCATGATCTTTTAGTAAAGAGGAAAAAAAAACATGAATACACTGGAGCGAAGGGTGTTGGGCAAATGTCCTTGTTTCAGTAGAGCTCCTATTTGTGTGTGTGTCTACTCCAAGCTCTCATTCAAATCATGCATTTATCAGCTGGATGCATTGGCGAGGTAAAACGCAGAGGAGTGGAAGACTGAGAGCTCTTGAAGGGTCTCAATGCCATAACGGTAAAACTAGGTCACTGGAAGGAGAGGCGGCTGGAAAAAAACCGTCTCCATGACAACCTCAACGTTGACACAGCTATCAGAAGCTCTTCCGAACAAAACCACCGTGGTTAGAAAGCAGTTTACTCTATATGATTCAGGCAGGATTGTAAAATATTCTCTATAGTCTTCTCTACATGTGAAGGCATCAGGCTTATCGGAAATTTTGCTTTGATGCACGAAGGCCCAGGTTCTGGTTTTAGCTGTTGAAGGTCTGCAGCATTTTTGCAGTAAGAGGACTGATTATTTCTGAAAATTATGCGGCCTGGCAAAGCATTTCCTTTAAGACTTTAATGAATTGGACAAATTTTGTTTTTTTTTTTTTTAAAATCATATTTATGGTTGTTTTGGTTTCAGCAATAAAATCCTTCAGAAATTAGGCTGAACAAAACAAGAAAAAGAAACAATATTTGAATGTTGAAAATTTTTTTTGCTTGTTCACTGCAACCAAAGGCTACACAATGAGCAAAAAAGCATATGCAAAACAAAAAACAAGACAAAAATATGTAGAACTATTTGTCTTATTCTTTTGTCCTCTTCAGCTCTTTAAATTCTTTCTGATTTCTGTTGAACAAAAAGTGATTGCTGACCCTCAGTGACACGGAGAGATGACACCTGCAAATGTTGCTGCAACACAGCGCATCGTCAATTGTATTTTTTTTAATGGATTCAGTTTGAAACTCAAGTCACACTAAAGCAGCAGCAGCACCAAGCTAATATAAATTCACACTGGCTGAACGTGACGCAAAGCTCTAACTAGGATGGAGTTTTATTTTTCCAGCATCTCCAAATTGACCTGCAAGATGCAACTGGAGAAACACAGCAAACAGACTCCAACTGTCAAAATAAAGATCTAGTCCAGTGACGTGCGGTCAGGTGAGGCAAGTGAGGCAGAGTTGGTCATAATCGTGATAAAATAGAAATCAGGCTGATCTGTGTTAAATATACATTTTCAGTCAAATCAACCCGTTTTCCACAGTTTCTGATGTGAAATCGCTGAGTTTGAGTGTTGATCACAGACGGAGCTGAATCTCTGGGTGAGGCTCTGGAGCGCTGTGCCTCATGTCTGACGGTAGGGCTCAATGTTAACAGACGTGCGGTGGAAGCCCTGCTATAGGCCTGCAGAAAGGGTTTCAGGTGAGACATGCCTCACCAGCAGGGGCCAGACGTGAGCTGATAGCTGCTATGTAGCTGCACTGGTGCCATAGAAAAAGACTAAGAACGTCTTTGTCCATGAGAGGACAAACTCATAAAATAAAGGAAAATAAGGAAGACTTTCCAACAGATCAGAGATTTTTGTGGAGAAGGATCAGAGCATGGACTCAAAAAGTAAGGCCAAACATGTTTTTCAATGTTTGTTTTTTTAAAGTAACATGGGAGTAAGTGGATAAAAATGTAAATAAAATAATTGATTTTATTTTTATGATCATTTTCACAGACAATATTTAATAACTGATTAAAGCTCCAGAATTTGAAGTTGGTAAAATACCAGAAATAATTACTGAGGGTCAAATGTGTGCTGAACACATCTGTACTTTAATTTGTTTACAGTTTATATGAATAATTTATACACAAGAAGAGTTTTCTATCTATAAAAGAAATATTCTCTGTAGGACAAATATGATCTGGTGTGTATTTTATAAGCTGTTAGCTGCTGTTGGATGAAAGGTGAAATATTGAGTTGTTTCATTGTAAATCTGACTCCAGAGGATTCCTCGCCAGTCATCAACCTCCCCGCATGTCACTGACATAGTCACAACTGCTCTTACAGGTGGGTACACGCTGTCCGTGAGTGAAACGTGGGCAAACCTTCCTGGACATTTTGAGATTGAAGACCAGTGAGCCTGTACGATGTAAATGCTCATGCACGTTATTCTCTGCAGGCATGCTGCAGGCGCCAGTTTCATGGTGAACACCTAAGCGACACGTGAGGGTAAGTAGGGAAGAAGTAAGTGAGACACAGGCATGTGTGCCTTTGAGATGCGCCTAACCTGTCTATGACCCTCTATGGGCCTGGACAACCCCCGTACGGATGCATGTGACTAAGGCTTTAACGGCCGCTTCATTTAGAAAATACAAGTATTATAAAAACATGATGGCAAAGGAAACGTTACACAATGCAGCAATAACTTCAGTGAATGTTTACCATAGAGTAGAGGAAGTCATTTCCTGAGGAGGAGAAATGGAATAAATGTTAAGACAGAAAACACAAACCTGTTAGGAACTATAGAAATGCCGTCCTGACACTCAGTGGCGACAAGTTTAGGCAAAGCTCCACGGGCTTCAGATGTGCATCAGACACACTCCTACTGTGATGTCCATGAAGGTTTGGGGATGAATTCACACACAGAACTAAGTATCACACCATTACCTCCATGACTCACTAAAGGTGCCATAAACATGAAGCAGACACAACTAAGAGGAAACAAGTAGCTCATCTGTTGTCTTGTTTATCTTGGGTTTTATTTGGACTCACCGGTCTCTCCATTCAGGTTCACACCTGGAACTTTTCTGATTACCACAGCTGCTCCGCATTTGTCATCGTCCTCCCCAGTGGCTGCATCCTCCCTGGTTTTGTTGTGGGTCACCACTTGTCATTTTCTCCTCGCGGGTTTGTGCACAGCTCTCTTCTCAGCAGCTGTTTGGTTTTTTGAACTTTAGGATCACTTCTTTTGTCATTTCTATGTTGGCATGTCACAGCCACAGCCTAAGTTTTTCCTCTAAAATAATCGTTTGAGGTTTTTGGCTTGAGTTCAACCGTTTGGCACAGAAAGAAATGAAAACTCTGTAGTTTGTTAAAACAATAAAGACATAACAGATTTTTTATGGACTGCACAGTATCAGTTTATGAATCTTGAATCTGGTCATGGAAAAGCACAGCACCTACTGAGTGCAAAACAGGTGTGGCCGTTTCTTCGGGGGGTGTTCCAGAAGCGGGTTATGGTAGTTACCATGGTAAGTTTGAGGCTAAGGAAGTGGATACGTTTACTACATGAAAGTGTCATAATTTCACAAAAGAAAAGTGAGCAAAGCACAGCAACATGATGTCAGCAGGGTCTAAATGTTCTGAAGGGTCTGCTGGAGACCAGAAGCACTGAGGGGATTGTGAGCTGTGTGGAAAGATTGAAAACTGACGACTATAGAGAGATGAACTCACCTGTAAGTCAGACAAACCGCACACAGCAGAGATCTGCTGAAGAAATACGTGTATTTCAGCCACTAAACCAAATAATATATATCTCAGAAACAGGTGAGTACACACAGGAAACTGTCAAACCAAACCGTTCTGATTGAAGAGCTTCAGACAAACCCAGGTGGTTTAACGAAAGATGTGGCTTTTTTAAATATGATTGAATCTTAACTCAGAGGTACTGCTGACTTGGATGTGATGCGTGATTATCTTGGAGCAGTGCATGCTGGTTAGAATTTTTGCCTGACTTCAAACGGTGCTGGAGAATATGTGAGCAGCTGCAGTCAGGACAGGTTGGGCTCTACAGCTGTTCTCCTTTGGCAGCGTAGCTCCTTTATGACGACACCCCCCCACCCCCCATCCACGGCTGACAGTTTCACTGACAAGGAGGATGTGAAATGTGCTTTTTCTCAGATCTGCAGAGCTGTTTTCTCCCAAAGGGGTTGTCGAGAGTCTTACTTCTCTCTCTGGCAGCTCATTTATGGCACACCCGCCTAACATTACAGTCGTCATTTCCTGCAGAAAATCTGTCTGCAGAACCTGAAAATGTTTTAACTATGAATGAACTATAAATGTTTAAAAAAAAGTTTTTACTTTTTACAATGTGCATTGTTAATGAATGGATTTTGTTGTCATACAAACGAGGGATATAGTCGTTAACGTTGACAAGTCTTGACTGCTGACCTGGAGTCTCTCTCAGAAGGAGGAAGGTGGGCGTGGCCCGCCAGACATACCTGAGTCTACCTGTGTTTGCTGAGGTCCTTGCAGACAGCATCTCATCATCTGGTGTTTTCATCAAATTGCTTGTTTCTGTTATTTTCCTGTAGTCTCAGTTCGTTTTTGCAGTGATCAGATGTTTCTGACTCAAGATTTTGGTTTCCTGCTTTTTCGTTCTTTGATCTGGGAGTCTTCATGTCGTCTTCCTCCCACATTGTTTTTTGCTCCCTTTTTCTTCCATCCATCTTCCTCCGCTTATCCGGGACCGGGTCGCGGGGGCAGCAGTCTAAGCAAGGATGCCCAGACTTCCCTCACCCCAGCCACTTCCTCCAGCTCCTCTGGAGGGACCCCAAGGCGTTCCCAGGCCAGCTGAGAGACGTAGTCTCTCCAGCGTGTCCTGGGTCTTCCCCGGGGCCTCCGCCCAGTGGGACATGCCCGGAACACCTCTCCAGGGAGGCGTCCAGGGGGCATCCGCACTAGATGACTGAGCCACCTCAGCTGGCTCCTTTCGATGTGGAGGAGAAGAGGTTTTACTCCGAGCTCTCCGCGGGTGACCGAGCTTCTCACCCTTTTTCTTGATTTTAAAATTTTGTCCAATTGTCCAAAAAATATTAAAAATCAAGAAAAAACTAGCAGAAAAAAAGCCATCCCACTTCTCACATCTCCTTTTTTTCCGGCCGGTCCAAGAAGAAATGTATACAAACAAAATAAATCTAAATAAAGTTTAGCCTCATACAAAAAAGGGATTTTTAAAAATATACATTTATTGTGTCTGGATATTCATAAACCCCTATTGTAACAACAAAATCTGTCAAACACAAGAGGCCTTCAAGAATAGTGAAAAAAATGCTTTTCTTGTCAGGAACCATCCTGCTTGAGTTTGGTATGAGGTTGATGTTTCTGTGTTCATGTTCTTTCTTTGTGACTTTTTGTGTTGATTCTTTTAGAAAAATGTTCTAGTTTCTTTTTAGTAGGTCTCCACTGGCTTCTTGTTGTATTGGTGGTTCTTGTTTTCTTTTTTCCACCTGTTGTTTCCTTTGGTTTTGGGTTCTTGGGTCCTGTGCGTTCCTGTTCCTGTTTTCCTGTCGGTCTCCTCGTCTTCAGGGATGTAGTTTGTTCCCACAGTCCTGAAAACGGATGTTCTGATGATCATAGCAGATTCCAGTCTGTGTGTGGCTTTCCTATTAACCAATATTTTATGCTGTTGTCCCCTTTTCGTGTTGAACCTTCATGTCTATGGAAGAATTTTTGGTTTTTGCTCAACATAATGAAAGACCACCTTAAGTCAGGTGTAACATTAACAGAGCAAACAGTTCAGTCAGATTCATGACCTGACATTACTTTTGTCTTTAATCCCTTTGACCAACATAATATTGAACAGATCCTGGTAATTTCTAAAATAATAAAGTAAATCTTTCAGGAAATGTCAGGATGTTATAGTAGAAGTCCTATTATCTGCACACGTGTTCTGTAATAGAACATGTGTGCAGACAATGTCTCAAATGTCTTCTCTCTTTAGGTTCCTGGTTCTAAACATGTCACTTATGCGGTGGAAGGACACATTTCTCTGTCAGGCTGTGACATTTACTGGGAACAGCCCATGAAGCTGAGAATCACCTATTATTAAACTCAGTAACATTTCAAACTTTGACTTTCATCGCTGATTCTTAACTAAAGTGTTTCTTTAGTTTAGTTGACTTTTTTTGGTAATTTGGATCAAATACAGACGACAGTCGTTCCTATTTTTATATTGAATTCTTGTGGTTTCTTTTCTATTTTTAATGTTTTGTGTTGCATTTTTTATTGTGTGCATCAGTACTCTTGCACTTGGGAGTGTAAAGGACTCAGTGTTGTAAATAGGTTGCATAAAGACTTCCAAAGACATAAAGTTAATTGATTAATGAATTAATTGATATAGGAATGTAAGCATTTGATTTCAATGTATGCAGTTGGTGTTTACTTTGAAATGTATTGATGTGGTTATCCCCCATGAGGAAGCAGTCTGCTTTACTTCTGTGTTGCATCTGCCAGAGTATCACATGCACAGTGGAAGAGCATGCATGTGGCTAAGTGCACATCATAACTAACCATCATCACTTCACTTAAATATCAATAATACTGGAGCTCAGTCGGGACATCAGGTTTTTTGGGCCCAATCTGATTCCAAGTCTTTGATTTTTGATCCGATACTTTTGTAACACATTTAAAAAATGAACACATTAAATAAACAGATCCAGGT
The DNA here is from genome assembly GCA_023969325.1 of Oryzias curvinotus. NCBI lineage: Eukaryota > Metazoa > Chordata > Actinopteri > Beloniformes > Adrianichthyidae > Oryzias > Oryzias curvinotus. The sequence goes on along the minus strand of CM043716.1, from coordinate 1,039,160 downwards.
ATTTTATTGATTTAGTTTTATTCTATTAACCTCCTTTTATCATTTAACACTTAAACACAGCTCCTCAGTGAAGCCGCTTTGACAATCAAGTAAAAAAAAAAGAGCAACTATTAACTAGTAAAAACTGGTGATAAATAGTCATGTGGAGAAGGTTTAGCTTTAGGGTCTTCACAGCTAATGAAGCCAATGAAGTAATGATTTTCTTTTAAAACCATCATTACAGCATAAATATGATGGGTATTAGTTTATATCAAAAGAACCATTTATTAGCTTTGGTTGTTGTTGTTTTTTTAGAGACTATGGGATTCTTTTTTTAAGCACTGGCATCCACATGCACGGGCATCACAATTTGGGTGTGATTACCACAGTAGTTAATTCTGCTTTACTGGGACCCTGAGAAGAGAAATAAAAAAGGATCAGGTCTTAAGGGGTTAAACCACCTTCTTCTTCAGCAGCGTCTTAAACTGCGTTAGCACCAATTGTGCCTGGCGCAGCAGCCACTTTAAGGTTTAGTCAATGATACGTCCGGGTCTGAGATCCTGCGGCGTGATTTGAACGGGGTGTTGTGGCTGGCCAGAATTTAAAAATCTGAACTCTGGAGAAGTCATGACATCATGTCAACTAGTCAGAGACTCAACTTTGGGCACATGACGTTTTGCAGTGAGGGTAGAAAACACATCCAATATAGTGAATCGATTCATAGTTCTTCTGAAGTTAAATCATTTTTTTACTCTCTGTATCCCTTCCTGGCAACAGGGTTTCTGCAACCTGTCCTGGCAACTGTTGGGCGAAGGGGGGGTAACATCCTAGACAGCCTGTCGCAGGGCCCATGGGGTTGGAGTGATCGCAATCACTAAGCCGGCTCCCGGGAGACGAGCTGGTGACTAGACAGTGAACCGGTGCAGGATGGGGAGGAAGCATGATCGGGCTTCCAGAACTTTATATTTTTTTTATTTTCATCGAGGTCCACTGATTTTATTCTTTTTTTCAATTTTCCCTCACAGGTTAATGCAGGTCAGCAAGCCTTCAAACTGGGACACAGAGAGACAGAAAGATTGCAGGAGTGAAGATCACTATACCGGGAGAATCTCTGAACGATCTCATGAACCCAAACAAAGAGACGTGATCATTACTAATGTTTTTATAGAACTCTTCAAAATAAAGAAATCTGAACTCTATGCATTGTAAATGAGATACGCAGACACCACTCCAAGTAGCGATAAGGCTAAAAACATCAGCTGGTAGCTCCTCTCACGGGCGTCAATCTTATGAACACATTTTTGGACAGGCGGCGAGCAGAGTATTCGCTGTGCGGCGAAAGAGAAGAGCTGATGCGAATTTGCCGCATGAATCGCGTTCGTTGTGAATGCAGCTTTATTGCTGTCTCTTTGTCTGTCTCCAGCATGGAGAACGCCATTCTCATTAAAAAGAAAGATCTATTTTCTGTTAAATGCCTTTGTTGGTTGTTGTTTGCATTAAGACAACACATTAGAGACACTTGCTGTCAATTTAAAATGTATTTTTAAGGAGTTATTGATCTTAGAAGTCTCAATCTATGACCGTCTTATAGCTTAGTTTAGCTTAGGTTAAGTTAGGTTAGCTTGGCTAAACTGTTGAACCATTGTGCGCTAACGTAGATGACTTGATGATGTCATCGAGCTGTAGTAACGTCTGGATTTAAAGACAATATTTTTTCCATAACTCTGCTTGTAGGGGCCTCAGCATCTGGATGTTGTAGGGCTGTAATGTGCTGTAATTTGCGACATAGAATGGCAGTCAAGGACAAAATGGGTCAGGGTCAGATTGTGGTCCACCACCAACAGGTGGATCAGATTTCTCAGCCTCACTGGGAAGGTCCACTCCAGGGTACCAGAGAGGAGAAGAGTCAAACCCTTGACTCAGGGCAAACAGTGCAGGTTTTCTGGAACAGCAGATGGGTTCTACACCTCACAGAGTCTATGAAGGTTCATGGGAGTTCACCCATCCAATCCACGTGTTTTGTGGATTTGGAAGAAGTGTTCAATTTGTCCTTCATGCATTTGTCCTTGCTTTTTATGGGAAGTATATAGAAACATTTAGGTGTTTTCCCTTTAAGTCAAATATGTTACTTTGATACCATATGCTTGTTTGTAAAAGCTGACACACAGGGAAGTCAGAAACTGTTCCTCAATAGCAGATACCCACGAGTCATCTTTGATTAAAAAAAAATGTCTGTTAAATGTAAAGTAAATGCAGCATGTGACCTTAAACCTGTGGTTGGTCACCCTCTCTTACTTTGGTGTGTAGTTTTTCAGTCTGCTTGGCATTAGCCTGAAGGGATTGAACCAGCAGAGCCTACTACCTTTCTGCTTGATGATAAACATTGATGGATAGTCATGAACAAGTGACTGTCCTCTGAGAAAGTCAGAAATTTGAAAGGACAGAGTGGAGGTGCATTGAACTCCTTGTTTAAAATCTGTTCCTTTCCTTTAGTATTCAACCGTATTAAAACATGTGGACATCTCTGCCTCATGTCTGTGGAAAGACCCTTTTGAAGCATCGATTGAACCAGCTAATGCTACGCTCCCAAATACAACTGCCACCGTGCGATGGGGAAGCATTGGCAGAATCTTCAAGATTCCGTGCAGCCGCCCAATTTCTTGAAAACCATCGGCATGGTGATAAATGTTGGACGTCACTCAGTCAGGTGGTAATGACACCAATATATATGCAGGACCCATGGTGGCCGGGATTGCCAGGTCTGGTCATCACCGTGCCTCCGGTCCATGTCATTGGCCATCATTGAGTGCCCATGCTGCTACTGTAGGATTTCTAACAATCTGAAAGTGGCAGTGGGACGTCAGTATGGGTGCAAGGAGGGTGGCTAGAGGGTGGCAGTCTGAAATCGGCCATCAGACCATTTTGGGGACCTGTCTTCCTGCCACCCGTCTGCCACTGGACTGCTACCACAAAATCTCCAAATGTGCCCAGGTGGACACTTACTAATGTCGAAAAAATCGTCTGGTCACAGTAAAATTTTAACTTTTCTTAAAACTCCGCAGTGGCCACGCAGTGATTGAAAATGCTGTAAACTGTAAACTAAGCCCAGAACTAGAACCAGGTTATTCATTAGGAATTTAGGTAACATCTGGTCTGTTCAACTGGAGGGTTGTTCTTAAGACCAAGGGCTTTAGAGGATTTTAATGGTGGAGGCATCTCATATGGACTCTCATAGCTACACTAACAGCAGCTGATTATGATGCTCAGACAACACGTACAAAGAGATAAGTGAGTCTACAGCACAGCAACAGAAATTAAAACTGGAATAAGCAACACGCTCCTGATGCAGCTGAGAATGTGGACATGTCTGCAGACAGGACAGAAAAAGCTGAGAAGATGCTGTGAAAATCAAGTTTCAATGCAGACAAATTTGCACCATTTTGCTGAACAAAAACTCCAAACTGACTGAGACGGGCTTACTCCTTTCTAAATAAACATTTATCAAAGGAATTGTTCAGGGAGACTGAAAAAACTATCTATGTAAACTATAACTATGTAAAAAAAAAACACACAATTTCACAATTACACTGCTTCCATTAAATCATAACAATGTGAATAAACACAAACCAACTCACGCGATAAGTCAGTCAAAAATGTGGCGACGGATGTGAGCAATACTTTGATTTACAGCAGATACATTAAAATTTGTGCCACGGCCCTAAGACTCATCATCATCTATTAACCCTTGTGCTATCCTAGGCACTTTACCGTTGGGAGTTTGGTCATCTAGATTCACTAGACAGAGCTCTGAACCTTTTTGCTTCAATTTTTTGTGATCTTCACTGGTTCAATGGATTACATGAAATTTTTCCACCTTTATCCACCTTTGTCATGGTAGGGAGAACATGTCAAAGTAAGGGTGGGGTCATCCAAGATAGCACAAGGGTTAAAGGAGACGTCAGTGCCAGTTCCTTACACATGGGAGGTGATTTCACAGCGGAGCTGTGGATCCAACAATTCCACATGACACACTCAACTTTTAATGAGCGCTGTGATGCTATGGGACCTGTGGTGGCGCTGCTGTGCAGTGCCCAAGGCCACCAATTCCTACAAAGAAAGCACATTGCCATCCGGTTGTTGGTCATGTGACTCCTTTAATTAAAAAAAAAAAGTGTTTCCATTGCAGTTTTATGAAATATGCCGGTTTCAATATGCCTGACAAACCACCTCCTCCAAGCACAAAAACATTTTTTCAATAGATACAAGGTCTTTTTTTCAAAATTGCCGTGTTTCCATTAGGCAAGTTTTTTTTTTCACAAACCTAATTTGCCCAATTTCACTGTCAATGAAAATTAAGATAATGTGATGCATTTTAGAAAAACTGATCAAATCAAATCATCTGAGTCAGTATCAGATGTCTTCTCTGCCTGATTATCATTTTAAATCAACATTCAATCAACAGACTTCCACAAACATTAATTTTTGAGACTCTGACTTTAGGAATGAAAAAATAAATTTAAAAAACAGCTTGTTTCACATATGAATTTCAGTCGTAAAAAATGCTGCAGACAGGAGTCCTTCTAATGAATTGTCATTTGGCTGTGATACACATCGCCCTGGTTACTGGACAGACTAGATTCAAGCATTTCTGTCATTCAATTGATCTCTCCCAGAACAAGATAGCCAAGAATTCCAGGAAATGTGCATTCTTGTACACCAGCAGGGATGCAGGAGTGGGCAGGCATGCACTGTCGGGATTAAAATGTAATTTTCTCTGCGTTAGAGGCATAAGGGAGTGTGATATAGGGACTTCCCCTTTCTGATGTCTGACTAAGCATCTGTATGTGCAGGTCACTCGCCACAGAAGAGGGTGTATCTGGCTGGACTCGATTGAAAGTGGCAGTTAATTCCCAAGATTCCCACCAAGATTAGAATAGAAAAGGAGCGAATGACAGAATCAGAGGGACGGAGGAGGGAGGGGAGACGCAGACAGAATGATACGACCAAATGAATTTACAAGAACCTGTCTGTCTCTGAAGATATCAGAATGACAAAAGGATGACATGTACTGATGTGAGAACATGCTTGAATAGACAGAAAAACACTACACTGATGAATGAGCATTTGAGAACTGCATAGTTTCTGAAATAACAGAACTCTAACACATTTTTTCCTACAAAATGTAAAAAGGTTTAAGCAAGGTAAAGGAAACCTTTAACTTGATCCAAACATCCATTTTCTCCTGCTCATCTGAGACCTGGGGCCTCATTTATAAAACCTTGTGTAGGATTTGCGTCAGAAGTGGCGTACAGATGAAACATAGGAAGTGCGTACGCACAGAAATATTCGGATTTATAAAACCGTGCGCACGCACATCCTACGCATCTTTCCCTTAATAAATCACAATCAATTCTAAATGCTGCGCAGCTTTTGCGGCTTCATGACACGCCCATAGTTGCCCATAAATAGTCCGTGAAACGCCCACAAATGAATATTCATTGATTGTGAAGCCATAGAAAACACAGAGAGGAAATAAAAAAAACGTAACTTTACTCAATGTGAAGTGGAAGTTATCGTTAGCGAGGTGGAAAAGAGGAGAAAAATGCTGTTTGGAGGGCACAGTGTAGGCATTACTAATGCCGAAAAAGGCACGTGAGTGGCAAACAGTGGCAGACGCCGTAAATGCTGGAGCCTCACGACCTCGGACCATGGCTGAAATAAAAAAAGAAATGTCGGACATCAAAGTCGAGGCAAAAAAACGTCTAGCGCTGCATCGCCAGAGTGTGTCTGCCATGGGTGGGGGACAGGGGACACCGGAGCTGACCCCTCTAGATGAGAGACTGGCAGCAATTATTGGGGAATCCCTTTTAAGTGGAGTGGTGACTGAGGCGGAGGGAGACACGACGCGCCAGATGCACCGGGTGACACCCCCCCAAAAGCTCCAACAGGACGGCTCGAGGAAGTGGGAACCGGCTCATAAGCCACTCGTCCTCGTTTGCCAGCAAGTCTTCTTGCTGTCTAAAGATGCGTTCACTCTGAATTCTTCCATTTGCCAACATCTTCAAAGGTGCAAGATCAGCCATTGTGCGTCATTACACATTGTGATGGAGCATTTTATTTCCATCCATTTAATTGCATCTGACAAGCTACAGATGTCGGTAATAATCCACGTGGAAATGGGAAATTGTTCAGCGCAAATGTAATTTCTTGTTGCTTTCTGAATGGTTGAGACATATGCCATACATTGTTTTATCAAAAATAAAACAAACTAAAGGCTGATGCATGAATACCATAATTCTGTAGCTTATGAAGAAATGTTTTACTATGAAAACAACTTTCCCCAGTGGACAATTAATACGTCTGTCTGTCTGTCTGTCTGTCTGCACCTATATCTGCTTCGCCAGATGGACACATTGACGAGAATATCAGTTTTGTACATTATTTCGTTCTGTTAACTGTATTATTTATGAGGATGAATTGCACAACATGCCAATATTGCAGAACATACTTCACTTTACTTTTTGCAAATAAGTGTTCATTTGAATTTCTGTTGGAATTTTCGTTTGATTTTTTTTGTTAGTTTCACTGCTGAATGATCAAACGGGTGTTCGTGTAGCTGTTAATTGTGAGACTTGCTTTGTGAAGTTTTCATGTTATTTATGAGAGGCAGTATTGTCATTTTCACGTGTTTCTTCCATCTGCCGACGGTGTCGCCGTTTCTCATTTCACCCGTTTTTTTGCGTACGCCTGGGTCAGAGCTTGCGTGAAGGACCGCACATTTTTCCGTCAAGTTTGCTTTTTATAAATCTCGATTATTGCGTAGAGAGTGGCGTACGCCTTCTTTTGTGCGTACGCAACGTTTATAAATGAGGCCCCAGGTCATGGGGGCAGCAGTCTAAGCAAAGATACTGGTACCTTGACTTCCATCTTCATTCTGTGTCCTGTAGTCTTTCCAGCGTGTCCTGGGTCTTCCCGGGTCTCCGCCCAGTGGGACATGCCTGAAACACCTCCTCAAGGAGCCATCTGGTCCAGGTGCTCGAGCCACTTCAACTGGATGTAGGGGAACAAAATAAAATAAAATTAAATAATAACCATTTTATTTAATTATCAATTTGTAAACTACTATAGAAAAATAATTTGTTAGGGGACCACTTGATTTTCTCTCTGCTCTTTGCAGATGATGTTGTCCTATTGGTTTAATCAAAGTATGCATTAGAACGGACTGTAGCAGAGAGCTTTTTAATCTGCTCCTGATTCACCATGATTTGAATGAAAAAAAAAAACACAAAAAAATTGCAATTTGGAGCTAACTTTCTAACTTTTTGCACACACACAAAGGTTGGAAACATGGCGAGGCAAGGTGGAAACCAAACCTGCGGAGGTGTGGAAATGAAACTGCCATGGCTTTATACTGCCATGTGTAATTTTAGCTATAGTTTTGAACGTTGAGCGACATAACATCGAGGTTTCTGAAGCTTAGCAGACAGAAGGACCATGCGCTTCTTGAGGGGGAGGACATTCTGTCAATAATCAGGATTTCAATTTTTATCACATTTATGTGGAGAAGCCATCCAGCAAGATGGTATGATGTCCATGTTGATTTGAGACATAAGAGTTTTGGACATGTTGAAAAGAGAATATTCTTCATTGGCGAAGCTGTTGGTGAAGGTTTCAAAGGTCTGATGAGGCTGTTAAAAAGCAAAAAAGTGCAGCTGAAAGTGGGTAATGAGAGGGCAGATAATATTTCAATGTAGGAGTCCACGATGAGACAGAGGAACAGAAATCAAACAAAAAAAGGAGAGGCAAAAAAGGAAGAAAGGCTTTGGAATAAAAGAACCTTAGGGCCACACAAAACCTCAGTGCAGCCCTGATCAATAAAGTATAATATCTCTGAGGACACCTGAAGTGTGTTCTGTGAGAGGTGCCTTAAAGACATGCTGTGCATCTGTGACCTGGCATGAACTAACACATACCTAAATGCATGACAGTGATTATTTTCACTTAAACCATGGTTCGGGTGAATACTGGCTTATGACTGGCGGCTGGGTGTATATGAAAACGTGATCATGCACAGTGATAACCCCACGCCTAAAAAAGTAGTTCTGGTCACATAGCTTAAATGTTCTGTATCACTGCGCTAGCTTCTTTAAAACAAACTTTAGCTTCTGGACAAAAGCAAGCGTTAAGAGTTGAACTTTCTCTCTGAACTGATCCTTTATTTATCACATCTTGATCATCAGCATATATATCGTTTTCCTTCACTGCTACACTCAAGTAAAATTACAACGTGCTGCACCACGTAACAAACAGTCAGTTTTTTGTGTAAAATGGTAACAGAACCAAAAAAATAACAAAAATAAAGTACTTAAAACTGACTGAATATTTATTTCTTTTGTAAGTGACCATGGCCTTGGAAGTGAGCATTATCAGAAATTAACGCACTTTGCGGAAGCAACCCTCCTCCTTGAACGGCGTGCGCTAATTTCTGATAATGCACACTTCGCTGGTCATTATCCCTTACACCACACACTCCACGATGCCACCTTCAGCACATGTTTTTGCATGCATTCTTTTAAAAGACAGGTCACCAAGCAGCACTCTTAAGAGGACATCAGCTCTCCTGCAGAGACAGGGATTTCTCTGAATCACCTGAACATAAGCAAGGGAGCGATCATGTGACATCTCTTTGTTTTGTTGTTGTTTGGAAGACCAACAGCTCCTGCAGAAGTTGCCATAAACACAAAACGGAATCATTTCCCAAAGAAAGTTTGAACATATCATCAGAAATCGGTAAGGAAAGGACAGAAAGTCTTGTCTTGTTTCTCTCATTTCAAACCTAATGGGTCGCCTTGCTTTTGCTCAAGCATGCCCCCCTCCCATCTCTCATCCAGAACTTGAAAAATTCATGCGTCTTCCCAGCAAAGAGCTGGAAGGGATTAAACATTCAGATTGGCTCTCTAAAAAATGGAGGCTCTTGTGTTAGCTCAGCTTCTGAGTCCAGTGAGTGAGTGTTTGACGGAGACCGAGTGGAAATCAGGCTGACGGGAAAACAGCTGAGATGGAAGCTATGCTTTCTAATCTTTGTAACTGAGGAATGGATTCAGAAAAGGAAAGCTTCAGCTCAAACATGAAGCTCAGTTTATCACTGCATGAAGGAAACAGGCTGTTATTTGGACACCAGTGTTGTCCCCGAGCTCTGCTGCTTAAAACTGATGTCCATCATAACACTAAATTGTCTAAAGAATCAGAATCAGAATCTCTTTATTTGCCAAGTACAGCGCATGTACAGGGAATTTGACTTCGGTTACTTGTGCTCTCGTGCAAACTAGCAAGGTAGAAAGATAAATAATAAAAAGATAAATAATAAAAAAAGAAAGTAGGTGTAAGGTAGCTGTATGAATAAATAAACATAACTGAATAAAGAAATAGATTAAAATAAAAAGTTCAAAAATGCAGCAGCAGTAATTCCAGTTGGACAGTTTCTGTGGTTGTACAGTGTCCTTGAGTAGTCCAGAGTCAGGTGTTCATAAGAGTGACAGCTCAGGGGAAGAAGCTGTCTTTGTGGCGAGTGGTTTTGGTTCGCATTGTCCTAAAGCGCCGCCCTGACGGAAGGAGACTGAAAAGGCAGTGTCCAGGGTGAGAGGGGTCTTTTACGATCCTGCCAGCCCTCTTCCTGGCTCGGGATCAGTACAGGTCCTGAATGAGGGGAAGGCTGGAACCAATAATCCTCTCAGCAGATCTAATGATTCTCTGAAGTCTGTTCCTGTCGTGTCTGGTTGCTGAACCAAACCAGACCGTGATGGATGTGGTCAGGACAGACTGGATTATTGCCGTGTAGAAAACGGTCAGCAGCTCCTGAGGCAGGTTGAACTTCTTCAGTTGTCGCAGGAAGTACAACCTCTGCTGAGCCTTTTTCCGGAGTGAGTCAATGTGAGAGGTCCACTTAAGCTCCCGTGAGATGGTGGACCCCAGGAACCTGTGTGAGACTGTTGAGGGGACAGTGCTGTTAAGAATTGTGAGTGGGGGGGGAGTGGAAGGGTTCCTCCTGAAGTCCACTGTCATCTCCACTGTTTTGAGTGGGTTCAGCTCCAGGTGGTTCTGAGGACTAGAGGACTAGCCGCTCCACTTCTCCTCTATATGCAGTCTCATCACCGTCCTGGATGAGCCCAATGACTGTGGTGTCATCTGCAAACTTCAAGAGTTTCACAGGGGGGCTCCTGATCTTCAGTCATTGGTGTAGAGGGAGAAGAGCAGAGGGGACAGAACACACCCCTGGGGGGCGCCAGTGTTCAGGATCCGGATGCTGGATGTGGAGCGACCCAGTTTCACCTGCTGCCTCCTGTTGGTGAGGAAACTGGTGATCCACTGACAGGTGGGGAGAGGCACGGCGAGCTGGGACAGCTTGTGGTGGAGGAGCTCTGGGATGATGGTATTAAATGCAGAGCTAAAGTCCACAAATAGAACCCGTGCATACGTGTCTGCAGAGTCGTGGTGGTGCAGGATGTAGTGGAGAGCCATGTTGACTGCATCATCCCCTGACCTGTTTGCTCTGTAGGCAAACTGCAGGGGGTCTAGCAAGGGCTCTGTGATGACCTTCAGGTGGTTCAGCATCAGTCATTCGAAGGATTTCATGACTACCGAGGTCAGGGCGACTGGTCTGTAGTCATTTAGTCCTGTGACTGGGGACTTCTTGGGGACTGTAATTATGGTGGAGAGTTTGAGGCATTCAGGTACCACACACATCTCCAGGGAGCTGTTGAAGATCCTGGTGAAGATGGGAGCTAGCTGGTCAGCACAGACTTTCAGGCAGGAGGGAGAGACTCCATCGGGTCCTGATTTCAATTACTGATTTCATTTTTGCAATCTCAGATCTGAATCTGATAGAAAAGTGATGATTCCACAGAAACAGAACATTTTGAATCCAAAAATGGTTGTAAACAATCTTGGCACCATAAAAATCTGGATAAGAAACAACAAAAAAGAGTGAACGAGTGGTTCAGCCCTAATGGATTAACAACTTGATTTTCTATTAAATTACGTGCTTTACTTCCATCCTCAAGTCAGAAAAATGACTCACTGTGTTTGTCCATGAACAGACCTCTGTGGACTTGGCTGCCATAAGACCAAGTGTCCTTGTTGAACGTATCATGTCACGATTCTCTAAAGTTCAGACAATAATCGATGTTTGCTTCAATGGGACACAAACAGGAGAAACAGCAGCATAGGCTGCATAGGAGCACAGCAAGTGCAGGGAGTCTGGCCCGACATGCAGTCATGTTCTGGTAATACTCAGGGAAAACACTTTAGGGATCTGTCCTAAGTCCAAACTCACATGCTTTTACCGAAATGCAGCACTGCCGTTTACAAGGAAAATGCCTCCAATGTTATGCTCACGCCGGCCTCTGCAACATATGTTCAAGCGACCACTTCCACTGAGAAGTCTCTGTAAACGTGCATAAATATACGTTTGGGGCTTCTGCATTCAAAATTCCTGCATTCACATAAGCTACACACGTTTTAAGTCCCTCTACATATAAAATGTGCTCCATTCGATGTGCGTTAAAGCTTGAACTTTGACCAATCAGGGACTTGGATTTGGTAGAGGCATAAGGATGGCGTCCTTTCTAATTTACAATTTCAGGTCGTGGAGAGGCGTTTTGACCTGCTGGTTCTGATCCATTCACAGAGAAAGAGCGAGTATTTAAAAGGAAACTCTTAACAGGAAGATGAACAGGTTTGGAGCCTGAAAAGCTTCATTGTAAAGCTGACAAACATGAAGAATTTGTAAACTGAAAATCCAAATGTCCAATTCTCTCACCTTGTAAGTCATGAGGAGTTTCTTTAAAACACTTTCCAGGAGGAGCTGATCAGCTGATGGATCACAAGCTTATTAGTAAAGAACACAATGCACAAACTGTTTTTTTCTCTTCACTTCATTCACAAAGTTCCTATTTTAGGGAAAACCACAACAACCTCTAAGCTATTCTGTCTGGCAGCTCAGGCAAAGATGTAGCTTCCAGTGATCAGGGTGAAACTGTGGGGATGCTCCGAGGATACTGAACACATCAAACTAAAAGCTTGGAATCAGTGTTTATTACTTCCAAGTGAACTCTGAAATGAGGAAGTAGATAATCAGTATTGTCTACCCTGGAACCTGTGATTTAGAGGGATTTCAGACTGTAGTTTCTGACTAATCCTAAAACTTGGAAATGCTTCCTGACAACCTGGTGCTGCTGTCTGTTAACAAGAAGAACAAAAACAGGTCAAGTCACCCGGTAGGGGGCTTCTCTGTGGATGCTGCTCCCCCCTCACCTGCTAGTCAGTCATGCCAAAGCCTCTGAGCCTCTCTAACCTGGTAGGAAAACTGGAGTTTATAAAGAATTCTGTCATCCAAAATCAGAAGGAGTTTTCCTGATTCTTTTGAATTAACATGATCAACATTTGTGCCGTTGGTTTTCAACAGTCTTGTTTGGATCTACAGTTTTTTCTGTAGTGTCCTTCGACAGCTCTTTGGTCTTTGTCATGGTGGAGAGGTGTTAAAGTCTGACTGTTTAAGGGTGTGGACAGGCGTCTTTATACAGATGACCAGTTCCAACAGGTGACGTTAATACAGGAAAGGAGTAGAGGATAGAAGTAGAAATGACAGGTGAGAGACAGAAATCTCGATTAATTGTAAATCCTTATTTCTGCTCCACTATACAAATCAATTCTTTAAAAATCAGGTAAAGTGATTTTATTATTTCTGTCGTTAACAGATGAAATATTTCTAAGGTGAATTGCTCACTCAATGCAACAATTCAAGAGTTTGGGATTCTCTATTGATTCTTTTAGAATCTTTGTTAAAAATCCACAATTATAACTACTTCCCAAACTTTAGAAGTTAAATGTTTCAAACTGGATGTTATAAATTAGATGTTTGGTCTTTAGCTACACTTTTTGTGGAGATCAACATCTTTTTGGTCTGGTCTTCTTGGTTTCTTATCATTATTTACGCCAGGTTTAGTGTTTTTATTGGGACACTTCCAGCATCACAGCTGTGTGTTTGTCACAAAACCATCTGAGTTGTGAGACACTAAGGCTTTGTGTACTGGGTTTGTCTTGAGCATAACCATCGTTCATGATGACATTTGAAGATCGAAGGATAAAGAAATCTTGTAAGACTTTCTCTGAGTGTATAAGTAAACAGAGCAGTAATTAAAAAGTTATCTAAATGCTCTAAAAATTTTGTTTCTCAGCTGCAACAAAAACAACAGGAAGTTCTGTCTGAAACTGCCAGCAAGTTCAGGAATTGAATGGACTTAAGTACATATGAATAAAGATTTATTTTGCTGATTTACTTCTTTATTGTTTCTCCTTAGCCTCAGAAATAGTCCTAAAGTCTCCTTTCTGGTGTTGCTGGAATGTTCTCTGTTAAAGATGTGAGTTTTATTGTCATTTGTTTATAGAAAATGTTTTTTCTGGCCGTTAACCTTTGCTTTAACTGAAGTAAATGTCCATGAAAAAGTCCTAAAATGCACAAGCTAATTGATTCCAAGTCTGGTTTAAAAAATCTGTGATAAATTAGTTTTTACATCCATTTTAAATGTAAAATCTCCACCAAATGAGCCCGTCTGCTGGGTGTCGTCTGAATAGAATGACAGAAGCATTTCCACCAGAGTGACACACAAAACCACCAACAAACTGTCACTTCAATGAATGCAAATTCGTTATGTGGTCTGCAGAAAGAAGGCCTGTGCTTGTGTCATAACGTCACACAATAGTATTTTCATAAATCAACACACATCCCACACGTACAATAGAGGGCCTGAGCCCCCCTGCCCCCCCGTGGCTGATGGAGTAGTGACCAGCGGCTGAAGGCAGCAGAGAATTGAGCTCTGTGGCGACCAACAGGCAGGCATTGTTTGCAGCTGACTGTAACAATAGCAGCTCTGTCAGAGGGATCATCTGTTTTCCTGGCTAGTTGGCCTGTTAATACTGCTACTTATGCTGCATGAATGGACAAACAAACAGGCGAACGGACAAACAAGTAGGTTGGTGTGGTCATGTGTCACAGCGCAGAGCCAGCACCACACACAGTTGGTGTCGATCTGGACCACTTCATCAGAGCATAGTTTAAAGGTGTTTGGTTGCAGTGAGCGTTCTATTTTACTGTCAGTGTCATGATTAATAATTTAAGCTTTATGATGACGAAACTGAAGAGAGGGAATTGAAGAGCCGGAGAGGAAGACAGAAACAGAATGAGCACACGTCCAACATTTTCCAGGTCAGCCCAAAAGCCCCAGGCCACACTCGCCGTTCTGTTGCTGTTTTCCTCCCCTGTTTTTTCCTCCTCTCATTCTACCTCTCTTCCTCCTAGGGCCAACGTCAGGCTGCAACAGGATTCAGCCGTTCCCACAGAGACTGAAGAGACGGGGCTGCCATGGCAACCGTGGATTGCTTGCTAGACCGAAGAGCCACTTCATCTTTCTGTCTCTGCTTTTCGTTCCTTCGTACCACTCCACCTCTCACTCTTTTTTCTCCTCTGTCAGTGCCAATGCATTCCATCTTTGATCAAACTTTTTTTTAACTTACTCCTGTATCCCATCCTACACGTGCCACTCTGCTCATCCGCCTCCGAATCGCTTCCACGCCAAAAGAACACAACCACGGCGCTGCCTGTCATGCTGAGGCAATAACTGTCTCACCGTGCAGCACTTCTCCCAGTGAGGAGGCCACTTTGACTCTGCACAGCTAATGTCATCACAAAGTGCTTCAGAAGAGGAAAACATTTGAATCAAATCACCAAGCTCAGCGCACTCTCTCAATTAATTCAGCAGAGGTACCAGGAAAGGTTGGAGTCTGCAGGAAATCGCACTCGTGGGGTTTTTAATAACTGGAGAAACATGAACTCTCAGTGATCTAAACTACTTCAGCATGTGTGGCCAATCAAACACCACCTACGCTTAAGGAGTCACTTTTGTTTTACTGATGATATAGTAGGGATTGGTTTGGAGGGATGGTAGGTGTTAGTTATGTGGATGCTCAGCTTCTAAATATGCTTTTCTCAGGATTTTCTTCTTTCAGAGTAGCTTCTGGCAGCTCTGTTATTCTTTATTTAATAGGGCTGCCTGCCTTGCTAGAGAATTTACCATAGTATGAGAACTGAAGTTGGTCAGGGTAAAGGAGAGAATACCAGGGTGAAAGCAATCATGCACAGCGGAGAGCAGGTCACACCTCAGAAATTGGCTCGATAAACAAATTTCCTGCCATGCATGTACCAACCACAGGGGCTGCTGTGGAAAGTTCAGTGAGAAGCACAAAGGCTGAAGCCTGTCAGACCTGACATCCCGTAGCTAAATTCAGAGAAAACATAATTCTGTGCAGGTTTTGTCATCAACAGTGTCCTATTGAAGGCAGAGCAGTACTCTGGAGGGCAGTGGAAGATCACCAGTAAGGACACAGAACTAGATTTTGACTGGTTTGTCACACCTGTCCTTCATAAACCTGCTCTGTATGGATTGCTGACAGTAATTACAGTTGTAAAGAAACCATATGAAATATTCACGTTTGCTGGAATTAAGTTCATTTCTTCGTTTGAACTGTTTTGTCACGTTTATGGGTGTATTGGTAGCACGGGGCACATAAGAGTTGATCCTATCTTTATTTGCTATGCATGTAGGCAGAAGTTTCACCCGAAGATGTAGAAAAGAACCAAACTAGTGTGCTGCTTGCAAAATAAACACGATGACGATTAAAAGCTGTTAAAAAACATGCAATGTCATCTGGAAGTTGATTTATGGCATCTGGAATTCTCATCTTGAAACTTTGTGCCCCTCATCCGAGTGGCTTCATCAGTTAGATTGCTAAAGGATGATGACTCATTTTTAAGACGTCATGTGGATGAATGAGAATCTTCATCGACACTTGTAATATGTCCAGAATGACAAAGTTCTGGATCACAGTCTGAATCCAGTCATGTCATTTGCTTTTGAGATCGCTGCCTGTTTTCTTTGGTGTTCACAGTCTGAGCTGGTTTCAGGCAACAACCCTCTCACCCAACATGCAGATGTTGCTGCTGCAGAACGTGTGAAAGCACATATAGGATTTTATCCAGAGCCGAAAAGACAAACTTTATTTGTAACAAAGATTCATTTTTCCAGATTCTTCACTAACAAATACTCTGCTGTCAGCAAACAGCAAAACAAGTTGTGGGACATTGGAATGTTGTAGAATCAGTATATCACCTGTTGGGTTTTTTTTCTCTTTCAGTGGGAACCAAGACTTTTTGAAACAGGGCAACAACCAGCAGAAAGCCTCATGATTGACAGCGAGCTTGATCTGCAGGGTAAGAGTCCATGAAAGTCTGTCTGCCATCCCTGCAGCAAGCCCTTCCTCTATGAGAGCACAGGAAGTTTCAGTAAAGGTATTATTGAGACCTGCTGTGTCCTCAGTGACAAAAAAGAGGCTTTTTGTAAATACAAAACATAAATATTGTCTGGTTTCATCACATTCTTCATCTTCTCACTCCACGCAGTCTATCTGACATTTATTTTCTTCTTTCTTCAGAGTTTGCTGTTTTATTTCTGAGGTGTTTGTCTTTGAATCCTTCCACCATCCAGCATGACTTACTTTTCTCCCCTCATCCATCAAAAGTCATTTACAGCCTGAGGGCCTGGAAGCAAATGGAAGCAAATGGTTAGGTTTGACGTCTGCACGCTTGAACTCCACACATCTAAGGTCATCCAAAGGAGCTTTTGGTGAAAATGCACACAGCAGCAGGAGTGTGGTCTGATTGATTATTTATTTGGCTGCCAGGGACGGCCATGTTCAGGCCGTGGAAGAGAGAGATGAAGAAAAATGACAAACAGCTGGACGATAAATTCTCAAGCTCATCCTTCAAGCCTGCCACTTTACCTTCACTGGAAGCCAGAGTTCTTCACAGTGCTAACCACTACACCACCGTGGATATATTTTTGCTAATAATTTTCTTTGCATATACAAGTTTTTTAACTGTTAGATGACCTACTTAACTTTTCTTCCTGCTAACATAATGTAAAAAAATGAATGATACTATCTGAACATAGTTACTAAGGGCCATAAAATGTACCCTAGCAACAGCTGATTCCCAAATCAGTAGATTGGATTGTAAACTATAAAGGCAACATTTTGGTAGAAAATCCACAACATGTCTGCCCATAACATATTACACCATAATGAGATGCAAAATTTTAGTTAGTAAATTGATGAAGTGTGTTCTTTGTGAACGCATCAATCTCTAAAATAGGACTTCATTTCTTATTTTGAGAGTATAAATGAAAAGGTTAACCCTGTCAGCGAAAAAGCAATAATAGGAAACGCAGGCATACATTGCCACGGCTCTTTGTTTCCACACATTCTTAGAGCAAACAAATACCAACACATGAAACAGCCTCCTGCTAGGCATCTAAATAAAAATACGACGACCATACCGGATGTGCATCACTGGTTGTCATAGCCACAGAGAGATTCTTCAGAGTTACTAAGGCAACAGCTTGGGGACTCTTTTCCAGCCAAACCTCCATCTGGGGAGAAAATGAGTGGATGGCCATGGAAGATGAATGTTTACGTGATTTTCAATGCTCCTTTGGTGCACGTCTGCTCATGTGATCTGAATGAAAGTCACAAGAGGACAGGTTGTAAGCCGCAACAGGGAAGACTCACCCGCAAAGATAAGGATGTGAAACTTAGAATTCACAGCAGGAATGTTGGGTGCGTTGGAGGATGTGTGTGCACAAGCATGAAGAGACTCATTCAACAGTCTGTTGATGTTTTCAGCACTACATGTCAAACCCAGAGCCTCTGAGAGTGATGTGGACCTGAGCTGGGAAGGCAAAAGTAGGATCCTGTTACCATGGCAACGCAGTCAGCTTTCTGTTAGAGCACTTATCTTATGTTTTCCAATCACAATCAGCACTGCCTATGTAATAAGTGTGTTTTTTGTGCACCGTGTACATTTGAATTATGAAAACATGATATTTTTTGCTTCGGTTAATATTCAAGATCTTTTTATTGTCAAATAAAAAGAGCCATAATATAGAGACGAAATAGTTTACATTTTTCTTCACTTCGTCTCTGCTCTCCATCATCCTTCGTCTGTCTCACCTTCCTGGTTTCTGCCTTGTTTCTTGCCCTATATTCATACTCTAATCTGCTCCGGTCAGACTACTTGTCTGATTCCAGTAATCTTGTCAGGACAGATGGCTCACACACACACACACACACACACACACACATGCACTTTGTCAATGATTGACATTCCCTCCACATTTGCTCTTTCAATGACCCAGATCAGCCTGAAATGCTTCGTGCTGCCAGACCCCCATCCCACTGGGTGACCCAGTCATGTGACTCACTCAGCTATGGGCTGCAGGGTGCCAACAGGTCAGCAGAGATCAATGTTGCTACAAAAAGCTGCTTTTTAGATGAAGAGCGCAGATGATCATGCACACTGAAGAACGTGTCATCTGTAAAAGTGAGCATTTCTAAGGCCACAAACATTTTGACACTTTTCTGATCTGAACATTTAAAGAGTGAGTTATGGAGTTCAAAATTAAAATCAACAGGCATTCATAGAAAGAAGTAACTGAAGCTGTCCAAGTCCAGAGGTGTCGTCAGGTGACATCCAGCCAGCCTCGAAAAGAGCAAGGTAAGCAGATCTGCAGTGAGTCAAAGCTCTTCCTATGGAAGAACACGTGTAAATTGTGATCATTAAGCCGCTGATCATCACTATCAGATTTCCCAGCTCAGTGTGTGTCTGAGCAGCCTTTCTTTTTTCATTTGAAACATTTCGGCTCCCTGTCTGCTGCTTTTCATGTCAAAAGTTTCCAAATCCTGTGAGTCCAAGAGCTATATTAATTAGTTTTGATGCAACCATAACGAGGCACAATTGCACAAAATGTGCTTTCATGTGCCAGTTCAAAGTTCGTGTAAATGCAGAGGTTTGTGTTGGAAAGAGAACCTGTGGAGCCCCTAAAGGGAGCAGTTAAAGGGCAAAGAAGACAGTTTTGATACAGCTAACATGTTGGAGAAATACTGAGTCAGATAAGAAGCAGGCATTGATTTTACATTGACACTTCAGACACCGACTGCAGTTAGTGTGTAAGTCCAGCCCTATGCTCAGTTGTGAGAGTGAACATCTATTGGGTGTCAGGTGTGTGCAGATGTCATGCAAGTCGAAGACAATTGTTAATAATCAGAGAAACTAAAGGCATTTCGTCTCTGTTCTGTACAGCTCTATTTTCTTAGAAGAAATAGAGCTGTTAAACATGACAAAGCTGCAAACCTTATCAGAGACGTTTATTAAGGCTGTGTTAAAGGAAATTGTACACAAAGTTACAGTTCAGCTTAGAAAAAAAAGTTACTTTGTCACCATCATACAATAAGTTTCAATCATTCATCCATTTTTGGAACCTACTGAATCCCTTTTTGGGTCACAGGGTCGCGGGCGGAGTTCATCCTGGACAGGTATAGCCAGTCCGTAGCAGGGCCTAGATTTAATCATCTCAATGACAAAGAACAAGCAAAAGAGGGAGTCCAACTGACTTTAAGTCTGGATCAGTTATGTGGCTTCAGCACCTTTACACAATTACAGCAGCTGGTCATGTGGAGGCAGTATAGCTCAAAAAAGCTCTGAACATATGGATCAAAAATACGAAGAAGAAATCTCCTCCTCCTCCTCCTCCTCCTCCTCCTCCTCCTCCTCCTCCTCCTCCTCCTTCAGCTACAACATAACTCTGTAGATGGGACCTTTCAGCGCTTGCACCTTCGGACTGCAGCATGTCATGTCTAGCCACAGACATTGTAGGTCTTTTTTCAATCTGTTGGTTCACAACCGAATAAGAGCTCAAATGAGCTTTCACATCTGGATCTTTGACCCAACAGATCTAATGTGACTGCAGACTCAGCAGGCCTGACTGAGTGCATTTACAGCTTAGCACCACAGACACAGAAGCCTGACAAACCTAGGATTCCTTTGCTGTGAATCACACCAAAGAGCTAATAAGACTAATAACCTCCAACATATCTGAATTTGTACATTTCTTTAATATCCAAGTGTCACCTGCTGTTGTTAAAACCCAGTTTGAAGACAGCTTTGTGTCAGTGGGTTTCCTGAATTGATGAATCTGATCTCCTTCCTCATGACTGGGATTGAATTGGCGGCCTGGTGGTGGTTTGAAGAACAAAGAACAGGAATCTGTCACTTTACCAAAACAGACGTCACCTTATCCCAGCTGAAGTGTGTAAATTTAGGATTCATGCTAACAGAACTGTTGCTCATTACTCCAACAGCAAAATGGGGTCTTTTTTGTATCTGCCAAATGATGAGCGCAGATTTGTTTGATGCATTCCCTTTCTTTAATAGTGGTTCAGTTAAAGAACATATGACAGCTGAGAAAAGAAGTGAATAAAAAGGGAAGGGGGGGTGGAACTGAAAATTGGTTTAGCTTCATCAGAAATTATTTACATATGATCTTTTTGTTCTTTTCCTGGCTATAAATGATCATTTTATGAATAAACAAACTTTGATTCAATAATAAATACATCTTCAGGAGTTGATTCAGTCTTGTGTGTTCTCATCTGTGAGTTTATTTGGAGACACCCCAACACCATTCATGACACCATTACTGTCTGTCCAGACAGAATCAATCAGAGTCTGGATGGTTTGTGTGCTCTGATGCATTCCAGACACATGAATCCATGCAGCATGCTCAGAAACCTGTCACATGCTGCACAACCAGTGCAGGTCAGAAAGACAGAGTGGCCGTTCACCTTTCACCTTTGTCCCGATACTGTCACAAAGTGAGCCACAGTTAAAAGACTTTCCCTCCATCCGTGTTTCAGGTGTGTGTTAGACGGTTTCCAGTGAAATGCCTAAAGTCCTGATCAAGATATTTGACAGCAGCTGCTGTTGGCTATAAAGGAACTGCTGACAGAGCACTAAACCACACCTCTTCCATTTTCATAAAAACGTGACTCTGACCCAATCAGCAGCTTTTCCTTTCTCTGAACTCTGAATGTGTTTTCATGTCTATTTTTTAAACTGTAATAACCAGATGTGTATTCATGTCTGTTCTAAACCCCCCACTGCAGAAGTCAACAGAAGCAGCTTTAATAAACTTGTATCCATACTGAAGCCCTTGAAGTGGTTTTGTTTTGCTCTCTTGGTCAGTGACGGTTCTCTTGGGTTTCTGGATCACAAACAAGTTTTACAGTTTAAATAAAATAGGTTTCTTTGAGCACAGCAGCATCTGTACTATGAAAATGGTCAAATATCAATCTTTTAATAAGAATCTTTTTTTGAATACATCAGCATTGTTGTTTCCTCATGATGCTGTGAACAAACAAATGATGAAGACTCGGTCAAGGAGAAAGGCAGGAATGAAACCATTGAGGTGAAAAGTTCCTGTGGAAGTGACTGGGATCCGCTCTGTTCACACCTGAAAGCTGAATCCATCCCAGCTCGGAGCTCATTTGTTTGCTTCTCCATGTTCTTCACCACACATCAGGATTCATACTAAGGGCGGTGGGTCTTCTTCTGCTCACACTTTTCGGGACACGTTTTAGCACCAGTTTTTAGGTTTTTCCATCTAAGCTGCTACTTCTCCTGTTTACCGTTCAACAGCAGCTAGTCTTATATGAACCAGACAAATGTGTTACCTTTAATAACATAAACTTCACATATTTGTACAAAAATAAAACTTTAATTAAAAACAAAAGTGTAAAAAGAAATAATGAAAAAGCAACATTTCATATTGAACCAGATTTCCCTTTTTTCACAATTTTTTTCATGTAGAGACATAAACTTTTGTAATTTTACTTTCCCACAGATGTCGAAGTTACTATTTTACATATTTAAATTTCACTCATTTCATTAACACATGCACCAATAAAAGTCAGCAGACAGTGGATTATGCTGGTAAATTGTTACATAACCTGCTTGAACGGCTGAGCTGGTTGTTTTGTCGTGTTACTGTGAGATGTTACATCAGGGAAGTATTTGTTAAAGCTGGTCGAGTTGGGGTCAGGTACCCAAACAGAAGCTTGGTTCACACTTTCACACTGTGCCAATGAGCTGATCGCTAGAACTAAACCAGGAGTTCTGTCTTTCTGTAGCAGCAGAAAAATGAGCAAAAACAGTCTTTTTTAGTCATGAGTTTCTGCTGTTGACATCTGGACAAAAACAGGTTTTCTGTACCAGTTTCCTCTTCACGCAGCCCTGTTCCTGCTTCTACTTGATGTGCTCCCACAACAACGTCCTCTGATCATGTGTCTCTGAGACCAGGACTTGGAGGATTTGGTTCCATCACACACCTGAGTAACACAGCAGTGAAAAACTCCAGCAACAGTTTGCAACATGTTTTATTGTATGCCTAGATTCCAGGAGCAGAGAGGTCATCACCCTCCTTCTCTAAAGAGACCCTTGATGGAGCAACTTTCCCCCACATTCATCTGACTTATGGTTGAAAAGGGAAGATTACACTAAATAGGGTCATTTTAGAGCAGCTCTGGCCACCACTGAAGCTGAACAAGAATTGCTTAGTCTTTTTGTAACAAATGAACCTTTACAGGTCAGGTTCTGCTCTTAGTCTTTTTGTAACAAATGAACCTTTACAGGTCAGGTTCTGCTCTTAGTCTTTTTGTAACAAATGAACCTTTACAGGTCAGGTTCTGCTCTTGAAGAAGCCTGTCAGAAGATCACTTTTCAGCAAGAATGGAAACTTTGAAATTCTACTTTTTATCTAAAACAAACAGACTTTTCTCTTTCTCTTGACACTCTTCAAATGGTTTTGGCCCCATCAGGGTTCTTCATCAGGAACGTGTAAAAACTAAAAAGAGACATTTTCAGCTAAACTCATCATCATCCCAAGCATCTTAGAAGCTGTGCTCTGCTTCATGCTTGTATTTGGCATCAAAATCAACCACATATGGTCATAAAGCCAAGTAAAAATAGCCTGAAATGAACTTAGCTTTGGTCTGCAAACATGTTTAGAAATATTTGTTTATAGAAAACTAAATTTATCGATCACAGATATTTTTTAAAGGAACCAAATGAAAAGCTCCCATGAGATTCTTGAACACATTTGTATTTGATGGTAAATGCTTCAGACACATTTAGGAAACCTGACAAGAGTGTAAGGAAATGGCAGCAGCGGACGCTTTCTTGATTCAACAGCAGCAATCGTCTCAGGAGGCCCGTCAGTCTGAAAGGGATTCTAGAACCGTCTTCGAATGATTGAGATTCAGTTTTTCTGCAGAAAGTGGACTGCAGAAGTCCAACGCCCATTCCCATGTTTTCAAAGAGCAACTGTCTCAGCAAGATTGCACAACAGCCAAAACAAATCTGCAAACTAAAATCCACTTTGAAAAAACACACATTTACAACTGCAACCTTGAAATTTCAAAACACTAAAACTTTAAAAATCCAGGTTTCCATGTGTGTGCTTTAACAGTCAAAGGATGAAGAAATACAGACTCTTGCTTCTGTTCTTGTTTGAAATGCAGCTTTTCTGCACAGAGCGGTTGTCCTCAGGTAAGTCTGCAGAGCTGCTGCCTTCAGAACACTCATAGAAGACATGCAGGTCCAGCTGTTAGTCACGTGTTCTGGTGACT
This sequence comes from Oryzias curvinotus, assembly GCA_023969325.1. Classification (NCBI taxonomy): domain Eukaryota; kingdom Metazoa; phylum Chordata; class Actinopteri; order Beloniformes; family Adrianichthyidae; genus Oryzias; species Oryzias curvinotus. Next base: position 1,015,553 of record CM043716.1, on the reverse strand, counting down.
TTAGTTTTACGGAAATAAGTATCAAAGCTCAGAAAAGATCTAATGGAGATGTTTTTCCAAATAAAGCAGCAGTCTCAGGTGAAAGGCTTCAGGAAGTTCAGAGTGTGACACAATGACGCTGCTCAAACAACATGGAGACACTCAAGACCGTGTCCCTCATTTGACAGAAGACGGTGAGGCCAGACCGAAGGAAGTGTGATCATTCATTCACATTAGATGGTGGTGGTAACCCCCCTCCCCCAATCCATTTATCCAACCCTCACAAATGGAGACACAGACGCTGGAGGGGGGAATCCTTTGACGCGTAAGGAGAAAACTACAGTTGAGGAGAGATGTGGGGAGATAAAAAGAAATGGAGAGGGGATGTTTTGGAATGATGGATGAAGCTGCGAATGGAAAACAGAGGAGACATGGATGAAGAAGACAGGCAGAGAGAGAAGTGGGGGTTGAGTTCATATTGAGGAGGGGGTCGGTGCTGGTGGATGGTGGGAGACTGCATGACGTTTGTTTCCATGGTGATGGTCTCTCTGTCTCCCACACGTAGGGAGATGGTGCTTAAATCTGTGCAAGTGAGTTTTCCTGCATGTGTGTGCGTGTAATGGCATTTTCTTCCCCATGAAGAAGGGAAAAAAATCAAGCTCTTATTGTTGGGACAGTGCTGATTTAATTGATGCTACAACAAAAACAGTCACTGTGAATGATCCCAGTTTGTGCTCTGAAATGCTTCCAGGCTTTCCAACTGCACACACTCGTCTGCTCAACAGAAAGCTAGTAATTTGCAGACGGTATCCAGGATCCGGCCTGGATCCCAACCAGTCCAGCTTTCACGTCTAGTTTTGTTAAGAAAAGAGGAGGCTGTGTCCTGGATTTATCAGAGATCGTTGGCTCATTTAGCCTTTTAAGAAATCCCTGCTCTGTCCACCAAGCTCCATGCTTTGGAACACAGCTTCTGCAGGCAAATCTCCATATTGAAGATAAAACCGAGTTCAAATGCAGTTTGGACTGTCAGGCAAGCAGCGGTCCCACTGCTCGCTCCAGGCTGCAGCAGTGCCAGATCAATTACAGCAGCCAGACTATCTTCCACCTGTGTTCCTGCCATCCAGGTTCGCACTGATTACTGTAATAACAGGTAAAAATAGCATGAGTGGGGTGGTTTGGCATCCATTTGGCTCATGAAGGCTGCAGACTGATGGCAGGATTTTTGCCTTTATTGGAAAAAGGAAACAGAGGAGCTGCAGACGAAATGGGAGCTTAAAATTTGGAGGTTCAAATAAATGGTGACGCCCTGGATAACATGGGGGGAGGGGGGTAGCACATTTGTTTATTAAAGATGCAGAGGTGTTGGGGATGGAGAAACAGGGTGATCTCTGAGTGGGGCGTGACCGGCATAGAGAAAGGAACACTGCTGCGATGGAAGAGAAGGAGATGAAGTGGAGGGTCCTGCAGACCACACTGCCATCTGCTGTCAGCTCAGAGCGGTGAGAGCGGCACATTGTACCAGATGCCAAAAAGCAAAAATCTCTTTCAAAGATCATCTCCACTTTGTTCCGCCAAGCAAACATCCAAAAGTCCAACATGGATATGTTCATGTCTGAAGCATAATAGAGGAGAAATTATAAAAAGGATACATTTTCTCACTTTGAGGAAACACTTCACCATGTTTTACCCACGGAAATGAGCTTTTTTTTTTTTTCACAAAAAAGCCCCCCCCCCCCCCACACACACACCACCATTCTTAAATGTTGTGCCTTTTTCCAAAACCACTGGCATGCCTAAATTACTCCTATTTCTGATACACAGCAGGTGTCTTGTTGGTCCAAACGCCATCTGTCTCTGTGATGTCACAGATCCACGCTGAGCTAACAGTACGTCTGCAGCTTCACTATCCAAAAGTCCAGATCAATGGGTTTTTATATTTCATGATTTAAAGTCACCTTTTGTGAATGTGAGGGTTGGTGGTTGTTCGTCTCTGTGCTGTTCTGTGGTGGACTGGAGAACTGAACTCCATCTTTGCAAAACATGTGCAGGGTCAACTCCAGCGACCTCAGGAACCCAGGCAGTGATAAGCAGGTTTAGAGGATGGATGGATGGATGGATGGATGGATGGATGGAGAACTTATGAGTTTAGCCACAAATGGAACCTGAGAATGACCAACCTCACAGTTTGGTGTCAAGCTTTGAAAGTAACTGAAATTATGACCATCCTTGGTGTATGATTTTAATAAAAAGCAGCTGGAATGTGAAGCTAAAAATAAATGTTAAACAAAAAAATACTGGCTCTGAAAACACAGTAAAAAATAATCAAAATTAACTTCTTCACTGAACTTTTAATTTGAAATCACAGGATGATAATATTCCGTGTATCCACCAGCCACTGCAGTGCCTTGCTAAAGTATTCGCCCCCTTTGAACTTTTCAATATTTTGCCACATTTCAGGCTTCAAACATTAAGATATAAAACTGCATTTAATTGTGAAGGATCAAAGGGGACACAATGATGAAGTGAAACGAAATCTATTGGATATTTTCAACTTTTTAACAAATAAAAGGACTAATGATAATACATAGAATCCACCTGTATGTCATCAAGTCTCCATATAAATGCTCCTGCTCTGTGATCGTCTCAGATGTTCGTTTAAAGTGCAGAGAGCACCATGAAGAACAAGGAACACACCAGGCAGCTCCGAGATACTGTTGTGGAGAAATTTAAAGCTGGATTTGGATACAAAAAGATTCCCCAAGCTTTAAACATCCCAAGGAGCGTAAGCGATAATAATGAAATGGAAGGAGTATCAAATTCAAATTCAAATTCAAAATAATTTTATTCATAAAGCACCTTTCATATCAAACTAACAGCTCAAGGTGCTTTCCATAAAAACAAACAAGAATACAATAAAAACAAACCCCACAAATGAAATAAAATAATTAAATAAGCCCCTCATAATAAAACACACAAAAACAAGCACAAGTAAAAGAGAAATGACAAAGCTTAAGAAAAGAGAACCCAGAAGGCGCCTGTCCGCCCTGTCCTCCTGTTGGTCGGGGTGTCAGCATCTATGCAGCACAGGTACAACTCATCCCCAGCACCCCCCACCCCAGAGACCCCCAACCCCCAGGCCCAGAGCACCAAACATGTGCGCACCAGGCCCGGCAGCCCGGGGAGTGGGAACAAGAGATGCCAGAGGACAAGCATGGCCAGAATCTCTTGGAGCCCGAACACTAGCACCCCGGCCAAGGGTGAGAAAACACTCGTAAACTGTCTAAAATGTAAAATTTAAAAAAAAAAAAAAAATGAGGTAAAATATAAATTAGAATAAGTTAAGATATAAAAAGACTAAAAGACATTAAACAAATAAATATTTGGTAAAATAGCATATAAAATATAACAGTTAAGATACCACATATAAGATCTAATTAAAAGCTAAGTTAAATAGATGAGTCTTTAGTTTCTTTTTAAAAACCTCCACAGTGGATGAGGCCCTCACGTCCTCAGGCAGGCTGTTCCACAGACGAGGTCCGTAGTGTCTAAACGAGGCCTCGCCGTGGTTTTTTGTCTTGACTCTAGGGACCATCAGCAGGCCCGCGCCTGAGGATCTTAGGGCTCTGGGAGGTTCATAAGCTAAAAGCAAGTCTGATATAAAAGAAGGACCAAGGCCATGGACAGTCTTAAAAACTATTAAAAGAATCTTAAAATGAATCCTAAAGGCGATAGGGAGCCAGTGCAAAGATTTTAAGATGGGTGTAATGTGTTCCCTCTTCCTGGTACTCGTTAAAAGGCGTGCAGCAGAGTTCTGGACTAGCTGTAGGCGATTCAGAGTGGTTTTCTTTACCCCAGAGAAGAGGGCATTACAGTAATCTAATCTCGATGAAATAAAAGCATGAATTAAGATTTCAGCACTGGCTCTAGAGAGAAAGGGTCTCACTCGGGCGATATTTCTGAGATGGTAAAATGCAGTCTTGGTTATTTGATTGACGTGTTTTTCAAAGCCAAGATCTGCATCTAAAATCACACCGAGGTTCCTTACTGTATCACATATTTTCATAAAGTGGGTTGACAGATAAAATTGGACCCTATCTCTCTCAGCCCCAGAACCGATAACCAAGACTTCAGTCTTGTCCTGAATGAGCTGCAAAAAGTTCTCTCCCATCCACATTTTAATATCTAAAATACAGTTTAAAAGGCTATCCAGGGCTCCAGTGTCACCAGGAGACACAGCTACAGTATCAGACCACTGCAAATCTACAAAGACCCAGCCGACCGTCTAAACTTTCAGCTCAAATAAGGAGAAGATGATCAGAGATGCAGCCAAGAGGCCCATGATCCCTCTGGATAATCTGCAGCTGAGGTGGGAGAGTCTGTCCACAGGACAGCAATCAGTCATATACTGCACTAATCTGGCCTTTATGGAAGAGCAGCAAGAAGAAAGCCATTTCTCAAAGATATCCATTAAAAGTGTTGTTTAAAGTTTGCCACAAGCCACCTGGGAGACACACCAAACAAGTGGAAGAAGGAGCTCTGGTCAGATGAAAACAAAATCCAACATTTACACTTGGGGAATAGAGACATACCCCAAGTGACTTACAGCTGTAATCACAGCAAAAGGTGGCGCTACAATGTATTAACTTAAGGGGGTTGAATCATTTTGCATGCCCAATTTCTCATTTTTTTATTTGTCAAACGATAGAAGATAAAGAATTTGACAAAGATATGGGATACGAGGACAAGCATTAAATTGATTAAACGGTTACATTAAAATACCAGCAGCACTTTGTCCAACTGGGTAACTGTAAATCATCCCTGCTAAATTTAAGCTGTGGAGCTCCACAAGGGTAAATATTAGGCCCAACACTGTTCATCCTTTACATTTATGACATCCACTTAGTATTAAATACACTCAAATACTTTTTATATGCTGACGACACAGTATACTCTGTACAGGGGAGAATCTCAGTGAAGTAGTAAAAATAGTAAACACAGAAAGTTGTTGTAAAATAGGGGTGGGATCAGAAACGATTTCTCTTCAACCAACTCTTTTCAAACACACTGTCTTGTTTTATCTATTTTAAACTACTGTGTTTATTTTTGCTTGTGTTTGAAGTAAAGAAAATTGAAAAAACTGGAATTGAAAACAAGTTTAAAATATCCAATACATTTAGTTTCATTTCATGATTGTGTTTCACTTGTTGTTGATCTTCACAAAAAATTACAGTTCATATCTTTGTTTCAAATCTATGTTTGCAGCCTAAAATGTGGCGAAAGGTTGAAAACTTTAAGGGGGCCGAATACTTTTGCCAGGCAGTGTATATTAGGTCCACCTTGACCGGATTGGACTTCTTTTTGCCTTCAGAACCACCTTCATCCTTGGTGCATAGAATCAACAAGGCTCAGAAAAAAATCCCTTAGAGTTTGGTCCATGACAGCATCACACGGTTGCTGCAGATTTGTCAGCTGCACATCCCTGATGCTGATCTCCCGTTCTACCACATCCCAAAGGTGATCTATTGGGTTAATATCTGGTGACTGTGGAGGCCATTTGAGTCTTGATAACTAATTTTCATGTTCAAGAAAGTCTCAGATGATACCAGCTTCATGACATGGAGCCTTATCCTTCTGGAAGTAGCCTTCAGAAGATGCTACACTGTGGTCAGAAAGGGATGGACAGTATCAATACTCAGGTAGGCTGTGGCATTGGAACCATGCTCAACTGGAACATAGAGGCATAAAGAATGCCAAGATTATATCCCCTACACCATGACACCCCCACAAGGTAGGATGGATCCAGAAATTGAGACTCATCAGACCAGATGACGTTTTTCCATCTTCTGTGGTCCAGTTTTGGTGAGTCTGTGTGAATTGTAGCCTCAGTTTCCTGTTATTAGCTGACAGCAGTGGTGCCCAGTGTGGTCTTCTGCTGCTGTAGTCCATCTGCCTCCAGGTTGGACGTGTTCTGCATTCAGAGATGCTCTTCTGCAGACCTCGGTTGGAACCAGTGGTTCTTTGAGTTCCTGTTGACTTTCTATCAGCTGGAACCAGTCTGGCCATTCTCTTCTGACCTCTGGCATCAACAAGGCATTTCTGTCCACAGATATGCTGCTCACTGGATATTTTCTCTTTTTCGGACAAATTTTCTGTAAACCCTAGAGATGGTAGTGGGTGAAAATCCCAGTAGATGAGCAGTTCCTGAAATCCTCAGACCAGCCCGTCTGGCACCAATAAGCATGCCATGTTCAAAGTCACTTCCATCAGCTTTCTTCATCATTCTAATTCTCGGTTTGAACTGCAGGAGATCGTCTGGACCATGTTCATGCATAAAAGCATAGGGTCGCTGCCATGTGATTGACTGATTGGATATTTGTGTTAACGAGCAGTTGGACTGGTGTGCCTAAGAAAGTGGCCAGTGAGTGTAGTGTAGGGTAAAATATACATTCATAAAGCACAGGTGGGTTTTGTAGATGACTTATAGGGAAACAAAAAACAAGAAAAATGTGAGCATTTTTACAAAATTTATTTTTTCTTTTGGGCAACAAGGTGGTCTTGTGTTTAGGCCGTGGTTCAAATCCTAGCAGGGTTCCTTCTGGAGTTTGTTTGTTCTTCTAGTAGTACATGCTTAGGTTTTTTCCAGTTTCCTCCCACAGGCCAAAAACATGGTTTGTAGATTGATCAATGATTTTAAACTGCTTCTATGTGTAATTGTGTGGTTGTGTGGATGGATTGATTGATGGGTGAATATTTTAATTTCCATCTGCTACTTAACACAAGAAAACAAACACTGTGGTTGACTGAAAGTGTAAATCTATTCTTTCTGTAACTAAGTTTGTTTTTAATTATTAGGAAAAAGCTGGGTTTGCTTGTTCCATGACAGAAACGTGTTAATTAATTTCAACTTGACATACTAAAAACTGGGCTTGTGAGCTTTAAAGTGATTAATTTGTCATGGTGCCTCTGTCAGTTCTCCGCCCCCGCACTCTCTGCTCTGCTCCTGACTCCACCAGCTGTGACCAATTCACCTCATCATCTCTGCTGCTCAAAAGGAGACCCAGCTCTAGTATTCGACGCCAGTTTGTTACCCCTTGTGGTGACTATGCCTGGTCTAGTCTGTGCATGTCTAACCTGCCTTTGCTTTGCCACGAAACTATCGCTGTTTCCCTATCTCAGGATTATCTGCCATGAAGGTCACCTGTGTGGAAGTTGCCAGAAGCTTACCTGTTCACCTGTGGAACGACGATTGCCGTGCTATTACCTCCAGCCACATCAAGAGTCTCGCTCCAGCCCGGATCTCCATCCTGCCAAACTTTCTGTTCTCTGCAAAGAGATTAAAGTTACTTACCACTCACTTACCTGTCTGATCATTCTGGGTTCCAGCACCTGGGTCTGTCACGCCTACGAACTGACATAATTAATCTTTTAGTTTTCATCTTCTCTTGTGATTTTTGCAATGTCTTCCTTTGACAGCGATCAAACATGTAAAACACGAGTTCATTTATTAAAGAAGGAATATCTTTCTAATCCAATATTTAAACCATTGACTCTGTTCTTGGCACCTCACAGTCTACTGGTCAGAAGCATCTAAATATTGAACTTTTTTTTTTTTTTAACTGATAAAATTAAGAGACCAAATATTGCAGCTCCCACTTGCAAATCCACTGAGTTTTTTTTCTGGAGTTGTATTTGAAAGGTTTGAGTCTGAGTCTGCGCCCACGAAGCCCTGAGGCTCTCCCCTGGTCATTGTCTCCTCTCACTTTAACAGATATTTTCTAGTATAGGTCAATCAGTCCTGGACATCATTAACAAACGTCTGTCATCTGGTTTGGTGCCTTTAAGCATTCTGTGGTCCAACCCCTGCTTAACCCTTGTGCCATCCTATGACCCCACCCTTCCATTGATGTGTTATCCCTACCGTGATAAAGGTGGAGTGAATTTCATGTAATCCATGGACACCAGTGAAGATCACAAATCATTGAAGAAAAAAGGTTCAGAGCTCTGTCTAGTGGGTCTAGATGACCCCACTCCCAATGTTAAAGTGCCTAGGATAGCACAAGGGTTAAGAAACCAGGTCTAGATGATGTGGTTTTGGCCAACTGTAGGCCCTTCTCCCAGCTTCCTTTTTTTTCAAAGGTTTTGGAGAGGGTCCTCTACACAATCTTTTCTAGTTATAAACAATGTCCTGGAAGTTTTCCAATCTGGCTTTCAAAGCCTTCACAGTACAAAAACTGCTCTGTTATGAGTTTTTAATGACATCCTGTGGGAAACTGATGCAGGAGACCATGTGATTCTTGTCTTACTAAATTTATCTGCTGCGTGTAATACTGTGTAGACCATAAGATTTGACTGTCCAGGCTTAGTGAAGTGGTGGGGATCTGTGATCCTGCTTCTGTCTAGTTCAGGTCATACCTGGCAGACAGAACAGTGAGTGTGAGCCCCTTTGGATTTAAAGCTGCCACAGCTCCTCTGTCCTGTGGGATTCCTCAGGGCTCAGTTTTTTCTTCCTTTTTTCAAACTACCTCCTTCCACTGGGCTCCATCATGATAAAGCAGACAGCTTCCTTTTATTGTTATGCTAATGACAGTCGTTTATATGTTCCCATTACCAAGAAAGGTTCCTCTATAAAAATCAATCCTGTCTTCTCCGCAGCACATCTCAGGTTGGATGGGCCTCAGCTTTCTGAGTTTTAACAACCAAATATAATAAGTGACTGAGTGTGCTTTTATTTATTTTCTATGAAAGTGACTATTTACACATAATTTTCTAAATATGTTCAGCCAGTACTGAACTTTATTCCTGGCCAAACTGACCCAGAAGAATGTTAAAAAATACATACAACCTCCCCAACTCAGCACTGCTGACCATAATTTAATGCATTATTATTGTCAGCCTGCAGCCTTCATATGGACTCCACCCGTCAGCCGACGTCAGTCCGCCTGCTTCATGTGGTAGAGTTCAGACCCATGTTATGCTCTAAAAGCCAAGTCTACCTTTAGTTCTATGCCAAGTGCCTCATGCTGCAAGCTTATCAAATCTATGTTTGCCTCTCCAGAAATCACCACCAACTACGCCTCCACCTTTGCTCACCCTTCGTCACTCTTCAGGACTCCAAGCAAGGTTCCATTCCATCACCTGTCAAAGCCACAAGTCTTCCAAGCCTTGAACCCTCCACCACCACTGGGACTCAATAAGACTACTTATTCAGCCACCTCCTGGTAGATGATGCAGTGCTTACCGTGTTGCATGGAGCCTTCAGTCATCAGGAAAAGCTCAAGTCTTGCATAAGACTGGTTTTAGTGGACTTCTCAAGTGCCTTTAACATTCTGCAACCACACCTCATGGGACATAAACTGCTTCAGATGGATGTTCATCCTCACCTCTGGAAGATGAGATTTTCCAGAGAAGAGAATTTTAAAAACGGAAAACACCAGCAAGAAGTTTGCTGAAAAGAAACTAAAAATAAACTGAAGGGATTCAGTTAGATTGGAGGACATGCACATAATAACCACTAGAGGGAGGCTGACAACAGTTAAACAAACACAAACACACACTCAGCTCCAGGCAAATGAGCAGCGCTCCTCTTTGGAGACACGTCCGTCCGTCTGGTTCTAAGCCTTCAGCCTTCAAACTGAGGCCATCTATAACTGGAAGCTGCTCCAGGAGTCTGACTTTCACCATCGATGCCGATGCAAGAACTCAAGCTGAAGGCTAACCCAGCGGTAATGACGTGTCCAAGGTACAGAGTCCTGCAGAACATCTGTCCCCAAAGAGGACTGGCCAAAGAAGAGAAAACGAGGAGGACACTTCCTTTTAGGTACATCAACAGCTAGGATCAAGGCGCAGGTTGATGCTAGAGGATGGAATTCCTTTATCGGAACCAAACCGATATTACATTGTAAATGTATTACAGTTTTTCTAGATTGTTGAGACATTTTTCTTGAAAGCTGCTATCTTTTTTTCTGGGAACACAAACCCAATTTTCATACTACAGTGACAAAACCTCAGACTCATCTTGCAAAACCAAACTTTTACCATAAAAAGTTTAATCTCTGCTCAAAACGAAACTTTGTTGTGAAATCGTGCCCCGAGTCAGTCAAAATTAAAAGCAACACTGAACAGTCACTAAACACTATGTAGAAACATAGAAAACACAATGCTCAGGACATAAAGCAGGAGAAAGAAAAGTTTACTCACTGCAAGCGAAATTCATTGTGCAGAAAACCTGGGCATTTGGGACCTTTACAAAAAGAAATAAACATAAATCTTGTGCATTAACATGTAGGACTTGTAAAAACAAACAAGCGTTTGTCGCTTGTGTACAAGTAAAGATAATGAATTATTGCATTACTCAGCCACAGCATCATGTCTCCGTACAGGGTCAGGCCACAGGACTTCATCCACATCACAGGCCACATTTTTTTTTTTTAAACTTGTCCTGTCCAACAGCTGGGCAGACAGATGAGAGCTGAAAACCTCCTGTGTTGTACATATTTTACTTTAACAACAGGGGTTATTAATCTTCAGACAAACCAGAGGTATGTCTGAATAAACCCCTTTTGGAATAGAGGCCAATTTCAATCATATTTGAAAATCTTTGGTGTTGGACCGGACAGAAAAAGGAAAGGAGGGAAGAAGAGAGAGGGATGTTAAGGAGGGGAGGAATAGGAGGGTGATAATAGGAGGGGGTGGGGGATAAAACCATGAAGCAGCATAAAGGCCCGTACACACCGGGACGAATATTCGCCAGCGTTTTTCGACACGTCTTTTGTGTTCACACCCAGGCGATTTTCGCTGACGATGAGCCGAGCCAACATGCAATTTCATTCCCTGACATTAGATGGCGCTTAATGTAAAACAGAAATACTCCTATACACAAGGTGGTCGCTTTTCACTCAGAAAAAGAGAGCCAGTATATACGCGCTTGTCAGAATCATACAAAGAAAACATGAATATTTCAAGCACCAGTAGCTCCAGCTCCAGTTCCAGCGATGAAGAAATTATTGTTCTGTTGAATGATGAAAGATGCCGGAAAAGACGCCGATTTTGGGTACATCCCATAGTTACGAGAAGAGAAGAACATGGTGAGTTTTGTTGACTGGTACAAGAGCTGAAAATGTATCATGAGCGTTTTCGGGGATTTTTTAGAATGTCCGTCATTATTTCTTTGCGGCAGTGTAGACACTACTTGGCGTCTATCTTCTTTGCTGGTATGTGTGCTCAGAAAGGCAGTTTTGTGTTTGAGTGCCCCCAAGTTGTGTTTTGCCGTAACTTCAGAAGCTCCAGACACGTGTGCAAAAGCGCCATTCTCATTGGATGTATAGTTTTTGACGCAGCGCGTCAAACCAAAAAAACGAATCCGAGGCGTATTTTAAAAAGTGAATATGAGCACACTCATATTGGTGCCCTTTGTTTAGTCACAAGGCGTTAAACGTCGGCGAATATTGCGCGTGAAATTCGTCCCGGTGTGTACAGGCCTTAAAGCAACAAGTTTACTGTTCTGCACTCCAGGCAGCCACCCACCCGGCCCACGGTTGGTCCAGGAAGGAGCAAGGCAGGGGCCAGCCGTGTTGTAAACATGGCCCGACCAGGCTCGGCCACAGTTGGAAATTTGGCCCAGGGGCAAGGACCAGGACCCACCCCACAGGGACACGGACACCCCCGGCTCAGGTGTAATGTGAACCCTCTCCCTGCACGGAGAGAGCACCGCTGGGCCCAGGAAACCGGCACCCAGGGGACACGGCTACCGTTGCTAAGGGTCCAGTACCCCCCACCAGGGATGGGGTATTGGACAGAGGGTCCTAGGTCCCACCTTCCTTGCAAAATGTGTGTGCGTGTGTGTGTGTTTGTGAGGGTGTGTATGTGCATGTGTGTGTGTGTTTATGTTGGTATGTATATTTTGAGGAGTAAAAGGCGTGTGTACTAAGGGGGTGCAGTTAATATTGGCAGATAGGGCACTGAGGGGACATTCCCTGATTACTCACAGTAATGCCCCCTCACCCTCCCCACCAAGGGGCCCTGAATGTCTAAGGTGCGGTTAAAATTGGCGGGTAGGGCGCCAGGAGGACACCTGCTGCTTGCTGGCAGTGATGTCCAAGCACCCCCCCTACCAAGGGCCCTACATGTCTAAGGTGCAAATAAAACCGAGAGAGGGGGGGCCCATTCCATACGGCAACCATGGGAGGGGGACCACTGCCAAGTAGCTCCCCCCAAGATGCATCGCAGGCTAAACCCCCCACCCCCTCACCCTAATATGAGATTATATGAGGAAGGGGGTAAGTTGGGGACAGCTGGCATACTGTCCCTCGGTGGTCAAACAGCTGTCCCCCAGCCCCCCCAGCATAAGACCCAGGTCCCCCAGGCCCGGGGCCCCATCCCCCGAGGCGCCGATGCCCCAGAGAGAGAGGAGCCAGAAAATGTCCCACCCCCAGGCTCCGGCCCTGGGAGAGCTCTGGTCAGGCCTCGACGGGACCAAGGCAGCCAACTGGCCGATTGCCAACAGCGGAGACCCCGACCCATCAAACCCTCAAGGTCCCGTACCGATAGTGACCCCCCCAGAAAGCCCCCCCCACAAGACAGGGCCGACAAGCCCCCCCCCCCCCCCCCCCCTCACACACACACACCCCAGACCCCGCAGCCGCAGTGGATGACACCCATAGCGACCGGGGGCCCCAAGAGGGTTGACCCGCCATGTGCAGGACCAGAGTGCATGCATGTAACTGTCAGGTAGATTACTATCACAGTGCTCACAAATGTCTGAGTTACTGAGACCCATCTTGACCATCCTCTGTCCAGTGTTGTAAATCCTCTGAAGAGTTGCGAAATGGATTAGCTGTAAATTTGGATTTTTTGTCAGTTTAAAGGTGTTTAGACAAAGTTCTGACCAAAAGTTTTCATCTGCGCTGATGCTCAAATCTTCATCCCATTTTGTTATTGGAAGTGAAATATTATTATCTAACTTACATAAAAGTTTGTATATTTTGGAGAGAGTTTTATTCATTGAAAAATTATTTAAAAAGGTTACTACTTCTGGTAGCTTTAAATCGTTGTCTCTGTATTTAAACTTCTTAGTAATAATAGATTTAAGTTGCTGATATTCCAAGAAGTTATTTATTCCATGTTTGTCTTGAAGTTCCTGGGGTGTTATGAATCCTCTGTCAATAATTATGTGCTCTAGTAATGTTACGCCCCCTGCTTGCCAAGCTGGGAAGTGTATCACTTTTTTATTTATTAGGATGTCTGCGTTGTTCCAGATGGGTGTCATTCTGCATCGTTGAATTGACGAGTTAGATATTTTTAGAAATTCCCACCAGGCTGTTAAAGTGGCGTTTATATTAACACTATGGAAACAGTCCTGTTTTGTAACTGTGGCTAATAAATGGTAGATCTGACAGGTTGATCTTCCCACATAATGCCTGTTCCAAGTCTAACCATGAGTTGGTTTCTGAATTATTTTTTAACCATTTTAAGATGTATTGTAATCTATTTGCAAGAAAGTATTTGTGGAAGTTAGGTAATTCTAAGCCTCCACAAGCTTTTTACAGATTTTAAAGTTTTTAGACTAATTCTTGCAGGTTTATTGTTCCATAGAAAGCTTGATATGGATGAGTCTAATGTTTTGAACCATTTTAGTGGCGGTTGTGTTGGGATCATAGAGAAGAGATAATTAACTTTGGGTAAGATTTTCATTTTAATCGTGGCTACCTTGCCCATGAGGGACAGAGGCAGGTTGACCCAGCGGGTTAGATCGTCCTGTATGTTTTTCAGTAATGGGGTGTGGTTTAGCTGCACCAGTTCTGATAATTTGGATGAAAAATAAATACCTAAATATTTGATCATGCCTGATTTGACTGGTATTGTGAGTCTTTGCTCCGCATTACTGTTCAGTGGTAATGAAACAGATTTATTCCAATTAATGGAGTTGTCTGATATGGAGGACAATTCATTAATAATTGTTGCTGTTTCACTTACAGAATGTGAATTATTTAAAAACAGTAAAATGTCATCTGCATAGAGACTAATTTTATGATGGCTGTGTTTGGTATTAATTCCTTTAATGCTCTCATGCTGTCTTATTGCTGCAGCTAGAGGCTCAATAAATATAGCAAAAAGAGAGGGGGAGAGTGGGCAACCCTGTCTGGTTCCTCTTCCGAGAATAAACCTGTTGGAAGCCTGTTTATTAGTTCTAACTGATGCATTGGGGTTATGATATAATGTTTTAATCCAATTGATGAATGATTCTCCAAAACCAAACCTATTGAGGGCAGCAATGAGGAACTTCCAATTTACTCTGTCGAAAGCTTTTTTCAGCATCCAGTGATAGTATGGTCATTTCCTGGTTTTTAATGGTGGCAAAGTCAATTACATTAACGAGTCTGCGGACATTCTCATCCAAGTGTCTACCTTTAATGAATCCTGTTTGATCGAGGTGAATTATGTGAGGAGTGATTTTTTTTCTATTCTCTGTGCTAGGGCTTTGCAGATAATTTTTACATCTGCATTGATTAAAGAAATGGGGCCATAGCTTGAAGGACTAGTGGGATCTTTGGCTGGCTTTACGAGGAGAATTATGTTGGCGGAGTTCATGCTAGGTGGCATTGATTTGCTTTCCTTGATAAATGTTACCATTTCAAAAAACTTTGGTGCCAGCTGTTCCCAGAATTCTTTATAAAATTCAGCAGGAAAGCCATCAGGCCCATTAGGCATAAGTAATAAAGCTTCATGAAGCTCAGACAACGAAAGTGGTGAGTCTAGGTTTATCGTCTGATCTTCACTTAATCTGGGTAGCTTTATTTTATCTAGAAATGAGTTGATGCTTTGCTCTGATGGGTTAATCTGTGATGTGTATAAGTTTTTATAAATGTTGACCAGATCATGAGTTACATCTCCTGTTTCGTCAATGATGGAAGTGATTGTTGATTTTTCTTTATTAATTTTAAGCTGATTAGCAAGAAATTTGCCAGATTTGTTTGAGTTTTCAAGTCTTTCAAGTCATAGCCTTTGTATTTGGAATTGTGTTTGTTTATTGATGATGTCGTTTAACTGAAGCTTTAATTTTTTCAGATCTGCCAGAATGTGTTCATGGGCAGAAGCAGCATAAGCAGTCTCCAGAGTTGTGATTTTTTTTCTAATTCTAATGAATCTGCTTTCTCTTTATGTTTTTTATGCGTTGAATAAGAAATGATTTTCCCTCTCATGACTGCTTTTGCTGTTACCCAAAGAAGACATGGTGAAACCTCAGAAGTATTGTTGAATTCTAAGAAGGTTGCCCACTCTTTTTTAAAGAATTCAATACATTTTTGGTCCTTTAAAAGAGACGTATTAAACCTCCAGGTTGTACCAGAGGGCGTGGATATTTTCTTAAAAATTTTCATAGAAACTGGTGCATGATTACTGATAATAATTGGATGGATGTTGGAACTTTGAATATTTTTTAAAAGAGAGTTACTGATTAATAAATAGTCTAAACTGGAGTGTGAGTGGTGAACTGGAGAGAAGAAGGTGAACCCCTTAGTGTTTGGATGACATGAGCGCCAAGCGTCGCAGAGACCCAGATCATTCATGTATTGCTTTAGTATACTTGCAGACCGCCATGTACGCTGGTTTGCTGCTGTGCTGAGTCTGTCATGTTCAGGGTCCAAAACAAGGTTGATGTCTCCTCCCATAATGATTGTGGAGTCAGAGTGAACTGAGAGTGAGGTAATGAATCTGTGAAAGAAGGAATAGTCATCAACATTTGGGCCGTAAACACTTGCTATACAAAAGTCCTTATTCTGAATGGATATATTAATGATTACAAATCTGCCTTCTGGGTCAGTAACTGTATCCTTATGAGTAAAATTAAGGTTAACAGCAACTCCTTGTTGTTTGGAGTTGTAACTAGCAGAATACATGACTGGAAATTGTGAGCAGCACAGAAAATGATCCAATGATTTAGATAAATGGGTCTCCTGCAGTAAAGCTATATCTGCTTTAAGAACATCCAGGTGATTTAACACTGTCCTTCTCTTTGACCCAGAGCCAAGTCCACGCACATTCCAGCTAACGATGTTAAGACTGGAAAACTACTCTAACTGGAGAAGTGTATAACTAGATAACGCGTGTGTGCCAGTTCGTGTGCACGTGCCCGCTGTGCAAACCTACTGCACAGAGAAGCACTGTACATGTGTGCGCGTGAACGTTTTCTGGCTATGTGAGCTGCGTGTTGCGTGCGTCCTATGAGAGCCTGTGTAAGGTGTTTGCAGTTTGTCGGCGTGTGTATGTGGGATCGCATGTGCACGCCCGTGTGTGCGCTTGTGTGCGTGCGCGCCCTTTCCATGCATAAATATATACTTACCCGGGATGCGTTGCTTTTAGGTGATTTACATATGAGGAGGGGGGGGGGGACAAAGGAAAGGAAAGAAAAAAAGAGATAGAAGGGAAAACGAAAACAACAACAAAACAACAATAGAAACATGAGTGGGACTGAGGTGAAGAAGAAGACCGAGATCGAGGTGTGGGTTATTGATGATCTGGTTTTCCATTTATTTTAAGTTCATTTAGCTGATTTCTTCTGGGCAGCGCAGATGTTCTCAGCCTGAAAGCCTTCAGCACAGCCAGGAGGTGATTTCTGGGTCCCGGAACAGCCGGCCATCAACGTATAATTTGTCAACGGCCACAACCGCTCTAGAACCAGCAGTAAGATTCTTCCTCCTCAGTGGGAACAGGATCTTTCTTCTACGGAGGATCTCTGCCGGGAACTGGTTGTTCACGCTGAAGTGCGCTCCCTTCAGCTCCCGTCCTCGGCCCTTCACCAGCTCCTTTTGTTTAAAATGTTCAAATTTAGCAACAATTGGTCGCGGGCGCTGGTTGTCGGACCTTCTTCCTCCGAGAACCCTGTGGAAAGAGATCTTCTGCACCTCCGCCTTGGGGAGCTTCAGGTGGACCTCCATGAAGGACTTCACCGTGGCCTCGGGGTCTTCTCCTGCCTCTTCTGGAATCCCCGAGATCACTAGGTTGTCCCTCATACTCCTCGACTGAAGATCCAGGAGGGTTTCCTTGATGGATCGGTTCTCCTCAGATAGACGAGCGGTGTCATTGCTCAGGGTCTTGACAGTCTCTTTGAGTGCCTGGTTCTCCGCTGCGAGCTCCTGCACCTGTTGCTGGCTGAACTCCAGCGACTCCCGCAGGCCTTGGAAGTCTCTATGGAGGTATCTCCAGCAGATTAAGGCGGCAATCAAGGCTGGAGAGCTTTTTATCAATCGAGTCTAGGATGTCGCTCACGCCGCTGCCTTGAGAGGAGGCAGCCGCGGGAGAATCTTCAGGGCGTCCACGCTTGGAGGAGGGGGTGGTGGTGGTGTTGGGCTTCCCCATGACGCAGGTATTGTAACACTCATCAATGAATTTCTCCAGGTCCTCCAGGCAGACAAAAGCTTAATAGTCTTAACAGGTTATGTTAGTTTGCTGGAATTATTTTAATATGGCGGAATAATGAAACAAGATCGAAAATGTTTGTTCAAATGGTTACGTGCCGCCAAGTTGACTCACCACACTCGTCTCGCTGGGTCTTGCGATACTACGGCATCACCTCACCACAGGCCACATTTTCTCTGGCTAGGCAACGGGGGAGGAACCCCCTGGCATGCCGTATGCAGGTTTGGTAGGCCTCCACACCCATCTCACCACAGGCCACACCCATGGTTTGCAGGAGATTTACCCTGGTGTAAGGTTGTTGTTCATAGACCTTCCACCGCCATGAGGAGAAGAATTCATCAATATGGTTTAGGAAAAGGGAGTAGAGAGGAAGGCAAAGATTGATAAAACCTTGGTTCATATTCAACCCAGTCTCAGTGGGTTGTCATACTGAACCACTCTCTAACCTGGGGGGTTCTGTGAAAACTCACATTGTCCCAAACAACAACATTGATGGGATGCTCATCCTGCTGCCCTGACAGAGCATCTCACATGTGATTGAGGAAAATGAGGAACCCACGAGTGCCGCAAGGCAGGCTGGCATGATGGTGGACAACCCCATAATTGCTGATTTTAGCACATAATGTGACATTGCTACCATGCTGCCCAGAAACACCAACAATCACATTACGGCCGGCTGACACTGTTGACACCCTTTAATTGACATGGTCCTCAATGATCTTCTGCTGAATTTCCCTCAGTTTAATGGTATTGTTCTCATGGACCATATCAACATTTAGTGTCTCTTGGTGTGGGGAGAACATACCTGTCCTTCCAACCTTATGTGCCAGTCTGTCAATTCCACGTAGTTACAAAAAATATACATAAAAACTAGGCCAACAAACAGTTATAGCAACCCTCCATTACAATACTATAGTACAGTGGTACAGTATGCTATGTAGTGAAATACATATTTACTCACAGTATACTGTGGTACAGCATATAGAGCTGGTAACTTCTGCCCATATTTTCCCACATTCACTAACGGTTTTCAGAGGTCCCGTGGGGTTTTACAGATGGGCGGGTCTTACCAGCTCTATAGTATGTCATACAGTAATTGTTGTCAATATTTACATACTATATAATGTCAGTAAAAGGTATTTACCCATTCTCTTCTCTAAATATTTAGAATCCTGAGTATTTTGCTTGTGGTAACTCCAGCAGCAGTGTGGGGTGGAGTCATCTGTGGATCTGCTGAAGTGTTATAAAGTCAAGGTTAGCAGCTGCCTTCAGCTCTTCTGCATTGATGGACGGGCTGCTTTACATCTTCCTCTTCAAAATAACTCACAGATTCTTCACTAAGTTTAGGACAGAATAGATTTTTCCCAGTCACAGAGGTACTCTGGCCCTTGAATCTGGATTTCATTCTCATTTGTGACTCTGTCTGTGTCTAATGTAGATATGGAGAAGCAAAGGTATCTTTAAAAAGAAGCTCAGCTAAAAGAAGCCTGTTGTGTTCAAAACTTCCGGTTGAAAGACGTGCAGACCTTGAACCTGGTGAAACCTAAAGCCATAGATGCCATGGCTCCTCTCCACACAGCTGACTGAGGAATCTCTAACTCAGTCAGTCTCTTCAGAGACTCCTCTCTCTTTCTCTGGACTCTGAGACTTTGACTCACAAAAGAAACTAAAAGATGACTTTCACCCTAAAAAAGACTCAGCAGCACTTCAGTTCTGGTTCTAACCTTGTATCTAGTTCAAGAGTGACTCTGCAGTTTGGACCGTGACCTGGATGTGTGCTAAGGACTCTTGAAGCTCCAGCTCCAATGAGCAGTCTGCTTGTTATAAATGAGGAGGTGTAAGTCACCCAACTTTCCATCTGTATGCTTTGAAACAGCCCTTTGTCAGCTAGCTTTTTCTGTGGGTTTGGCATAATGTTTTGTTACTTTAATTTTTTTTTACATATACAAGCTTGGTGGGATTTATTTTTTCACATATACAAGCTTGATGGGATAGCATGTTAACAGTTAAACCCAATTTGAAATCAAGAAATGTTTGTTTTCAACAACTTACTCAGTGTTGAAGAAGCTCCTCTTTGATGCCTGTTCAGAATTAGGAAGACAGACTTAAATAATTTCCATTAAAACAAAACATTCATCAGTACTGAGACAGCAGCACCAAGCAGCAGATAAACAGAGATTCTTACAAAATGAGAGCGTTCAGAGACAGAAAAGCAACAGTCATTTGTGAGGGTGCGTACAGAAAAACTAATCTGACAGTCAATTGCAAAATCAGTTCCCCCTGCAGGTATTGAAGCTATAAACACACAGGTGTCCTTATTTTCCTAATGCACAGTTTTTAAGGTCAAGTGCTCCATTTCATCCCCTTCATTTGTTTATGTTTAGCTTCTGTTCTAATGAGCGGAATGAACTAATCAGAGTTGATTTGCATTATTTCCTGGAGAAGGAGGGTAAAAAACTAAATATGAGGCAGCAGGAAAAATGCAGCAGATCTACAGCTGATAAACTCATTAAAAAAGGTTAGAAAGGCTTCGTGTGAGAAAGAATCACTGGAGACCTCATTTATAAAGGATAAAAGGAGAAAACAGGAATGTTAGACTCTTTATTCAAACATTGCCTTCATTTCACAGACTTATAGTGCTGCTTGAGTACTGTCAATCTTTGTGATCAATAAACCTGCTGCGCTTGGATCCAGTCGTCTGCCAGTCTGTAACACTTTCTGTGTGGGGTTTGTCCAAAAACATGCTTCATAGGTTGATTGGTGATTCTAAATTGAGTCTGTGAATGAGTGAGAGAGCGTGTGTGTGGTCTTTGTCTCTGTGATGGACAGGTGTCAGGGTGACTTCACATGACAGCAGCTCTATAGGCTTCACCTTCCCATGATTCTAAATGGGAATATGAGGGCACAGAAAAGGGATGGATGGGTGTAAAGCGTTTTGTTGTCCTCATTTTACTAATGTTAAAGTTTAAGGTCAAACGCCTAATTTCACCAGCTTTGTTTGCGCTCCTCTTCTAATGACGAGAGCAAATACATGAAAATCAGTTTCTTTCTTACAAACAGACAGAAAAAAAATGAAATAAAAAGGATAGCTGCCTGTAAAAGCTTTAGATGAGTGATCATTGGTGAGAGCACAGGAAGGCTGCAAAGGAAAAGAAAGGATCTGCAAACCAAGGTAGGCCCGGTTTTCTACAAATTCTGTAAATCTTCTGTTTTCAGTCGTACTTCAGGACATGTTTAGCAGCCACCAAAACATCATTGGAACTGATTTCTATAAGACAGGGAAAGATTTCATGTAAAAATACTTTTAGATTTTTACAGACTTCCCTTTATTAGACAAGGATGTTTGTATTTTTGTAATGATTTTTTACGTCTCATCAGCCCTCAGAACTTTGAGACTCAGAGAAACAGAAAAGTCAGTTTTGTGGAAACAAGACAGGAATGTAGATCTATAGATTTTCTTGGGGAAACATTACTGTGTTTAGTATTCTGATGAAATGTTAAAATCAACTTTAAACAGGTGCATAGATGGACTTTGAGAGCTTGTCAATGTGTGGGATTTTCAGGATGGTCAGGACACTTCTCCTATGTATCACTCTCTCAGGTAAATGTTTTTCATGGTAACATCCAAAGTTCTGCTTCAACTAAACTTCATGAATTCAGACAATGATAAATGAAAAGAGTTGAATAAATCTTCCTATCTTCATAAAAACCCATCTGTCCATCAGTTCTCTCCATTCCATCTACAAGAACAGAAGCCTTTTTTAGAGAGTATCACCATGTGAAGGCCCTGAAGACATGGGCGGAAGCCCAGCAGGCCTGCAGACAGCTGTACTCTGACCTGGCCACAGTGGACAGTCCAGCTGAGAGCACTAGGCTGTTGGGGGCGGTCCAGGAGCCTGGAGAACTGGCGTGGATCGGGCTTTATGACAACATGACCAAGTGGAAGTGGACGATGGGACATCCAGACTTTGACAGCAACATTGACTATCACAACTGGCAGTTGGATAACCCTAAATTTAAAGGTCCCAAAGACACCTGTGGGACGATAAGGTACAACGGACTTTGGCGTGATGAAATCTGCGACACAGAGCGTCCTTTCGTCTGCTACCATGGTAAATGTGGGTTACAGAGTTCAGTGTTTAATAAAGAAACCCTAAACTATCCCAAAGATTTCTTTTTTCATGACAGTCTAAAGATAATGATTGTTTGTCTGTTGAATAATAACTGGAGGATGTCAATATAAAAATGTTGCGTTTGTCTGTGATAATTTAGCCTTAAAATGGAATAAAGACTTTACAGATATTAGCACACTCAGATGATAAGAACTGTTCTCAGAAAATATAACTATAAGAATACTAAAACTTTCTGATATTTCTGTTTTTTCCTCAAGAACAAGGCCCTTCCAAGTTCATTTTTGTGAATACATTAATGACTTGGGACATGGCTAAAACCCACTGCAGGTCTCTGTACACCGACCTCGCTAGAGTGAACAACGTGTCTGAGAATGAGCAAATCTTCGCTCTGCTGCCGCGAAATTCGTGGATTGGCCTCTACAGACGCCCCTGGTCTCCCTGGTCAGATCAGACCGCTGCTAACTTCACAAACTGGGAGGTTGACCAGCTTGGCAGTTTGGACCCCACCCCTGTTTCATGTGGTGCGGTCAACACCACCACAGGGCTGTGGTTTAATGTCAGCTGTGCGGAGAAACACAACTTCATCTGTCAAAAATTGATTCCGCCTAGAAGCAGAGTGAGGCTGAGGTTCCAGTCTGGAGCTGACCTGACTGACCCGGAGATTCAACTGCAGATTTTAGAGCAGGTATTGGCTTTTCAGCTTTTTAGTAAGGATCAGTTTATTGTTCTGGATTAAGAATACATAGAACCTCCACCACTTATTCTGAAAAGCAGTTTGTTTTTCTCTTGTAGCTGAAGCTCATAACACTGTAACCAAAGCAGACCTACTGTAGCTTGGACAGGAATGCAATTTCCTCAACCTCAGGAATAAGCAGAACTAACACATTTCACTGCTCAGCTGCATCCATCCATCCATCCTTCTATCCATCCATCCTCCATCCATCCATGCATCCATCCATCCTTCCATCCATCCATCCATGCATCCATCCATCCATCCATGCATCCATCCAAGGGTCTAAATGGACTGTATGCACATTTGCTTTTCTGGACTTGCAGCATTCTTGGGACCCTACTGAGTCCAGCAGCTCCTTCACAGGGTCTCTATGCAGCAGTTTCAGCTCTAATGAGAACCAAACAAGTGGACCCTAAGTCAAAGAGATTAAGCATGCAACAGTCCTGCATTTCTCATTAAAATAAGCATAAACCCACAGTAACAAAAGTCCAGATGGTCTAAGGACTTAGAGCATTGTACAGTTTGGTCTGACCTGACCCTCACAGGTGTTTTGGTGTCCTCAATGAAAACTAAAGCAAGTGAAGGTCAATTAGATGCTGACATCATTTCAACTGAATCAGCCTTCATATCCCAGTGTGAAAAGGCTCAGTCTTTCAAGGAAAACCCCAAACCCAAGCTGAGAACCTCAGAAAAAGGACAAACAATTTTCTGTTTTTTAAGTTAACCGGAGAAGAACAGTAAGATCTGATGTTGGCTCAGGACTCACACATGTGCTTTTTATTTAGCTGCAAGCAAAGCTGGAGGCTAACAGTTTAACCGACTTCCAACTTCGCTGGATTATGAGGGATGGTCAGATCTTTCACAAGGAGGATAGGAACGAGGTAAACCTCTTCACACACACACTGACAAATGCACTAACACATTCGCTTCCTGACCTGACAATGTTTAAGATCAAATCTCAGTAAAGCTGCTTAACCCCTGTGCTATCCTATGACCCCACCCTTACATTGACGTGTTCTCCCTACCATGACAAAGGTGGATAAAGGTGGAAAGGATTTCATGTAATCCATGGACACCAGTGAAGATCACAAATCATTGAAGAAAAAAGGTTCAGAGCAATGTCTAGTGGGTCTAGATGACCCAACTCCCAATGTTAAAGTGCCTAGGATAGCACAAGGGTTAAACCCCAAACCTGCCTTACAATGAGTTGGTGACTCGCACTGTGGTCATAACAGAGCTCAAACCCCGGACTTGCAAACTACAGCCTGTGAGACAGAAAACATAGAGTGCTGAAAATAATTTGCAATATTTCTGTGTTCCTCTGTGTGCTTGAGGGGCAGGCAACTGAGCTGGAGATCGGCGGACGTAGATGAATTTCTCCCTGAACCTGCAGTTTCTTCCTCAGCTGAAGGAGCAGCCGCTCGCTTTTCTGGTAGCAATATTTAGAACATCAGACAATAGCTCTGAAACGCTGAATGTTATTCGGGAATGGAAACTGTTGGTGTTTTCTTTTAGTAAGCTCCTTTAAAACCACTCTGTCACTGTTTAACTGGGATTGTTTGAATGTATCCATTAATGTCTGAAGTTTTAATAGAAAAGGAACCTAAATGACATGTTTACAATTTTCTTTTTATTTAAAAGAAAATATGTCATTTTAGAGGGAAAAACACCTTTTATTGTAACAAATTGTGTGTTGGGAAACTTAATAAAAAGTGTGGTTCTATTTACTTGACAAGGTGTCACAAAAAAAACACTGATGGCCGCTTGCAGCTTCAGATCAGATTTCACGTCTTTGGTCCTACACAGCGATGAGACAATGAAACAGGTGTTTGACCCATTTGGTCAAATTCTCTAAAGTCCTGAAGCGTCTCTGCGTTTAGACGTTCTCTTCAGATGCTTTTGCTAACACAGGGAGGTCATGCTGATCCCGTCCAGGCGGCTTCAAGGCTTTTTCTCTGGAAAACATGTGCAGAAAAAGATCCCAAGATCCTTTTTGCTTTTAATCCAGTATTTTTATTCCTGTCCAAATTATTATAATTTTCCTTCCTTATACTTCTTTGGATGGGGGCCATTTTTCTCCTCAGTTACCCCAGAAATTTTCCGTCCAGAGCTTGACCTGTCCCTGTAGGCACTAGGTTCTAAGGGATTCAGGAACCATTTAAAGGTCTTCACATGGAATGTGGTCAGACGTTTTTTAAATAGTCTAGGTCCTTAAATGCAAATCTAAAAAAATCAAAGTTGCTCATATTTGCTCAACCTGCCGAGTCATTAACCCACATCAAGCCTCTAAATCCAGATCTGTATCATCAGTTACCATGGTGACCTTAAATCCACCAGGAGCACATTTGGATGCTTGATCGCAAACAAAAAGAAGCGCGCACAGACGTGTGCTAAAACCTTTGCACAGCCCACCAGACAGATTTCTTCATCACATCTCAACTTAAACTAGAGAAACTCCCAGCGACTCTATCAGCCTCTGATGCCCAGGTGTTTGCTTAGTTACAGTTTCTGTCATATCTGCAGTCTGTTTGCACCCTTGGGCGCACCCCGAAGAACCCCCGAAGACAGACCCCGCCCCCAACCCCCAACAGTAATTTAGCTGTGTGATCTGCTGCAGGACCATCTCAGCAACACCCCAAATGAGCTTTCCTGTCCCTTATGGGAAGATGAAGCACCGCTGCTGAAGCTGAGCCGCAGGCTTCAGCTTTCCAGTTTACGCCCCACTAAATCACAAGTTTGAGCCCCTCACCTAAGCCGGCTACATGGAAGCGAACGAGACAAGCTGTAAACAAGAAGAACTGACTTTTGTTTAGAAAAGATGAACCTATTGATTATTAAAGTCAGACAAAAGTAAAATATTAAAACCAATTAGACATTATTTGGCTTTAGCATTTATGCTAGTGCTTTTCCCTGAGGAATGTTGAGAAATGACAGACTGAAGGATCTGAGGAACATTTATTGAATGTTTTAGTTATTATCAGTTGATAATGTTCCAAACACTATTTACTCAAAAAAAGAGTTCCAAAGAGGAAAAAGTCATTTCTACAAATTCATTAGGATCATCATTGCAAATCAAACTTAGGCTGAGTTGCTGTTGTTCCCAAACTCTTCTGTTTTTTTCTGATAGAGCTGACAGTTGACTGTGGAATATTTAGGAGCGAGGACATTCCACCATTGGATTTGTTGGACAGGCGGCGTCCTATGATGTCATTCCACGCTGGAGCTTGTGAAGGGCGACCCATTCTTTACGAACGTTTGCAAAAACAGTCTGCATGCCTGAGAGCTTGATCTGATACACCTGTGGCCAGAATAAGTGATGACGACACCTGATTCTGATCATGTGGATGGGCGAGGGAATACTTTTGGTAAAATAGTGTATGTCAACCAAAAAGTATAAGAAAATAAAAATATAATGTTTTGAAGAAATCAAAGCATAAACTGCTCTTTTGTTTGAAGAATGACTGAAACTCTATAGTTTTAAATACTTTATAGCAGTGGACTCCAACCACCGGGCTGCGGACCGGTGGTTGGAGTCCACTGCTTGGAGTCTTTTAGGACAACAATAGGGAATTTCTTTTATGACAACACAAGGGAATGGAGTTGCTGAAGGACTTGTTACTAGATATTGATGTTCCACTGGTGTTATCAGTTGTTATTATTAAAAGATGTGTTTTTTGTGATGATCAGATTTTTTTCTTTCTTTTTAAAATCGGACCAAAATTAAGCATCCCTGGCAACCCCTACCCCTTTCCCCCAGGCCGCGTTCATATACCCAGGGGTTGGGAAGCCACATAAAGGTTGGGGAACACTGCTTTAACCCTTATGCTATCCTAGGCACTTTCACATTGGGAGTTGGGTCATGTAGACCCACTAGACATTGCTCTGAACCTTTTTTCTTTAATGATTAGTGATCTTCACTGGTGTCCATGGATTACATGAAATCCTCTCCACCTTTAGTCAAAGTAAACTTTGTCGATTCTTCACATGTGGATCACATACAATGAATCGAAATTCTGTTTCTTACTCTCTCATGCCTGTTCAAGAGAAAAAACAAATAAAAGGAAAGAAAAGAAAGACAATTTACAACATTTATCCACCTTTGTCATGGTAGGGATAACACGTCAATGTAAGGGTGGGGCCATAGGATAGCACAAGGGTTAAAGTGTCCTTTGCAGGAGAAGGCATTGGATTCTGTTCTTTCATTCAAATCCTAAATAAGTAAATCACCCCATTAAATTCAATGACAATGCAATAAAAGTGGGAACCATTACAAAAATGAAATAAAACATCTGAGATGATTAGTAGTAGTGATTTGATTTTGATCAGATAAAGATCAAGTGTGGTACGGATTTTTATTATGACCAGTAATATGCATACAGTAATCATAATGCAAACGTAATTATCAAGAAAAATGTGTGGTGATCTTTACACAGTCATAGAACTGTGTACTTTCAATGGCAAAAACAGAGAAAAGTTTGATGCATGCAGGAAACCAGGGTTCGATTTCCGGGGAACAATTAATGGCAAGCAATGGTAATGGGCAATTACCATAACAATGTTCAATCACCCAGTGAGGGTCCTTAAAGCTACTACCTACCTCATAACCCATGAGAGACAATAGCTGCATTTACATGGGCAAAAGTAATCGGAAAGAATGCCTGATCGGAAGGAAAATGATCAGCCGATCAGACTCGTTTGGATCAAAAAAATTTTCCGATCGAGATAAATGGGTTATACCGATTGTTTATCCGATCATTGGTCATGTAAACGGTTTATTCCGATCGTGTGTCACTACTGCTCAGGTTTTACGTCATGCATAGACGGTATTTCTCTGAGAGAACGAGCTGAGAGAGCCCCTCTGTGTCTCCGCCTCTCTTAAACCCCTCACGAGGGGGTGCCAGCGAGGAGCGGGACCCTGCGCTGTCCTGGATCATGTGCCGGTGGACCGAACGAACTTTGTCTCTGAGCAGAGCAGC